>OU343222.1:215299715-215319306 GCA_910596185.1 Chrysanthemum makinoi | reverse complement strand
GTTGTTAAGGATCAGAACACTGTTTCCACTTATGCAACGAAAAGCATTTCATTGTGCGTAAACCATAGACAATCTTTTCAAGAGAGGTTTGTGTACGGCGACCGGTCAGTTTCTATAGCCCCTAATGTATTTTGCATGTTTTCGGCATCCTTTCCAAATTATTGATGAAAGGGGTCCAAAGCCTTTGGACCTAGCTTCTTGATGATGAACCTCATTAAGGATGAATCGTTTGTCAACTTACATAGATCTTAGGTCTTTGCCAACTTACAAAATATTACTATCAGCTAGTGTGACTTGACCCGATATAGTCGGAAATGTTATGGGGTCGGGTTTTCATTAATGTTTTGTATCTGATCGAGTTATCGTGTCAATCCAATAAAGATCTACAAAATTATATTATTCATTTGGGGCTTTTGCATATATATCCTCCCGAAAATGCAAAATTGCATATATATCCAAAGCATGCATAAAAACCATTGTATTATGTGCATAAAAAACTTGTACAAAGGATATATATGCAATTATTCACTTTGGGAGGGATATATATGCATTTTTGCTTATTCATTTTCAAAAAGAATGTTTTGTACCCTTTGTTTTTTGTTTGCTCTTTTTGCTTTTGATTGCTATTTTTCTTTATCATTTTTTCTGCTATTGGATTTTCGCATATGAAAGAACGAACTATATTATCAAATTTATATGTACTGCCTCTTTTAGTGTTTGCTATTACCATTTTTTTCTTTTTCTTTTGCCTTTTGTTTTTCGTATTTGGACCACCGTAGCTTTTTCGGCTTTTTAAAGTTTCCTCTAGTGAACCTTAGCCCACTAAAATGGATTGGTTTTTCTTTGAGCCAAAATAATGGTAAAACCCAATTTGTGTCTTAATTCGACTCGATACCCTTTGTAGAATAACGTCGCGGGTCACATTTTATAACCGAATTGAACTCAAATCATTAAACTCGGTAACCTCTAGCCTGATACCGATAATTATGGGTGTTCACCTTTTACAAAAATAACTTCTAGGAAAAAGCTACAATTACTAAAATTATAACTTAATTTATTAAACTAATATATCTAGTCGATTTTAAGGTGGTGTTTGTGTTTAAAAAAAACTAACTTTTAATCTAACTTATTCAAATGCGGTCAGACATTTACGTTATTAAATGCATTTGTTTATTATTCTCATTCAGATCTTGGGTTATAAACTAAAACGTCTAACTCAATAAGATGTGGAGAGGATGTCTCACTGCCTCGTAATGTCTTTAACTGTTTGTATTTTTCTTTTCTAGGTGATGTGGCATTTCGAGTAACTTAGATTTCGAGTAACTCTAGTGTTTCGAGTACTTTTTAGGTTTCGAGTAAAATAGTTTCGAGATGTCCTACGTGCTACTCTGACTTAGTTGAGACTCCATTATCTAGGACATGTGGCTTCGAGTAATTTTTGTGGAAAACTAGAAGGGGGTTGAATAGTTTTACCAATTAAAACTTCGTTTTAAAATATTTAGATCGACTTATGTCAATCTATTTAAATGTGTATGTTGGACATTGATAGATAGATATGTAAATGTGTAATGAAAGATAAAGAGTAAGAAGCACATCACCACGACACAAGGTATTTATAGTGGTTCGCTACATTCTGACACCTTCCTTGCCTTACTCCACTCCCCGAGTCACCTACTCGAGAGTTCGTAATCACTACACGACACCAACTCCTTATGGTAGAGAAGCCTTCACACGCGCTACTTTTTTCGGTACTAGGCTAACCACCGGGTTCTTCCACAAGGTACAACCACACCTTAACACAACGTCGCCTACCCTTTATCCGGTACTAGGCTAAGTACCGAGTTCCATTACAATGGAGGAACTACTACCCAACACTCCAAAGGAGATCAATCTCCTTATTACAAGACCATCAAGGATATCAATATCCTTGGATACAACCTATCTCTATTTGTATATCGATGCACCTCATCGAGTATACAACCTTGACATTCTTCACTAATGTCACTTGACTTGACTTCTAGGCATCTTTCACTAATGCCCTTGACACGGACGCTTGGCACCTTTCACTAATACCTTCGTCTTGACTCCTTTAGCATTCTTCACTAATGCTTTTGACATGGACGTTAAGCACCTTTCACTAATGCTTTCGTCTTGACTCTTTTGGCATTCTTCACTAATGCCTTAGACACAACACTTCTATGGAGGAAGAAAGAAGTATCAACAAGAGAACCTCAGTAGTCTTGATGATGACGAAGCATGGCAACTCATGGACTTGAGCTTGCTCGACTTCAAGAAGTGGTGATCTCGCCTTTAAGAGGAACCTAGAGAATCACACAAAAACAAAAGACAAACTACATAGAAAGATCCTTAGGATCTGTGGTTAGAAGGTTACAATACTTGGGGAAAGTATGTGTGTGAGTCACAACCCAAAAGGAAGAAATGGCTCACTATTTATAGAGGAAAAACAACTACTGTTCCACGGATCCCTCACTTGAGGGATCCGTCCATGTATTATTGGGATCCGTGGGGACGCTCCCTTTTGCCCATGGGTTTTGGGTCATGGGTTATGGATCATGGGTATTTAAGTAGATGCAATGTATCTACAAGATGCAATGCATCTAGTCCATGGGTCTGGTTTAAAACCATGTGTCATGGATAATATCCATATATGACTTAAGCATGATGTCATGCAATGGGTTATGGGTCATGCTCCATAAGTATGGGTCATGGACTTTGGGTTATACCCAACTACATTCAATGTATTTGGTCAATGGGTCAAATACTTAAGTTTTCTACCCATTTATATTACCCATTATAATACATACTAGTTATGTATATATTTACCCAATATGTAAACACTTATTTGTTGTACATATGTATTACTAAATCATAAAATCACTTATACTTGTTTTAGTGTTTTATGTGAAAACGTAAGTGTGTTAGAAAACTATTGGCTCAAACCATTTACGTATTTTATTTGTTTCGTTAAAATGATTTTACGTTTGTTATCGGCAAAACATTAGAAGATCGTAAAATATAAATAAACGTTTTTACGGCTTATTTGTATTAACAATTTTGATTTCGAGAACTTTAGGAATTTCGAGTAATTTATAGACTTTATAAGGCAAGACCATTTTTATCAAAGAACAAAAAGTTTCGAGTAATTTCTTCCTTAAGAGTTCTATTAGTACTTTCGAGAACCCTTACTACCTATTAAATTGTATGTATAAATATGTTGAAGTTTTGGTAGAAACGTACGTATTTATGAATACATGTTAACTTTTTTTTTCAGCAAGTAAATTAAAATAGTGGATAACATTAGGCGTTTATCAATTTAAATATCTCGTAACTAAACAATACGAATAAATTATTATACATGATGAGAAAAACTTAATGCCTTTTTCATTTAAATTAAACAATAAAAATAAACTCTACAAAGGTTATATCAATTAATCATGACATAATACAATTTGCAACGAGGACACTCGTTAATTTTGATTGCCTTCTTGTAAAAAACGTTCCCATATATGTTCGGACAAAACTTTTCGAAGCTTGTGATGGGTTGGGCGATCACGAAGTTGAGAATTCCTTTGTAGTTGATATCGAATTTCTTGTGTTGGTCTTCGAAGAACCCTTATTGAAGGATCTACATCATCCGACCAATCACTAATCGAATGTTGCTCATCATCTACAATCATATTGTGCAATATGATGCATGCATACATTATATCCTTTATGTTTTTAATATACCAAGATCTTATCGGACCTCGTACAATTTCCCAACGAGACTGAAGGAAACCAAAAGCTTGTTCGACGTCCTTTCTTTCAACCTCTTGTTTTTCTTTGAATTTGCACTTCTTTTGGGTCATTTAGATGTGAAAAACTTTTACTCATTGTAGCCCATTCAGGATATATACCATCTGCAAGGTAATATCCTTTTGTATATGAGTTGCCATTAACAGTTAAGTTACACTCTGAAGCATATCCTTGTAATAAGTCGTTGAACATCGAAGATTGATCAAGTACGTTGATGTCATTGTTAGAACCAGCCATACTGAAATAGGCATGCCACATCTAAAGATCTTGTGATGCAACCGCCTCTAGCATAATTGTTGGGCACCCTTGATCACCTCGGCGCGTGGAGGAGCTTGAGCATATCAATTAGGGTAAGCTTAACGCTTAGTATATACGATTCATTCAAAAAATTTCTCAAGTGTTACCATTGATTGAGAATTAAAAAAAAACATTATATATGATTCATTCAACGTCTTGAACGAGGGGTACTTTTATTTAACATCATTGATTCCTCCCAAAAAGTACAAACACTGTTGTTGGAATTATATAAATGAGGCAACTTTTTTGAAACTTTGACATTTTATGAGGATTTATGCTTTGTCGTCATATTCTAAAGGGGCCATAATGTAAAATATGTTTCCTCATTCCATGTTTCTACTGTAACTCTGCAATTTGGTAACTGATCTTGAGAATCTTGGGGGGGTTGGCACCACCCCTCCCTGCCCCAGTTATCCTCTGTCCCTGCACCTCGGGTAACCTTGCCGTGCAACATGGAAATTTTTTCAAGGCCAATGCATACAATCAATACTTCCTAACATGCCAGGAAACAAGTATTTTTCTGAATGTTTTTGTAGTAACTTTTGAACATCTTTTATGTTAGGTTTTCTTAAATATATTTTCGAATACACTTCAATGACACAACAACAAAAATTATTTAGACATTTGACTGCAGTTGTTTCACCAATATGTATATATTCATCAATTGTGTCAGCAACTGTTACATACGCCAATTGGTGTATGGCAGCAGTGCATTTCTATATTGGGGAAAGACATTTTTTTATTCAAACTATCATATCTTTGTTGAAAATAAATAGAATGGTTAGAGATACCGTTAACCATTTTCAAAAATAACTCTCTGCGTATACGAAACCTTCGTCTGAATATATAAGCCGGGAGGGAGAACTTCAAGTCTTAAGCACAAATCCCTTCGTAATCCAATCACAGAAGATGAAATAGCAACTTCTCCCTCCTAATGGTTGCGAGCTATCGGAATCATCATAATGTTGCGTACATGCCGTATTACCTTTTTCTTGATGCAATATTAAAGCCTTAGTTTGATCAAAGTTCCGTGAGAATATGTCGCAAAAATACTCTCAATACGTCTCTCAAACCAACCTGAAAACGAACCTCCTTTGAATTCACCGGCTAATTGTAATGACCACATATGGAGAAAACTGATGCGACTGACTTGAAAAGAAGTAAACATCCCAAATTTGTGACTTCTTGCTTGTTCTAAGTTTTTGACCAATCCACAACGCCGTGTGACACTGAGTACAACAACGTAACTCCTTAAAGTGATGGCTATACACTGTGAGCACTACAACGTAACTCCTTACATCAGTTATAACCAGATTGTCAATTCATAATCACTTAATGTGACAGTAATGCCCCAACAAGTTATCTTGAGACATGCAACCAACCAACCAATGTCTCAAAGATAATGAAGTTCACCCGTGAAACATCACTTCAATTCCGCATCAATAATACCATACAAAAACCCTGAAGTCATTTTTCTTCAATTTTTTCGCTCAAGCCGTGAATTTGTATCCCTCCGTGAAATTTTATAGACCAAAATACCATACTCATCAAATATTATCACAATTTACATTGGTTAAGATATTAACTCAAAACTTTGGATATCATTTTTCAATCAATATATCTTAGCCGCCCATCACTAGTAGCCCAACCACTTCGGATATGTCCCAAACCCCAAATCCAATGGAGAAGCCCGATTGTAAAAATGAAATTCCAGATCCATACACCCACCCGGTTATAATAAGTGTCACATTTATAATTTACCCTAACCCTAAACTAACACATACTTTTGATAAGCGCCACTTCTCTTACCTCAAACTCATCTCACATAACAAACCGATCTGGGCAACACTCGATCTCAATCACTTCTCCATCTATCAACCTTCTTTGTGGGAACCATATTTAGAATGCGAACAGCTGATTCCAAAGCATAATCCCAAAAGGATAAAGGTAGAGTGGTAAGATTAAACATAGATCTTATCATGTCCAACAATACGATTTCTTCCTCAGATACACCATTTTGTTGTGGAGGATATGGAGAAGTGAGATTCTGGACAATTCCATTCTCAGCTAAGTAATCTTTAAACTCTTGGCTTAGATACTCACCGCCTCTATCGGATCGAAGAGCTTTAATCTTCTTTCCCAATTGCAGTTCTACTTCCACTTTGAAAACCTTAAATGTTTCAAACACCTCATGTTTATGCTTAAGTAAATAAACATAACCATAACGGCTGAAATCATCAGTAAAGGTTAGGAAGTAGCTAGCACCTCTCTTTGACACATGTCTAAGTGATCCACACACATCAGTATGAATAAGACCAAGTAGATCAGAAGCCCTCTCCATATTGCTATGAAAAGGTTTCTTCGTCATCTTCTCAGATATGCATGACTCACATTTATCAAATGATTCATCATTGATATTTTGTAAAAGCCCTTCTTGTTGGTAAATTATGCATCTTGAGCCTTGCCTATATGAGCAAGTCTACAATGCCAAAGATAAGAAGAATTCAAGTCTAACTTTATCTTCTTGTTAATGCTAAACATCGAATTATTATTATTGTTAGATTCATTTCCAATCATATCAATTCCAAACACACCATTAAATTAATTGCTTTAAAATAAAATACACCATTTAAAGAAACATCAATTCCATTACGTGAAATAGTATGAGTAAAACCATCATCCAACAAAACTGAAATGGAAACAACACCTCTAATTATAGAAGGTGCGTCGCGACAATTGTTCAATAACAGTACTAAGCCCGAAGGCGATACTAAACTAAACACTCCTATGGCTTCAACTTGTGCATGTCGCCATTTCCCACGGTGCAGATATATTGCTCCCCATAGGCAAGCTTCCTTTCCACTCTAAATCCTCGGTGTATTACCAATATGAATACCACATACAGTATCATATACCCAGGAATTTTTATGATTTAGAGTAAATAATTCAATGACAAATAAATTACAGTAAGAAACGCCCATGGACCCTTCGTACTTCATTTTATTTGCCGCAATTCATCAAGATAGAGAGCACAGTTTCTCTTCCAATGCCCAACGCTTTTACAGTGATGGCATGCTTGATCCTTTTAGGATTTTCCTTCCTAGGAGTAGGGTTCTTCTTGGGTTGAGGTTGATAGGCCATAACTTGTTTGCCTTTGTCAACCTTTCCCTTACCCTTCCCTTCTTGTTGTTCGCACGCTGCGGTTTGGCTTATTAATTCTTCCACTCATAGCAAGTACGGGCAGTAGGAACCTTTTGAGACAACCCTTTCTCATAGTCAATTAGCAAGCGTGTAGGTCGAGAATGTCTCTCCCACGCGAGTGCATATTGAAATTTCGACAAAACCATTAAAATCCTTGTTAAGGATCTATTAATCGATTCACACCATGTCATCATCATAAGTTTTGCCAAGTGCCTTTATCCGGTCCATGTAACCTTTCATTTCATTACATGAGCACTCACGGGTTTACCCTCTCTCTGCCTACAGGCGTAATGTCGGTCAAGTCATAAATCTCGACGGCATTGGTTTCTCAAATATAGTTCGAAGTTCATTTAGCATATTATGGGAAATAATGTTCGAACCGCTTTTGAAGAGCAGATTCCATTGTTCCCAACATAAGACAAGCCACATCATTATGACGCTTATACTCAAGTTGCCAAGCGTCCTTTCGAGCTTGAGTAGCATCGGGACAGTTGGTTGTTCGGGCAAGGTTCATAAAGATATTTCAACCGTCGGCAACTCTACGACAATTCTCAAAGCGAGTGCCAATCATTGAAATTCTTAGAGCTAGTCAACTTTTCTCGATCAAAAAGCTTTTGAACATGAGAACTTGGTGCGGTGTTAGTGTTATTGTTATTTTGAGCCATTTCTACAGAAAAAAGTTCAAGTATTAGTATTTTCGATAATACAACTTTTCAAGAAAATAAAATATACACAACGGTAATATAAACATATAACCATATAATTTTCTCGAAAAACTAGGATCCAAATTATCATAGGTTCATTACATCAGTTGATCTGCTAGTAATGAAAGCATATAATAAGGTAATCTGTCGAACATTAATTGGAAAACAATTTCCAACTCCTAGATCATTATGGGATTTATATTTTCCAACGATATTGCAAATATAAACATGTTTCATCCCATCTTATGCCATTGAGTTCAGGTCTCACTTCCTACTCAACTTAAGTGTCTAACTTAAAGAAGCGCAAATATGTCCATGTAAGGTGCGCGCTTTACATAGAGATTTACCTCTCCATCACAATCTAGCCAAGTATCTTGTCATGACGTAATTGCAACTTCAAGTGTTCCTTTTAATTAGATGGCATAAAACTTAATTTAAAAAGGTACTAGTTTTGATTTTATGTAGTCAAATCAAATATGTACAAAGATGTCATGCATTCATCTTGTAGCATAAATTTAATAAAAAACTTTTATTACCAATTCATAAAGATCAAATTATCAAAGTTTTGATTGAGGTATTGGGTTCACCAATCAAGGAATTTAGTGTTAATTATCATCCATTATACCGTACTTTTGCATAAGTGTAAACACTTAGTGTTTGGGGTAATTACCACCGAAGTGGCGCATGGAATTAAAACTAATTAGCCCTTAAGATGAGTTTGCACATTCTATGGCTTACTAAGTAGCTCCATTCGAACTTACAGGGGGGAGGACCGGGTAAGTGCAAAGCATAACCTTAGACATCCTTTTCAGGTGATTGTGCACACTTATTTATTAACCCCTTTATAGTTCATTCTAGTGGGTGAGCCGTTCAGTCATTTGTACCAAAGTCACCAATCAATTAAACTATTGAAAACTTAACTCTTCTAAAACAAATCAAATTTCACCATTGTTTAGTCCGTATTATTTTCTATTCAAAATTACCCTTTGCTTAAAACTGTCTAACATAATAAACAAACAAGTAACAAATAAAAAAATAAACTACTAAAAAACAATGCGCACATAATAAACAATTTATACGTGTAAACAAGTAGCCACATGCAACTTATTCGATAAAACCCTATTAATAATCAATGTCTAGGTTAAATTAATGTATATATCAATTTACGGTTTTCACTCCAACAATAGAAAGTGAGCCACATACATCGATAAATCGATTGCGTAAACCCTTAATTAAAATATACCAAATTGCACATTATTGATTCATTAATATATAATTGGAGTCTTCCCCAATTCAAGATTTATCGTAAATAAATATATCTTAACAATTAAACAATATCAAAGTAACTTATCCATGACTAACATGCATGTATAATCATGGATACATCATAACAATTATACAAATAGTCACAAGATCGCATATTAAAAAATTCCATGACACATAACAAATTATTCATGAATTAATCACGTAACTAATATATTAATTCTAGGTTTCAATAAGGCTAGCAAACAATTTTTAAAACCCTAAATTTTTTTTTATGTATGTGTTGACTAAAAAATTAGGGGTATGCCCCAATTAACAAAAAAAATCGACCCACAAAAATAAACATAAACCCTAGATTAGCATATCAAACAACATACAAGTATTTGTTTTATTACGCGTTTATGTAATTAATTACTCATTAAAACCAATGACTCGTGATGCCACTGTTGGAATTATATAACATGACAATCAAATAAATAATCACAAACATCAAAGTATTCAAGCGGAAGTGTATAGGATTTATTAACGAATAATTAATTAACATAAACAAGAATATGCGTACTTTTCTTGATTCTAGCCGAACAAGAATCAAATCCACAAACTAGCAATGGAAGAACCTAATTTGATTTAATTAGGATTATATGAATTACCCTTACCGTTTTGTAATTCAATCCAAGAATAATAACAATAGTGTGTTATTACTACGTTCTTGTACACACGTACTAAACCGAAATAAAGTAATGCTAGTTTTTATCAAACAAATAACTTGGTTTGTGGAAAAGTGATGGATCGATCCCCTAGAGGGTTGCCGATCGGTTTGAGACAAATAAACACACACAAAACGTTTTTAGGGTTTAGCAATGAATACAAGAGATATGCAAAAATAAGACCCCTAGCCTTGTATATATACACAACTAAACTTGGTGAACAAGTTGTGTCTTTGTTTCCTTTTTCCTTGGCCGATCGGTGCATCACATCCCCAAGGGATTCCGGAAACTTCCAAACTTTGCAATCTAGTCCTTTTCCAAATACCTTTAATGCCCGTTAGTCCATTACATTAATTACTTAACGTTCGTTAGTTATTTCGTTTAATCAATAAATAAATATAACGTTTTATATTTAATTATTAACTTTAAATTCTCATACGTAAAGTGTGCAATCCCGTAGTCTCTAGTTCGATCCTAACTCACGTCGACTAATTTATATCCATAAAACTAACAAAATCATCAAAACATAATCATGGCTCTATACCACTTGTTAGGATCAAATATCTTATGATTTATGTGGTTTTGGGAGGTCTTGGTTGGTAGAAGAAGATGAAGTGATTCATCTTCTAGAGAGAGAAAGTAGAGAGAGGGAGGAGAAACAAGATAACTTTTATTGAATAAACACACAATACACTAAAACCAAATGCTTCGCCTCACTCCTCATGGTGAGTCATGAGGGGTATTTATAGGCTCAATAAACCATAACTTTTCCACTTAAACGATACTAGTCCCTATGGGCAAAGTATACTACGCATCTAGTCCAATTCACGTAAGTGACGTTATCTTTATAAAAAAACGAGGCTAACAGTTAGTTATTCTTATGAAATGCATGTATATTTATATAGATGCAGTTAAGTTGTGTATGTTCCATGGATGTGATCCGACGGCTCTAGATGACCCACGTGGAGGTCATCATATAGAGGAGACAAGAATGACACGTGGCGTGACATCCTTGGCTCTTGTTGTTTATGGTAATATTCATATGAGGTACGATCTGCATGTCATAGCGAAATACCTGTAGCACTACCTTTGCACGAATGAGGTAGCTACACGTGGCATTAGTACAATATTAATTGCGAGGAAAAATCGCCATGCCAATTCTTGCCTTAAGATGGATTCCCTAGGAAAGTCTTGTTACGACCTTGGGTGATATTTACCTGGAATGTTCATTCCTCGAGCAGAATGTAATAGGCCCTTAGCTTTCTGGGCCGGTTATGGCTGTATGAGCTTTAGCTATTGGCCTAAAAGTCTTACACCTTATCAAGCCCCCCAGTCCATTGGTATATTATACTCGTATGATATGGTGATGGACTTATGTTGTCCCTGAAATGTCTTTATTATTATAATTAGTTAGATGTTTTTCGAGGCTTCAGAGGGTCTTTAATGTTGTTCGGCCAAAAATTGTTAGTTAATCATTCACACAGTGGTTAACATTTAATGTTTGAAGAATATTTGTCCCCAAGCCTGCTAGTTATTTAATGCTCTTCAAACCTTGGAATTTGACTAAGTTATTTTCATGCCGTCAACCTTCTCTCTCCTTGTCATTTCAGAATATCATCCTTTGAAGTTTGAAAAGTTTACTTGATTTAGGATGTCAACAAGATTTGACTTATATTTTTATCTTCCCTACGCACCTATGGTGTGCGTATGTGTCATTTTTGGCTTAATGATATTTGGATAGGTGTCTATGGACCCCTATTTTGATGAGTATATAAGAAGAAGTTCCTTAACCATCGTTTCTCGCTTTTCCTATATTTGTTACACTTAAAAAAGTTTTTTCTCTCAACTTCTTTATTTTCGTTTCCTTTCTAATTAGTTTTGTTCATCATTCTTGCCAAGTTCTTCCAACCTATTGACAATCAAGGTTGGTAGCCTATCATAGTTGTTGTTTTGTTTAAAGCTTTCAAACATTTCAAAAACCTTTTTTAGATATAACTTCCAAAATCTTTCTGTTGATGACATTCCCACCCTTGTAAAGAGTCAATAGTTGAACAATTGTTTGGGTAAGTACCCATGGATTAATAGATATAATCTAATTATTCCTCTAGAGGGTGAACGATTGAATATGCCTCCTTCTACGGTGACGGTTGCATTGTACTTGGAGTACATTAGGTATGTGTTGGATCGATGTACTCTAACCAAACTAACTTTAATAGCTTGTTAAGGTTTAATAACCTCGGATAAATCCTAAGTTATTAACAATGAAACACTGAGCAAACTCTATTAAGTATGCGGAATTTACTTAACAAAGCTAAGAAGAATATAACTTTTAACTTTCAACGATTATATTAATAAATCTAATTCTGCTTGTTATGCAGACTCTTTAACAACTCTAATAATATCAAACTCTCTAAAACTCTAATGATACTGCGTATCTAATGCCAATCTAGGGATCCTTTTATAGGCTCAAGGATAACCCTAGTCGGTTTACAATTTGTATCCTTGTACGACAAGTAATCTAATAAAGAATATTCTAGAATTACAAAGCTTTCCGTAAACGAATATAACAGTTCTTTTAGCCTTGCAGTACTTTGACTTCGGTTAGCAGAGATGCTTGACTTCTTCTTTAGCAGGACTTTGACTTTTCCAGTACTTTGTCATTCTTCAACACTTTCATATCCCAACAATCCTCCCCTAACTTGAATTCTACTTGCTGGATTTCAAGTTCCTTGTAATTTATCTTTAACAACTCTATCTTCAAGGAAAAATTGTGTCTTTGTCTTTGGATTGTATCTTTGTAGACTCTGTGCTTATATCATCATTTATCAAATTATTCTTTAGAAATTATTCTTTACAACACCCTTGATTAGTAATCTCGTTCAAAGAACATTCACAAGCTCCATCTTTTCAGCAACATAAGACAATTTGTACATTTAATTCAGTTAAGTTCCAGTCTATTCTCATCACTTCCAGGTGTGTAAACTCTTATGAGAGGTGAATCATTGAAAATTTTAATGGATTTAATGTCTCTTTACCAAAGCCATTAACTCTGGAGTAGCCAAATGTTTTGATATGTAAGATCATGGTACACTGATAACCATATGATTTTTAGCAAATCATCAACTATCAACAGATTTGATTTGTCTTTACCAAAAGCTGTACCCTTTTGGACTAGTTAGTTCTTTCATCATGGTGAACTAATTACCATATAATGGTTTTTCCACAGCCTTTACCTCAAGCCATTTTCTTGTGGGCTAGTCAACTCTTCACATTATCGATATGGTAAGTTGATTACCATACAACTTATTAGCAAGTTGTTAACTAAAAACGGATTTGAAATATCTTTACCGTTTGTTTACTCATGGATTAGCCAATCCTTTGTAACCATGGTGGATTGATAACCTATTGGTGTTACCATCTCAAAAACCATTTATTTCTTTTAACCTTTGTTTCAAATTTTTTAACACTTAACAAAAGTTTTCTTTTCAAAAAGAATGGTTTAAAAGCAAAAAAAGCCATTACTTTGATTAAAGTACTGTTTGATCAGCAGATACTTTGAATAAAGTATGATATATCAAAAATTTAATCAATTTAAGATTCATACATTATTCATCATCGGCAGCAATTGTAGTCCATCTGATAAACAGTTTGATGACTAAACGTGCTATTTCATTATCTTCTTCAACTTCCATTCCATGCTCCAGCATCCTCCTCATAAGATCCGATGTAGAGGATATCTTCTATCTGCTAACATGTGAATCATAGTCCCATCTTCTAACTCTAAAACATGCACTCCAGGTTCTTCAAAGAATCTCCGAAGTAATCTCCCATCTTCTTGGTTTTCCGGATCTCAGCAGTACTTTGTTCTTCACCGGTTTCCCAAACATTATGAGATCTCCAAGCAAGACTAAACCAAATCCTTCTGATGGATTGTGTTCAAAATATTCTTTCACCACATGATATAAATGAAATAAATCCACTCTATCAATTATATGCAATAAATCCCATAGCATATTGAACACCTTGAAACTTACATCTTCTTTGTGAAACATCAGATAATTTCCTTCGTTTGACTCTACAACTTCAAAAGTAGTTATTGGAGATTTGTTCATCTTTAATTCAGCATCATATTTAGAATACTCAAAATCTACAATCCTTAAGTAATTCCTCAGTTCATCATTTGTTTCAGATCTTAATTCAACTTTCTTTGATGACTGTTGATCTTTAACTCCAGTTATTCCTTTTCTTTTTAAGCTTCCTTCTCTATCTTCTTCTTTGTAAGCATCAGCATCTTTAAAATCTTTAATATTAGCAACTTGTCTCTTATATTCTTCTTAAACTGCTTCATATAACTCTTTCATCTCAACATACTTCAACTTATTCAATCCAATATATCCTCTTCCTTTCAGATAAGCCATCATTGCATTCCTTTCCTTAGCAAGATTTGGTCTTCTTGGTAGAGAAGAAATAGGAATAGGTGACTCTAATATTTCAGCATCTTCAGCATTTAATTCTTCTTGTAATTTCTTAGCTGCTTTCTATATCGAGCTTCTTCAATTTCCTTAGCTTCTCTATCTTTAGCATTCAATTCAGCTTGAAACTTTCTAGTTGCTTCCTCATTCATAGCAACTTGAGCAACCCTTATCTGTGCTAAAGTAGGTTTCTTTTTCTTCTTTGTCTCTACCAATTTGCCTTTTCCTTTATCTTTTGGATCAATAATAAGGTTGAGAAGCTCTTGATTGTTCTTACGTAACTCCCTGGAATGCTAACACCCCTTGGTCTTGATAAATCATGCAAAATCTCAAAGAATGGTTTCATCATCACTTGCATTATGTATAGGTTTGGGTGTATCAGCTTCCTTTTCTGGTATGACAGTTGAAGGACCAGCTTCCTCTTTAGTTAAAACAGTTGAAGGACCATCTTCCTCTTCAAAATCTATCAACCTTGGTGAAATTAACCCTTGTCTGTAAGTTCCATGAAAAGCGACTTTGATCACAGTACCTTGTTCATCAGTACTTTGAACTTGAATATCAATAACTTGCTCCTCAGTACTTTGAATTTTGATTTCTTCCTCGGTACACTTTCAATAACCTGTCTTCAAGATCTTGAGTTTGAATATTTGTACCTTGAGGTTCAGCTTTAGATTCTTCATTCAAATTCTTATCTTCCAAATTCCTCCCCAATTGGAATGAAGATGATTGTTGTTGAACCTTCTTGCCTTTTGTTTTCTTCTGAAATTGCCTAACAGGCTTGCCTTGCTTTCTTTGAGACTTGACCCATAGACGATGATGTTGAACCAATGGCCATACAAAATTCTTGAATCGTCTAAACTTAAACTTCAACTTCTTAATTTCTTTAGCCTGAGCCTCAGTTGTTTTCTTCAATCTGACTAACTACCTTGTCAGAACATAATTATCCAATACCAAACCTTCAGGGGGTATAGTAGCTGGATCATCTCCTCTAATTGGTGAATGTTCTTCTGGTTGTGAATCAGGAATAGATATTTGTGGAGATGGTGAAGGTGAAACTGCAACATCATCTTGAACTTCAGACTACTTGGCGGTACCTTGTGATGCAGTACCTTCCGATGCAGTACCTTGGTAGAGGCATACCTTCTCTGTCATCATCCTCTGCATAGACTCCGACAGCTTGAACAACTTCCATCATAGAAGTAGTTAATGGAGTGTCCTTTCCAGTGAATAAATCACTCTTCCTAACCATGAAAGTGAAAATCTTGGCTTGTTGTACCACAACAGGTAAAAGACTTGTAGGCTTTGGTACATCTAAAAGTTGTTTATTTAGGAACACTTGAATAAACCTTGGATACATCAACCATTTTGAACCATGAGCGATGTGTGAAAGCATTCCATCTAGGATTAACCTTGAAAAGTTGAAAATACGATCTGTAGCCAATCCCGCTATAGCAGATGCTATGTTAGATCCAAATTGCTCCCATGATGTACTTTTAGCACTAATACAATGAAGCAATACATGTACTAAAAACTTCCAGTGGGGACAAAATAAGGGTTTCTTGAATGTTTGTTCAGTTAAGGACCCTTCATAACCAATGTCCCTAAACGTATCCCAAATCAATTGCTTATCAAAACGAACAGCCCCTTCTTCATCATCAAATACTAAATCTTCACGAATTAAGGCTTCAGTAACCTTTACAGTTCTTCCAGCAACTGTAGCTTGAATATATGAATCATCATTCTCCATATGAATCCTAGCAGTCGCCCAAAATTGTTGAATCCAGGGCTCAATAATATCCGGTTCCACTAAAAGCGCATAACTAATTGGTGACCCAGTAAGAAAATCAATGATATCATGAAAGATCTCATTGGCTTCAGTCTTGTCTAAATTCGCCACCATGTTATGTTTAGAAACAGTATTACGATTTTCCATTGATGATAAGTGTACGTAGGTGATATGACGAATAATATGGGTGATAGAGAGAGAAATATGGAAAAGATTATAAGGTAGTAATATGAGAGGGAAATTCAGAGAGCTGTTATTTATAGGTGGGATTTAAAAATCACACCATTAATAACAAAGTTACCGTTAGTAGTAGTTACCCCTCAATATTACCGTTGGAACAGTACTTTGATACGACAAACATTTCTTTCCACGTGTGCAGTACTTTCCAAGCAAGACTTTCATAAAACCAAAAAAAAGTACTTTTCCATTCTCCCTTTGACAATAGCAAATACAACAAATAAACATGAATATCCTCCCCTCAAGCAATGCATAGGACTATACTTACAGTAAATAGTCCTCCCCTTAAATGTAGCTCAGAATTAATCATGCCAATACTCACCACCAAGTGAGTAAATCTTGAAACATCAAATCCTTTGGTGAGGAAATCAGCTACATTATCATCCGTATGTACCTTGACAACATTAATGAGCCTATGCTCATAACAATCTCTGATGAAGTGGTGCCTAATATGAATATGTTTGGTCTTGGAATGATAAACTGGATTCTTCACAATGCAAATGGTACTCTCATTATCAATATTGATAGGAGTATTCTTGAAATTGAACCCATAATCCAAGAGTTGATTCTGCATCCACAAAACTTGTCCACAACAACTTGCAGCAGCCACATATTCTGCTTCAGTTAATGATGTTGCTTCTAATTGTTTGCTTCTTACATCGCCATGAAACTAATCTTCTTCCAAGATATTGGCATCCACCCGTGGTTGATCTTCTGTCATAGTTGTCACCTGCATAATCACTATCTGAAAAAGCTTCCAAGTGAAAAGGTGAATTCTTTGGATAGCACAACCCCAACTTAGGTTGTTGTTTCAAATAACTAAAAATTCTCTTCACTGCATTCATATGAGAGATCTTTGGTGAGACTTGATATCTTGCACATAAACACACAGGCACACAGCAAACATGATATCAGGCCTTGATGCAGGAAGATACATAAGACAACCAATCATTGATCTGTATAACTTGACTTCAACTGGTTGTCCATCTTCATCCTTGCCCAATGAGTTGATAGATTTAATAGGTGTAGTAACGGGCTTCATTTCATCAAAATTGAACTTCTTAAGTATGTCAGCTACATACTTGTCTTGACTTATGAAAATTCCTTCCTTTGACTGCTTAACTTGAAGTCCCAAAAGAAAGTTAACTCACCCATTGAACTCATTTGAAATTCATTCTGCATTAGCTTCTCAAACTCCTTGACCATAGATTGTTTGGTAGCTCCAAATATGATATCATCTACATACACTTGAACTAGCATGATATCCTTCTTATCTCTCTTGGTAAACAAAGTCTTATCTATAGCTTCTCTCCTATAACCATGTTGCAATAAAAAGGTAGAGAGCCTCTCATACCAAGCTCTAGGTGCTTGATGTAAGCCATAAAGAGCTTTGACAACTTTGTAGACTTTGTTTGGATGTTTAGGATCTTCAAAACCAGGAGGTTGTTTGACATAGACTTCCTCTGTAATCTTGCTATATAAAAAGGCACTCTTGACATCCATTTGATAAACCTGGAATCCCATATATGATGCAAAAGCAAGGAAAATTCAAATTGCTTCAATCCTTACTCTAGGAGACCAAACACTTCGTCATAATCAACTCCTTCTTCTTGTTCAGAGCCTTGTGCAACTAACCTTGCTTTGTTTTTTTGATAACATTCCCTCTTTCATCTCTCTTGACTCCGAACACCCATCTTGTACCAATGACCTTCTTACCATCAGGAAGATCACATAATACCCAAACTTCTTGAAGTCTGAATTGTAGTAGTTCTTCTTGCATAGCTTCAACCCAACTCTCTTTAGTCAATGATTAAGCAATATTCTTGGGTTCCTCTTGAGAGATAAAGCAAGTAAACAAGCATGTTTGATGGTCCTTATGATTCAGCCTGTTTTGTTTATAGACAAAGCTAAGTAAAGCATTATGAGGTTTAGTAAAACTCTTAGCTTTGTGTCGTGTCATCACTCCAGAAGTAGAAGGACCAATGATTTGATAAGTAGGATGATTCTTATGAATTCTTAAGTTTGGAGACTGTGGAACTCCATAAGTATCATCCAAATTAGTGAAATCAGCATCTTCATTGGAATCTGAGAAAATACCTTCATCTTCAAACTCATCATCAGTATCTTCTAAGCCAGGCAGGGTAGGATCATCCAATCATCAAAGTGTCGGTAATGGTGCAGCAGTGATTTTGGTCAAAAGTACATTGTCAAAATGCAAAAGTACTGTGAGAGAACTCTGCAGTCTTGTTCTTTTTCTTTGCTTCTTCATAAGCTCTTCTTTGGTCATCAGTATAAGAATGTGCTAAGACATCTTGAAGAAGCATCTGATTAAGTTCATCTTGGATAGATTGATCCTTAGCAGACAATGAGGATTTTAGCTCATCAGTACTTTTCTCTGTCTCAACAGTTTTAGGTTCTTCATCATGAACAACATCTGGTCTAATATGGACACCATGAACAACATACTGTACCTCTTCTCCATTGTGTACAGGTTGATTCTCTTCTCTAACAGGAACATAATTCATTGAAGGAGTCAAAAATTCAAGATCAAACATCCAATCAGGACCTTTACCCTTTTGATTTTCTTGATCTTCTAAAAACTCAACATGAAGACAATCTTGAACCTTCTTGGTGACTCTATTATACACTCTAAAGCCCTGTTTGTTGGTACAATATCCCAATAAATAACCTTCTTTTGACTTGCCATCAAACTTACCCAAATGATCAATTGTATTAAGAATAGTGAGAGGGCATCCAAAAGGCTTCATAAAACGTATATTAGGTTTGTTTCATCAAGAACTCATAAGGTGTCTTCATCTATGGTTTGGTGATGATACTATTAAATACATAGTAAGCAGTACTTACGGCTTCAAACAGCAGTGAATAGGTAAGTATGAGTCTGCAAGCATTGTTCGGTGCTTCAATCAAAGTCCTATTCTTTCTCTCTCAACACCATTCTGCTTTGGTGTTTGGCAATATGAACTCCCTCTTAATTCCTTTGTTTGCATAAAATTCATCCATAAGCTTGTTCTTGAATTCAGTTCCATTGTCACATCTAATACCTCTAACTTTAAGTCTTAATTGGTTTTCAAGGGCTATGATAAGATC
>OU343222.1:215169468-215299615 GCA_910596185.1 Chrysanthemum makinoi | reverse complement strand
CCCACTTCTATATTGATTTCTTTACCTTTTATCTGCTTTTATTTATTTTATTCTGCTTTAGTAGTTTAATTAATTAAATCTCTATCGAAACTATTATTATTCTGTGACAATTAGACTTACTAATAATCCAACACACATAGCGCTTGGGACGACCTCGGCTTTGCCATTTACTACACTACACACGACCGGGTACACTGCCCGTTAGTGCACTAGGTAGAATGGCAGGTATGCGAGACACTATAAATTTAAGACCTGGTCGGTAAACTCGCATCAAGTTTTTTAGCCGCTGCTGGGGAGTTATATTAGGATTCTTATTTAAGTCTTTAAGTTTTATTCTGATATTATGACTATTACTATGAATGATTATCTCACCACCTCTAAAAAGTAAAACAGGTGATCACCATTCCAGTTCTTTGAAGAAAACAAGAAATTTGAATTTTTGGGGACTTTGTCTTGATAAACTAAAAAGATGATGCTTTTATGGAACCAAAGAGATAGAAGACACGAGCACATCAAAGTGAAAGTATGTGTAAGATCGCTGATTTATTCCATGCACATGGGGTCTCCAGAGATCATGTTATGATGAGGGCATTCCCTTTTACTCTAAAAGGAAGAGCTAGAGATTGGTTAAAGAAACTTCCATCTGGATCTATCACAACTTGGAATGCATTTAAGAAGGCCTTTCTTAAGGAATACCGAACACCTGCAAAAATCCTTCAACAAGTTGATGAAATTAGGAGGTTTAGCCAACTCTTTGATGAACTACTATTTACAGCTTGGGAAAGATTTAACGAAGCCATCCAAAAGTGCCCCGAGCATAAACTCAACAAACACGAGCAACTGCAAATATTCTACAACGGGTTGAACATAAAGACTCGGCAACTGTTAGACTTAAAAGAACCTATCCCTTTGATGACTGCTGATAAAGGATGGACAAGAGTTGAAGAAGTAGCGCTCCACTCTTCATCATGTAATGAAGATTGGAATGAAGATCCTATCGAGATACACTCGGTGGTAAAGAATCTGGAGGAATTTGAAGTAGATATGCAATCCCTGACTGAAGAAGTCAAGATGGTGAAACACAAGTTCGATAAACCCATTGATGGGAGAGTGTCGGATCTTGAAAAGGCAGTGAAGATGTTGTCGAGAATCTAGCAGAAAACAAGAAGAAAACGAAAATTGGTTTGGAATATCAAGCGAGATACGCACAAAGCACTTGAACACGCGCTATAAGAAGACTTGAAAATCAAGTAGGAAAGCTCGCAGAATCTACCAGAATGAGAGAAGAAGGTGAATTACCTAGCACAACAGAACCAAATCCTCGAGATCTTGCTCATGCTATTACAACCAGAAGTGGATTAAACTATAAGGAACCAGCTTACCCTTCAAACACGAATAATCTGACTAATGAAACGCCTCAAGACGACAACAAAGAAACCGAGGAGGCTCAACCTTTTGTCAAAAAAGTCCGTCCCTACATTCCACCTATTCCATTTACGGGAAGAATTAAGAACGAACAAGAACGAGTGCTATTTCATAAATTCATGGAGAAATTACAACTCAGCATTAATATTCCTCTCGTTGAAGCCCTGGAGCAAATGCCAAAATATGCCAAACTCATGAAGGATCTCCTTACCCATAGAAGACTTTCTTATCAGACGCAGATAACTTTAAATCAAAGATGCTCTACCGCCCTTTTAAAAGATATGCCTCTCAAATAAGAAGATCCAGGGAGTTTCACCTTACCTTGTACTATCGGGGGAATTTTGTTCAACAAGGCCCTTGCCGATCTCTGGGGCATTAGTCTTATGCCATTCTCTCTTTATTCACGTCTGAAGTTGGAGGCAAAACCAACTAGAATATGTATTGAGCTGACTAATAAAACTACTCAATATCCAAAAGGAATCGCTGAAAATGTTCTTGTCAAGATCGATAAATTTGTCTTCCGGAGAGTCGTGGTCCCTTGAGATGGAAGAGGATGATATCCCTATTTTGCTTGGAAGACCCTTTCTTGCAACCGCACATGCTATGATTGATGTCTTTAACAAGAAGATTTCGTTGGAGATTGGAAATGATAAGATTACCTTCAATCTTGAAAAGTCAATGAGATATGCTTCTTCATCGATGACAACATGATGATCTCGACCTTATCGAAGATAACACTTTTAAACATGCCAGGAATGCTTTCTTCCCGACCCTTTGACATCATTGAAATTCGAAGATAATGATGGGACATCTAGCGAAAGTGAAAACAGAGGAACTGGCCGAATAATCAAACGTTATGTTCAAGAATACCCCGGAAGAAGCTGATACTTCTCCAAAACTTAAGGAGCTACCTCCTCTTTAAAATATGCATTTATCAATAGGGATCGTAATTATCCCTGTTGTGATTCTTCTCTGTTATCGACGAAGAAAAGTTAAGTCTTTAGGTTTCAAGCAAGCACAAGGGAGCAATTGCATGGAAAGTCTCTGACATTAAAGGAATTAACCCTTCATACTGCTCCCATAAGATACTTATGGAAGATGATTTTAAACCTGTAGTGCAACCACAAAGGAGATTAAATCCTAAAGTCTAAGACGTGGTAAAAGACGAAATCATTAAGCTCCTGGATGCGGGTATAATTTACGCTATTTCTAATAGCCCTTGGGTTAGTCATATTCATGTTGTGCCAAAAAAGGGAGGAATGACAGTGGTCACCAATGAAGATAATGAACTGATACCAACTAGAACAGTCATTGGTGGAGGTGTGCATTGATTACAGGAAATTAAATGACGCAACACGAAAGGATCACTTCCCCATTCCATTTATCGATGATGCTAGAAAGGCTCTCTGGACATGAGTATTATGCTTTCTCGATGGATTCTCGTGTTACTTTAAATTCTATTGCCCCTGAGGATCAAGAGAAGACAACTTTCACCTGCCCTTACGGAACATTCGCCTACCAAAGGATTCCTTTTGGACTATGTAACGCTCCACCCATTCAACGGTGCATGACTGCTATATTCTAGATATGTGCAAGATTTTATGGAAGTCTTCATGGATGACTTCTCGGTTTTGGTAACTCTTTCTCATCTTGTCTTAATAATCTATCTAAAATGCTTTCCAGGTGTGAAGAAACCAACCTTGTCCTTAAGCGGAAAAAATGTCATTTTATGGTTAAAGAAGGGATTGTTCTAGGGCATAAGATTTCCCAAACTGGGATAGAAGTTGATAAAGCTAAAGTTGACGTTATTTCTCGACTGCCTTATCCGACCAACCTAAAAGGCATTAGGAGTTTCTTGGGCATGGATTTTTATAGACGATTTATAAAAGATTTTCAAAACTCCAAACCTATGACCCAACCTCATGAAAAGCTAAATTTGATTTTGACGATGATTGCAAAAAGCTTTTGACATTTTAAAGAAAAACGACTTCTGCCCCTATCATTATTGCTCCGATTGGGGAGCGATTTGAACTCATGCGCGATAAGTGATTATGCCGTGGGTGTTGTTTTAGGACAAAGGGTGGATAAAAAATTTAAACCCATTTATTACTCTAGTAAAACCTTAAATGAGGCACAAGAGCATTACACAACCACTGAAAAGGAACTCTGGTTGTAGTCTATGCCTTTGATAAATTCAGATCTTATTTAGTAATGTCAAAATGTTGTCTACATCGACCATTCTACTTTGAAGTACTTATTTAATAAACAGGATGCCAAACCAAGATTAATAAGATGGGTGCTGCTGCTGCAAGATTTTAAAATTGAAATCAATGATAAGAAAGGAGCATAAAACTTAGCAGCTGATCACCTCTCACGATTAGAAAACCCTGAGCTCGAGGAACTTGACAAAGAAACTATTCGGGACTCCTTCATCGACGAACATCTCATGGCAGTGAGAATTAAAGATTCCAGTTCCGAACCATGGTAAGCAAATTTCGCTAATTACCTCGCGGCCAGAGTATTACCAAGCAACAAAACCTACGATTAAAAGAAAATTTTCTTCACTGATCTTAAGTATTAGTTCTGGGATGATCCGTTCCTTTTTAAATCATGCCCTGATGGTATTATTCGGAGATGCGCATTTGGGGATGAGCAAAAACAGATTCTGGAGCATTGTCACAACGGACCTGCAGGAGGACACTATGGAGCCGACAATACTGCTCGGAAGGTTTATGAGGCCGGATTCTTTTGGCCTAGCATTTTAAAAGACGCCGCAAAGCATGTTAGGGATTGTGACCCTTGTCAGAGGGCAGGGAACATTTCTTCTCGGAATCAGATGCCACTCAACAACATTATGGTATGTTGTTAGGTTCAGTAAATACCCAAACCCCTTAATCTAGGATATGAATAGAAAATATCCCAAGTGTCTAGTCCATTAACCACTTACAGGTCACTGAGTGCATAGTCTCTCTGAGCCATCTTCGAGGATACTCGATGCAGGCACAAGATAGTCTCTCCACTCAAAGGCGGAACTTAAAGGGTGAAGACTGAGTCAAGAAGATGGTGGATTCTGAGCTGATGACAATAACTCACTGAATCCCTAAGACTCTCCAACTCTAATCAAGACACAAATGAAGTAGGAATGAAGAAGTAAAGATGAAGAATGAGGGACAAAGGCGGGATAAGTTTGTATTAGATAAGACGGGTACTTATCAACCAAAGTCAACTTTCCCTGAATAGCAAAGATCAGGCTCTGTCATCACTGACATTTTGTAAAAGAGACAAATGCATCAGATTTTGTCTTCTGTAAGATGTCAGTTTGTCACTTAAGAAAGAGTTAAATCTCATACATGTATAAATAGCATAAGAGATGGATGTATAAGGTTAAGCTTGTGAATTGTAAAACACACATACACGCAAGCCATCTTTTCACTCCTCCAAATACAACTTAACCCTGAGATAGCTCGGTTGGTTCTAAGAGTTGTGCCGGACTTAGCCTGAGCTTAGAGAGGAGTCACCAAACTTTGTCATTCAATCCCCAGACTATTCCGCAAGTACTTGGGTAACGTATTCTTTTGATTGATTTCTAATAAAGAATATGATGTTGAAAATTACTTTGTGTGTTTTACTTATGTTAATTTCAGTCATTGTTCACTATTAACTTGTTTTAATATTCTTACACTGTTTTAAACGATAGTGAACGGGAACGATAACGCTACACGCCGCTCGGGGTCAAAGGAACTTCCTTCTCGAAAGTGTTTTATAACACCCTAGGCAAAGGAACCTAATCGGTAGTGTAGTAATTGTGGTAAGCCACGGGTATTGATATCGCTCTCTAGGAGAATAGGAATGCTAGTGAGAAGTTACTACGCTAAGGTTGGGGTTGAGGAAGATTATTTTTTTATCTTTTATGTTTTTTTTAGGAAATTGAAAGGTACGAATCTCGGGGTTTGGATTAGGGGGTTGGTATTGCTACCGATTACTCTACTTATCTAATTATCTAATCTAAGGTGTATGTAGTCTATGTCTAATTATTGTGTGCTCGTATGATAGTTTAAAGATGTGTTTACTTAGGTTTTACTACTCCTTAATTATCTCCTATTGGTGGTTGAATTGTCACGTCCTTATTCTTAGTGGCGTTGTGTGTCTAAAGTTGTAGGGTATGCGTTTCTCCCTAACTCTTTGAACTTACCAAAGGGTCTCGTCTACAAAACCCACTAGGGATATTAAACTCTTACTCTAAGGCACTCTTTGGATGGTTTAGCTTACAACTACTCAAGGAGTTATATTATAAGGTTCACAAAGATTTAATCATGCATTAAGTACACAAAGAATGACCTATCGCATTACTAGATCATTAACAAACTAAGATAAGAGACAACCAATCAATATTCAATAATTAAGTTTCATATTCCCTAAGCAAACACAAAAGTAAATTAGCCGGACATGGAGAAAATGCAAGCATACACACAAATAATCAAAGACATAATTGAATTAATGAAGTAAAACACTTATTTTGGTGTAAGATAGGGTTTGGAACCCTAAAATACTGTACAAGACAGCCTTGGTTCAGTTTAGGTTTTTACTCCAAAAGACTACACACTCAATCAAAAATTCGGATTCTATAAGATTACACATGACGGCCGTCACCTTATGTTTTGTGACGCCATCAGATCGCCGTCATTAGGGTTTCGTCTTGGCCACGTTAGACTTTGCGACGCGCCACCTGTGATTGTGACGCCGTCTTCAGATTCGACGCCGTCTGATTGAATCTAGGCCGTCAGAGTTGCGACGGCCTACTCTTTTATAACTTGACGTCGTCACTTGAAAATAGGAGTTTTGGCTAATGTCCCGTCACAAAATCCTCCGACGGGCGCAGATAAGCGCAGTGACGCCACCTTGTATTTCGCACTGGAGTGTCTCGATTCTTGACTTTGGCCATTTTCTTCGTGATATCCGCCCCAAATAAGTGCCATTACAGCAATTTGCCTTCAAGAGACCTAAAAAGTGAAAAGGAACCATATTAAGTAATAACGATACAAAGTGATCAAATAAAGGCTTAAATGACCCCCCAAAAAGGTACATTTTAAAACCTTATCAAGTATCCCTACACTTGGTATTTGCTTGTCCTCAAGCAAATGTGCTTTTAGCCAATTAATTTATAAGTTAGGGGTCATGAAGCATTGGTTTAAAACAGCTCACAAACACATATAAGCCCCAAGAAGTCATAACAAGCATGGAAAATACATACTAGCACCTCACATGGGGTGTTTGGATACTCACATCTCTCGGGTGTATATGAAATATAACAAGTTGGAAATGGAAGATAAACACTCATTAACCGTCCTAGTACATAGATTACCATAGGATTGAGAATAGATCAAACCCCATCGCTTTGTAAGCACCTAGGAAAGACTATCAAAGAGGTCTTTAAAGGGTTGTAACGTTAGGCTTACTGTAGGGAAACAAAGGGTTTGGTGGGATAGGCTTTTTAGTGGTGGCAAGTCAAAATCTCTATGTTAAATGCATACGAAGAATGGCGTTATAAGCCAAGACTTATCGACTCTAGACTTTAGCTAACTTAAACAAAAAACATAAATTTAAAGGATAGATGTATGATGGTAGCCCGTAGATTTTTTTTTTTTCACTCTATTTTTCTTTTCTTTTTTCTATTTATTTTTCGATTTTTTTTCATACACTTTTACTCTACCATCCTCTACGGTAACATCAAAATGATAGGGATTTATAGGCACATCCCTACACTTGAGTTTTATTACTCTAACACTAATTTGACCCGAATTGAAAAGATCAAAACACTTGGGGTACATTATTACGTAAACAAAGGGAATTTGAATTTAACGTTCCCTTCCCGTCATTTCACAAACTTTAACTTTTCCCATGAATCCCAATCGCCCCAAAACTGTGTACAAAGGATATGACTCGACTTAGCAACTCATGCAAGCAACTAGATAATTGAACTAAGGGTTTAGGGTGATAACAAAAATGCACTAAAAGTGAGTGCATACAAGGTAGGCTAAGGCGATTTGGGTGTATATTGGGGGTGGGGTGTAAACAATGCTCTTCATTGATATTCCGGAAAAACCAAAACATCACGAGAACCGCTAAAAGGATAGGCTCTGAGAGGTTAACTAGGGGTATCGTGTACTAAAGATGAGTACAATAAAGGTGTGAGGAATTACTCAACCGTTGAGGAAGAAGTAATTATATTACGGGTATCAAACAAGGGTTATCCTAATGCCTCTTATCATTTAGTTATTCTTAACTACACAAGTGTAGTCTTACTAGCGATCTCGGAATGCATCACAAAACAAGTTCTAGAATCTAGTATACTATCGGTTCACACTCTAAGCATTAAAGATGAATGCTTTAATTCCTACTAATCTAAGGGTGATCCTCACATTTTGGGAGTAATTTAGGTGGTAAAGGGTTTTTGTGCTAGTCATGCAACTTCCTATCCGTGAGACGCTTTTGTTAAAACTAATGGCCCACTCCTATATGTCATAAAAATTTTTAAATTTGGTGCCAAAATTACCCTAACCGACATTTTCTCATGGTTTATTACACAAATACACTTGAACAAAGCAAATAATCAAGGATAAGCATAGTTTCAAAGTTCCCGTTTTATTTTCCCCTCCCTACACTTAAACTGAACATTGTCCCCAATGTTCCCCGAAAGTATCAAAGTTATGATAATGGAAGGTAATGAAAACGAAAGAAACTAATACTCCCCCGATTAGCTCGGTAGGATCCGTATGTGAAGTAGTGGTTAAATCCTTTCCAAGAAGAATTTATGCATGAAAAGCTCCTTCCAATCTTATGTAACTTCTTCTTGATAAATTAAACCTGACACTTGACGAAAACAAACGAAACCTTCGCGTAAAATCGGCGGTAATAATATATATAAGACTCAATTTAAACAAGGATATAATGCTTGTGGAATGGATGTTTACAGAATTTATGGAAAATTAAGACCTAGAAAATTCTAAAAATTTATAAGTGGCTCAGAAAACGAGAAAAGTAATCATTGTTTTACTCCTCCTTCCCACGCCACAAGTTGGATTCCGATGTCACAAATATCTCGACAAAAACTGTCTCATGATTTTCGAAAAAATTTCGAAAATTTACATCTTTAGCATCTGGAAAAATTTATGCAAAACATCCATTATGACTCGATACAAGCATTTGACTCGAACAAACACACATATATATATATCTTTTAATGAATTGTTATTCTCATGTATACATTTCTTTTGAAAACGTGTGTAATCCTCCCTACACTTATCCCTTATGTAAAATACATTTATATGCAATTAAGACGAGGTTAAAAACAAAATAAAGCATTTTTACAAATTTAAACATGAGAATAAACAATCAATAAAAGATATATGACACTAACAAGCAAACAATTAAGCATGGGTTGCCTCCCACGAAGCGCTTTTCTTTATTTAAGAGTCTTGTAGCTAGACTCGTAGTCATGCCCTCACGTGACTTCATTTTGCATTCTCAACGAGAATTCTATCATATTGACAAAATTTTCATCGACTTTATATTTAGGCCCGAGGGTTAAGCAATCCTTATAATAAAGCCTCCTTCTTTCCCACATAAATTTATAACCTTTTTCAACATCTTCCTTGCTTTTGTCCTCAAAAGCTTTGATGTTGTCTCGTTCAAAAATGGGTAGATGGCCATATTCATTTGTTTTCCAAGGCATCCTATAAGTGATTTCATCGGTTCCTTCCTTAAAACTAACCGTTCCATCATACTTGTTATGGCTCATTTTAGATGTTTCAACAAACGGTTTCCCTAGCACTACTTAGGATAAGCTATAGTCAATGACGCACCCTATATCTTCTAGGACCATAAAATCAACTAGGTAGGTGAAATTTCCTATAAAGACATGCACATCCTTGACTCTTCCCACAAAGTTGCAAACTCCACCTGGATACTTAGGGTCTCTCCTAATATTAAGTCGCTCATTCATAATGTCATTGTAGACGTTAGATGACATCACATTAATAGATATTCCGTATCTATGTAAGCGCATTCTAACACTATATCCGATCATACAAGGGATTTTTAGGTTCCGGTGGATTTCTCCTAATCTTTGGGTATATCCTAATGATAAGTGATCATGGATTATTGTTTATGTATTGATGGTAAGCAACCTCTTCCTTAGTGGGGTAAAGATTGAAGTAAGCACTATCTTCCACATTCACATTTTTGTTCATCATGCCATCTTCCGAATTACTGTTAATCATAGAGCCAACTACAGAGGCGCTGACTACTTTCTCAATAGCTTCCCTAATTGTACTATCGAATATTTTCTGCAAGTCTTGAAGGTCGGTGTTTCTACTCACATAACGGCTTCGGCGGTTGTGTTGGTCAATGGTTTGGGTTTTGAGTGACAATGATTTATTTGGTGTTGGGTTATCGAGTGGTGGTTGGTTATCACCTTCCATGATGAAAAGTGATGGGATTACGAACAAAGGTCACGAAGAAGGGGGATAGACTATGAGAAAGCTAAGAATGAGAAAATTTTACTTGATAGGAATCAAGCAAAGAAACCTAAACGAGGTGGACTACTGACTAGCTATTCTATTCCCCGTCAGCGGCGCCAAAAACTTGATAATGCTACACGCGTCGTTCGGGGTCAAAGTAACTTCCTTTTCTTCGAGCAAGTTTTATAACACCCTAGGAAGTGAACCTAATCGTTGTAGTGTAGTAATTAGGTGCCACGTGTATTGATATCGTTCTCTAGGGGAATAGGAATACTAGTGAGAAGTTACTACACTAAGGTTGGGGTTGAGGAAGATTATTTTTATCTTTTTATGTTTTTTAGGAAATTGAAAGGTACGAATCTCGGGGTTTGGATTGGGGGTTGGTATTGCTACCGATTACTCTACTTATCTAATTATCTAATCTAAGGTGTAGGTAGTCTATGTCTAATTATTGTGTGCTCGTATGATAGTTTAAAGATGTGTTTACTTAGATTTTACTACTCCACTTATTATCTCCTATTGGTAATTGAATTGTCACGTCCTTATTCTTAGTTGCGTTGTGTGTCTAAAGTTGTAGGGTATGCGTTTCTCCCTAACTCTTTGAACTTACCAAAGGGTCTCATCTACAAAATCCACTAGGATAATAAACTCTTACTCTAAGGCACTCTTTGGATGGTTTAGCTTACAACCACTCAAGGAGTTATATTCTAAGGTTCACAAAGATTTAATCAAGCATTAAGTACACAACGAATGACCTATCGCATTACTAGATCATTAACAAACTAAGATAAGAGACAACCAATCAATATTCAATAATTAAGTTTCATATTCCCTAAGCAAACACAAAAGTAAATTAGCAGGACATGGAGAACATGCAAGCATACACACAAATAATCAAAGACATAATTGAATTAATGAAGTAAAACACTTATCTTGATGTAAGATAGGGTTTGGAACCCTAAAATACTGTACAAGACAGCCTTGGTTCGGTTTAGGTTTTTACTCCAAAAGACTACACACTAATACTGAAAAATTCGGATTCTATATATAAGATTACACATGCGACGGCATCACCTTATGTTTTGTGACGTCGTCGGATCGCCGTCATTAGGGTTTCGTCTTGGCCACGTTAGACTTGCGACGGCGTCACCTTGTGATTGTGACGCCGTCCTCTTCGTATTCTCCCCGACGCCGGATTGAATCTAGGCCGTTGCGAGTCAAGGCGGCCTACTTTATATAACTTGACGTCGTACTTGAAAATAGAGTTTTGGCTTATGTCCCCACAAAATCCTCCGCCGACGGCGTCGTAGATAAGCAGTGACGCCGCACCTTGTATTTTCAGCACTGAGTGTCTCATTCTTGACTTTGGCCATTTTCTTCATATATCCGCACCTTTTCGTCCAAATAAGTGCCATTACAGCAATTTGCCTTCAAGAGACCTAAAAAGTGAAAAGGAACGATATTAAGTAATAACGGATACAAAAGTGATCAAATAAAGGCTTAAATGACCCCCCAAAAAGGTACATTTTAAAACCTTATCAGGAACAACAAGTGGTATCAGAGCAAGGCTAATTATAAAACGTTTTTTAGGCCGCTCTAAAAGTTTTTAAATTAGGATCCTAAATGGCTGAAATTGATGTACCCCAACTAGTCGATAAAAGGTGGAGCTTATTCAGCTGTTGCCCTAGACTTGAAGTTGGCAAATTCAACAAATGGAAAAAGCGAATGCTTTTCTATTTGATTGGGATGGAACCTTATTATATCAAGTGTATAAATGAAGGTCCATTTGTCCCAAAGACTGCTGAAGGTTTTCCTAAACCCGAAGCTCGTGGACCCGGATGAAAGGAGAGTCAACCAGACCAAAGACTCAAAAGTATCATAATATCTTGTCTTCCCCGACGATATTATGGAGTCGTTATAAGTCTGTAGTACGCCTAAACAAACCTGGGATGACCTAGTTCATAGTCATGAAGGCCCATATCAACCAAGGAAAACAGGATAATGGACTTGAAACTTGAGTATAACACCTTCAGGCTAAGGACTCGAAACTCTCTCTCAAACTTATACCCGGTACAAAAATCTTTTAAATGAACTATCAAATGATGGTGTTAAGTTGTCCAAACATGAAATCAATGTTGGTTTTGTCAACAGTCTCCCTGAGAAGTGATTGAATTTCTCTCAGAGACTTAGGAATGCTAATCATATCCGGAATCTTAAGCTTCCTGAAATTTATGGGAAATTTGTCTATGAGGAAAACCTCATCAACAGGCGATACCCTGATTTAAAGAAGTCTCGTGAAGTCAAGAAGTCCCCTGACTCCACCTCATCACCAATATCAACTGCCTTTTATTCTAACAATGTTGTTCAAGATTTTCAAGAAAATTCTGATGATGAGCCCGATGAGAGATCAAGTGAGGAGTACCTAAATGACCTGAACACTGAATTTCAAGAAAGGGCACTCCTTGCTAACTCTCAAGGTTTATAAAAGAAACAAAGGTTTTTCAAATGCCAAAGCAAATGAGACACCTGAATGCTTTAAGTGTCACAAAAGAGGTCATTTTGCAAAAGACTGTTTTCAAAACAATTCTGAACCCTCTTATAAACCATCAGGGTCAAATCAGTCCTCAGGCTTTAGCAAATTTCAACCAAAAATCTATCAATCTCATCAAAACTTTCAAAACAAATCTGATCAAAACAAAACTGTTGATTTTGAAGCTAAGTATAAGAAAGTCAAAGCTAAGCTTGCATTGCTCGAGGCCAGTCTCTCAGAAACAACAAAAAGTGTTCAATCTGTGCTGGGTAAAAACAAAGGCCTTGTTGCGGTGAGACCTTCGACCGGGATGAAGAGCCCGTGTCAGATGATGAAATGGTGCATGTCGCACTGATGCGCCCTCTCGAAGAGGAAAAGCTAGTTGTTGGAAAGAATCATGCCAGGAATGGAGAATGGGTCAACATCACAATGAAGAAGGTAAATATTCTACTTTCTATGGATGATGACTCGACAAGGCCTTACTTGAATTATCTTAATGTTGAACTTAAGTTCGTAGAAGAGCAAAGACTAAATCTTTTTTCAAAATACAACAAGCTAAGTTTTGAATTAAACAAGTGTAGGGATGAACCTGCTTTTTAAAACAAGCTAAGCTTGAGGCTGTAACTTTGCAAATTCAAAACACTGAACTAGTTAAAAGAAATCAGGCTCTTCAAGATGAACTCAAAAAGGTTCAAGATATTCTTGATAGTTGGACTCTAAGAATCCTGGGTCTTTGATGCGGAGCCCCCAAGAGCAAGAAGAGAGTCTTAGGTGAAGATCATCTTCCCGACTCTCTCAACAAAGACCAGGGTCCTAAGCCATTTGTGTCTGGTGGTATGATTACCAATATGTTGACTACTCCCAAACCGAAAGTGATTGATTGAAAGGGTCAACCTGAGAGTAAGCTTCCAAATTTCGACTCGAAGGATTCTAGAGTCCGAAAGCCAAGCTCTAAAGAGCATGCTTGGACTCCCTGATGTGCCCAATAGTATTGAAGACATATTTGAGTCTGAAGCGAATCTCAAGCACTCGCTTCCACCACTGAAACCTCTTCAGGGTGTTGCACCAAGCTCTGAGCTTACTCCATTACAATTCAACTCTCACTCACAAAAAGAAAGGTCCGGTCTTGGTAGACCATCCCAAAAGACCAACAAAACCAACTCAACAAGAGTCTACTCCTACTGAGACTTTAACATCCTCTGTTCCCACTGAAGTGACCAAATTCAGAACTAACTGAGCTTGTAAGGAAGCTGACTGAAAAGATGGAATCCATCGAAAAAGCTCCTGATTCAATCAAGGAAACTAAGTCACCTCATCTAGCTCATCAAAGTCAAAATCCACCAACAAACCCAAGCAGAAGTGTGAGCTTTGTCATTACACCAGCCATACCACTGACAATCTATAGAATCCTTTTTGCATGATCTGCAAAAGGATGATCACAAAATCATAACCACCTACAGATGTCGTCAAGCAAACTATACCAAAGTTGGCCATCAAGTATGCTTCATCCTCTAAAATTGCTCCCAAGAATAGAGCAAAACCTTTTCCTCTTTGCCCTCACTGTGGGTTTAATGATCGTCATCAGGATGATTGTCTCATGAACAAATGTTGTGATATATGCGGTAATACAGCTCATGAGACTTCCCAACATGACAGTGTCATTCATGCAAGGAGAGGTACAAAACAATCCAGAGTCACTGAGTCTTCCTCAGTTCTCAAATGCAAAACCTGTGGTAGCACAATGCACTCAACCACTGACCATGAGTCAATTACCAAATTCAAAGAGACCTTAAGACCCAAGCCCACTAGTAAGTGGGTCACTAAGATAAACTAATTTAGTTTACTACTTGTGTAGAGACACGCCAGGGAGCCTATTTGGCATCTAGACAGTGGATGCTCAAGAAGCATGACTGGTGTGAAGAAGTATCTGCACAAGTTTGTAAATGAACCAGGACCCATGGTAGTATTTGGTGATAACTGATCATGTCCCACTGAAGGTTATGGTTTAGTAAACTGTAATGGAATAGTTGTCTCTAGAATAGCTTATGTCAATGGTCTAAGATACAATCTCATCAGTGTCAGTCAACTATGTGATGCTAAGTACATTGTGCAGTTCAATGACAAACAAGGTACCATCTTCAATGCCAACAAGGAAGTTGTGTTGATAGCTCCTATGAGAGATGATGTTTACGTGTTAGACATGTCAACACTCTCCCAAGATGGAACTTGTCTCTTTGCTAAAGCCACTGAAACTATCAATTGGTTGTGGCATAATAGACTCTCACACTTAAACTTCAAAAACCTCAACAACTTGGCAAAACAAAACAAGGTCCTTGGCTTACCATCACTGGTTTTTTCAAAAGACAAACCGTGCTCTGCCTGTGAAAAAGGTAAACACCACAGAGCATCATTCAAAACCAAACAAAATTTTTCCATCAAAAGCTGCCTTCACCTCTTGCACATGGATCTCTTTGGACCTGCGACATCCCAGATCAATCCAGAATGAGAAGTATACACTTGTCATTGTTGATGAGTTCTCAAGATACACTTGGGTATACTTTCTCTCCAAAAAGAGTCAGGCAGCTGATACAATAATGTCATTCATCGGAAGATTGAAACCGTAATGACATTATTGTTAAACAAATCAGACCCACTGACAATGGTACTGAGTTCAGAAATCAAGAGCTTGAGATTTTCTGTGATGAAAACGGAATTTCTCAAAATTTCTCATCTCCTTATACCCCTGAACAAAATGGGGTCACGAAAGGAAAAACAACTCTCATTGAGGCTGCTAGAACCATGCTAAATGGCACATCCCTCTCAAAGCATTTCGACTGGCAAGTAAAACGGCCTGTTACACTCAAAACAGGTCAATCATTGTCAAAAGACATAATAAAACCCCATATGAGATCTTCAAAGGTAGACTTCCCGACATCAGCTATTTTCATGTATTTGGATGTCATGTGTTCATTCATAACCACAAGGATCATCTATGCAAGTTTGATGCAAAGCCGATGATGGATATTTCTTAGGCTACTCAATCTCCAAAGCCTTCGGGTTTTAACACAAGGAGACAACAAATTGAGGAAACCTTACATGTCACCTTTGATGAAAGTGCTGAAAGCATCAGGTTCACCAACACCTCAGTGAAGGAAATAGGAATTGATGACTCATCAAGATATCCTCCGATGAGTACAACATCAATTCAATTCCTCATATCAAGTCGATGCTGACATCTCATTTTATGTCTTGCCTTACAACCTTCCCCAACAAACCATCAGTGAATTCATTGATAATCAATCAGTCCCTACTGGGATAGGTAATATCGACCAAATGTTCGGAACTCGTGAATCAAGAAACCCAACCTGAACAAGACATCTCAACAGATATTCTTAATGATTTTCTGGCTCAAGCACCAGAACTCACTCCTGAGTCTCCGATGACCTCTTCAAGATCAGATCCTAGACCACAAAGTAAGTGGACAAAATATCTGGACATAGAGCTTGTAAACATTATTGGTGAACCCACTGAGGGCATGCTCACTAGAAGCATGGCTGCTAAGTTAACTGCAACTTCAGCCAATGAATGTCTATATGCTGATTACCATCGAAATAGAACCCAAAAGTGTCATGAGGCTCTAAAGCACCCAAGTGGGTTCGGCTATGCAAGAAGAACTGTAACAGTTTGATAAAAACAAGGTCATTACCTTGATCAAATGTCCTTAGGATGCTGTAGTCCTAGGAATGAAGTGGGTTTTTAGAAACAAAACTGATGAAAACGGCACTGTCATTAAAAATAAAGCCAGACTTGTAGCCAAAGGTTACAGTCAACAAGAAGGCATTGACTATGATGAGACATTTGCTCCTTTTGCAAGAATGGAAGCCATCAGGATCTTCCTTGCATATGCAACATACATGAACTTCGGGTCTACTAAATGGATGTTAAAAGTGCATTCTTATATGGTGATCTCAAGGAAGATGTGTATGTTCAAGAACCTTCGGTTTTGAGAGTAGTGAATTCGACTATGTCCAAAGCTTGACAAAGCCCTTTATGGACTTAAACAAGCTCCTGTGGCATGGTATGAAACTCTCTCAGCCTTCCTGATACAAAACAAGTTTATCCGAGGAAAGATAGACAACACCCTGTTTGTCTATAGGACCAAACAAGATGTGATACTGGTTCAAGTATATGTTGATGACATTATCTTTGGCTCAACAAACTACAAACTTTGCAAACAGTTTGAAAACTGATGACAAAGAAGTTTGAAATGAGCATGATGGGTGAACTCACATACTTCCTTGACTACAAATCGTGCAAACTGATAAACGAATCTCCATCAGTCAAGAGAAGTACACCAGAAATCTCTTGAAGAAATATGAGATATCCGACTGGCCTCGTGAAGACACCAATGGTCCCTCCTAACAACCTTGGACTTGATCTCACTGGAAAATCAGTCAACCAAACCCATTTTAGAGGGATTGTTGGCTCACTGATGTATCTAAGCTGCTACTAGACCGCACATACAATTCTCACCGTCTAATAGCAAGATATCGGTCCAATCCCAAAGAATCCCACCTCACTAAAGCTAAAAAGAATACTCAGTACCAAGGGAACCCTAAACCTTGGACTCTATTATCCAAAGTGCTCGGTTTGATCTCAAGGGTTACTCGACTGATTATGCTGGCCGCAACATGGACATAAAAAGTACCTCGGTCCTGTCCACAATTTTTGGAGGAAAACTGGTTTGTTGGAGTGCTAAAAGCAACAATCGGTGGCTATGTCTTCAAAGCTGAAAGCATGTGGTCGCAGCAGATGTCATGCCAATGTTTTATGGATAAAAAGTCAACTCAGTGACTATGACATCCATTACAAAAATGGTACCCATCTTCTGTGACCACACAAGTGCAATTGCAATCTCCAACAACCCCGTCCTTCATTAAAGAACCAAACACATTGATATCAGATATCACTTCATCAGGGACCACATAATGAAAGGAGACATAGAACTTCATTTCATCGCTATGAATATCAATGGCTGATATCTTCACCAAACCCTTGATGAACCTACCTTCGTGAGACTGAAGTGAATTGGGAATGCTTGACATTGAAAGTCGCATCTGAAAACCAATCTCAGTAAGTTCTCTAAAATGGTTCCTCCTCCCTGAACGAAACCCACAATACATCCTCTCACTGAATGAGTAAGACTCATTCAGACCCCTGACAGTTAAAATTGAGCATTGAATGAGTAACTAAATGATCCAAGTATCGGTTACTTAAATGTCCTAGGTTGGTAACTATGCTAATTTAATATAGGAATATATGTCTCTTTGTCTTCATCACAACCATATCAAGGGTCCATCACAAACTTACCTAATCCCCACTTGGCATTAAATACCTCCTCTCACATAAAATATCTGGTTGATATTTTATTACTGCAAAGTGCACTTTTATCGCATTGCAACTGTTCCCTTGAAATCCGGGATTTTACTGCGGGTAGTGGAGTGGTGGCATTAAATGTGGAAATTCAAACGTTTTCTAAAACCGACTCTAAATATTCCCATTTATGCACATTTAACCCCTCTCACCACTCTATAAATACCCCCTTCTCAACCATAAACACACACACAAATTGTTTTTGTAACAAAACTCTGCTAAAATCTTTTCTCAAACTCAAAACTTTGTGTGTGCTTCAAAATCTTCAAATCCTTTTTCTGAAAAACATTCTTTGTAAACATTTACAAAAGTTTTTCATCACAAACTTGAGAGATCAAAAAAAAAAAAAAAAAAAAAAGACTATTTGATTGTTGTTCTTATCAAAACCCTAAATTTGTTTTGAAATGGCAAGTACACAATCTCTCCAGTTTGCTTCACAGTGGGTAGGGGATCTTTCAAATGTTGAATTTAAAACAAATAATGTCATAGGCAATTTTGAATATCCTCAAACTGTCCCAGCCTATAAGGACATTATGAAATTTTTATATAAATGCCCACCGAAACGGCCTTTGTTCGTTGTCCTCAATACTGTACCAAAACCACCTCAAGGAGTTTTGGGCAACACTAAGGCCTTTGACCCACACCCTCATCGATGAGAACAACCTTATACCTCTCAGGGAATATCTCATCAGGTTCAGTCTCAACGGGGGGCAACAATACACCCTGGATTATAAAACTTTTTGCACCTCCACATGGTTAGATTACAACAAAGGTGTTTACGTAGCCCATCCCGAACCCTCCATAGTGAAGGATGGGTTAAAACAAATCGTTTTAGATCCAACTTTTTTGGACAAGACCCCAGTCACCAAAAGCTCATTTCCCGTGGCTTGGAGGGTCCTATTCATTTTTGTGATTCAGGTCCTCAACGGGAACCACTCATCCACTGAACAAGTTAACTCTATTCAGTTGATGATGGCATATTGCTTGATGAATGGGGTCACTGTCGACATAGGGGAGATCATTTACAGTGATCTCGTAACCAAGCTACAGAGCAAAACTAGGACGAAATACGTTTCGTATCCTAGGTTTGTCTTTTGTGCTTTGCAAGTGTTACTAGGTACAAACTATCCTCAGGAAGAACAATTTGGTGCTTTACCTGGCATCCTGAGCCAATCCAATTTTCAAAAGGACCCATCCCTTGTCACAAATATTGAATTGACGGCCCATATGATTGTTGTAAACAACCAGAGGGAATCAGTGTCTCCTAACCCTGCTCCTATAAAGAGAAAAGGGAAGTCTCAGACTGGGACTAAAACCAAACCTAAGTCTCAGGGCCCTGAGGCTTGAGAGCACAACCTAAAAGGCAAAGAAGCCCCCGACTAAAGCAGACACCCATCGGTGACCAAGCAACATCCACCCCGGTGACAACAAAGGACACCGATAAATCATAATCAGTCCTTGGTCCCAACTACTACTCCCCAAGATCTAGAGGGAAACATACAACCCGTTGGTAGGGGAGCGCCTTCCACAACGCCCAAGGATGACATTAGCAAATCACAGCCTTTGTCTGAGGGCACACTGAATGATCCCAAAGACTCATGGGGAAACAAACAACCCACTAATAGGGATACCACCTTCACTGACTCTGCTAAAGGCACTGGAAAACACCCGCCGGTGTCTTAGGGTCTCGGGGGACAAAGACTCGAGGGACGAAACAACCCGCCGATATGGAACCCAAAACCAATCCCCGACGGAGAAGACCGGGAAATGCCCACTGTCCGAGGGTCAACGGGGACAAAGACTCAGAGGGAAATATACCACCCGCTGATATGGAACCCATCACCAACCCCTTGTTAACCGCTTGTTGATGTCACTGGGATACTATTTTCTCGAAGATGAACTTGCCGCCATGATGATGAAATTTTATCAGCCAAGGGAAGAAGTACGCCGAGGTTCAAGCTGAACAAGAACCTCAGCCTGATCCACTGGAGCATACTGAATCACCCTTCAAGCATGAAAATGATGACTCCTCTTCCTCCACTGATGAGTTCAAAAGATTTGACAATGTTCTTCCACTCACCGAGAGCGCTTTTGTTGGATCACCAAAGCTTCAAGAAGGTTATACTCTTGGGTCACTGAAACACTATGGGAACAACACACTGAGGCTGCTGCCAGTTATGCTGATCTAAAGGCTGAGGTACAAGCCTTTGATGAAAATATTCATGAGCACGTGGATCTGATGTATGACAATCTTCACAGACTGAACGAAAACTTGGCTAAATTTCTCAGGCACCTTCACGGTGTAGGCACAAAGATAGATGAAATCAGAGAATTTGTCAAAGAAGATCCAAATACTCAACTCTCAAATGTGAAGGCTACTGAGGCTTACTTGAAACAATCTTCCAGCCTCGCTGAGCTAGTCAAAATGCTCCAATATGCAAATGTTCAGGGTCTTCAATCTTCAGTCCAGTCTCTTCAAGCTACATTGGGCTCTGTGAATACTCAAATGGCTACTTTGGCTCAGGCATCTTCTTCCCTGGCCTGGAATCTCGGGCCCAGAATGACTGCTCTGGAAGTTTCTCAGGAAAATTTAGAAGCAAAATTCACTGGTATTCAAGCCAACACTTTGATATCAAGGCTATGATCTCAAATTTATCAAGCCTTCAAGGGACAAGCCAGTCCCCCCTCAAGACACAAGACTAACTCTTGCCCTCACCGACACTCCGCAATAGTTGAAGGGGAGAAAGTCAAGAAACTCTCTTCACACTGGAGGGAGACAACACCACCAAGATCTGCAGCTCCAATCTCATCATCACCACCAATCTCAGCAATACCTATCTCATCAATCCCACCACCAACATCAACAACAACAACACCGACAAGGATCACACCAATAATAAAACAACACCACCCTCAGTAAGCTCTTCTTCGTAGGCCAGACAAAGGAAAAGGCATAATGACAACCCCTCCTGAGCCTGAGAAGATTCCCTTTAAGATCGGCGACATGAATACCTGCCACCCACAACAGCTAAGTGCCTATCTTGAAAAAGAAGAAAGGAAACAGAAAATTGCTGAGGAAGAAAGAAAACCAGAGAGGCACTGGTAGGTGGTCAAGAAGCCTGAAAATATTGGAATAGATGCTAAGAAGCTTAAAAAGGGTCCGCAGACAAGTTCAAGGAAGCTCAGGCTGCTCGGATGTATTGAAATGAGAAAACAGTTGGAAGAAAAGAAAAGAAAACTGAAGCCCTCGGCAAAGCAATTGAGCATTACAACTGGACAATGACAACCCGAAGGTTACCTGAAAAGATCACAGATGTCAAAATCATCCCCAATACCAAACCACCGCCATGAATGTTTATAGAGGGATGATAAAGACACTTCGAGGTTCATGATCCCCTAAAATTCACTGACTTTGGGATCACCGAACTCGATGAGCTTGGTCCAATTATTGAAAAGAAAAAGAATGTGGTGGTTAAGGAGCTAATGAAGATGCTCAGAAAAAGATATGAAAGATCGAGGGATGCACCAAGACAACCGAGGATTCACTTTGCCTTTAATCAGCACCTCAAGGATCTCAACCACAATCATCCACTGGCAAAAGTAAGAGAGTTGAGTTCCAACCCGAGATAAAAGTGATGGCTTGAATGCAACAGGGAGACGCCTGAAGGTGTTAAGTTTGTAAACTGTTTGGTGATTGAAAAGCCTGAAAGAGGGCTATTTTTCATTGATGAATATCGAAACCCAGCATTCCAAAGGTGGAGCGATATTGACAAAGCTAGAGTGGCAACAATGCTGAGCTACATACCAGTGGCTTCTCAAATTCAGTCTCCAACAAATATCAAGTTTTGTGCTGACTTAAATGCCAAGATAAGAGAGCATCCTGACAGGGAAACACTGATCACAAAGAAAGTCAAGCTTGAAGCACTGGGAATCCATCTAGACTGATCATTTTGATTAATGTTTTGTACTAGTGATAGGAGCCATGTAATCTGGGAATAAAAGATGTATGTTTTGTTAAATTACTCGTGTTCCTGATTGTATTCATTAGTACATTCAGTGTAAGAAGAAGCCATTTGCTCACTTACACTTATCAACCACTTAGGCTATTTGTATATCCAAATAGGGAGACTGTTGGCTCAGAAATACCCAAACCCCTTAATCTAGGATTTGAATAGAAAATATCCCAAGTGTCTAGTCCGTTAAACACTTACAGGTCACTGAGTGCATAGTCTCTCAGTAAGCCATCTTAAGGATACTCAGTACGAGGCAACAAGATAATCTCTCTACTCAGCAAGGCGGAACTTAAAAGGTGAAGACTGAGTCAAGAAGAAGATGGTGGATTCAGTAAGCGATGACAATAACTCAATGAATCCCTAAGTCTCCTCTCCAACTCTTACACTGAAGACAAACTGAAGTAGAAGACTGAAGAATGAGCGGGACAAGGCGGGATACGTTTGAATTAGATAAGACGAAGTACTTATCAACCAAAGTCAACTTTCCCTGAATAGCAAAAGATCAGGCTTAGTGTCATCACTGACCTTAGGAAAGTAGTCTTGTCTCTTACCTAGAATAGCCTTTGTAAACAGAGACAAAATGCATCGGTATTTTGTCTTCTGTAAGATGTCAGTTTGTCACTTAGGAAAGAGTTAAATCTCATACATGTATAAATAGCATAAGAGATGGAGTGATAAGGTTAAGCTTGTGAATTGTAAAAACACACATACATGCAAGCCATCTTTTCACTCCTCCAAATACAACTTAATCCCTGAGATAGCTCAGTGGGTTCTAAGAGTTGTGCTCGACTTTAGCCTGAGCTTAGAGAGGAGTCACCAAACTTTGTCATTTCAATCCCAAGTGCTATTCCACAAGTACTTGGGTAACATATTCTTTTTGATTGATTTCTAATAAAGAATATGATGTTGAAAATTAATTTGTGTGTTTTACTTATGTTAATTTCAGTCATTGTTCACTATTAACTTGTTTTAATATTCTTAAACTATTTTAAATGATAGTGAACAGGGAACAACATATGTGAGGTCTTTGTTGTTTGGGGGATCGATTTTATGGGACCTTTCACTCCATCGAAGAATAAAAGTTATATCCTTGTAGCTGTCGATTACGTTTTGAAATGCGTTGAAGCCGAAGCCCTGCAAACATGTGACGCTATGAGTGTCATTTGTTTTTCGAAAAAATTATTCTCCAGGTTTGGGATCCCTAAGACCATCATTAGTGATCGAGGGACACACTTTTGTAATGCTATTATGGAGAAAGTTCTAAATAGATATGGGGTACTCCACCGAATGTCTACACCTTATCACCCACAAACCAATGGGCAAACTGAAAACACCAACAGGGCACTCAAGCAAATTTTAGAGAAATTAGTCAGCAGTAACAGAAAAGATTGGTCCGAAAAACTCGACGAGGCATTATGGGCATTCATAACAGCTTTCAAAACTCCTATTGGAAGCACCCCTTTTAAGATTGTTTACGGAAAAGCATGTCATCTTCCCGTAGAGTTGGAACATAAAGCATATTGGGCTCTCAAGAATGCTAACTTGGAGGCTGATATAATCAAGGAACACCGATTTTCCCAAATAAACCGTTTAGCTGAGTTACGAGATGAAGCATATGATCATGCCAAAGCATAGAAAGACAGGACCAAAAGATGGCACGATAAGCGAATCAAGGATAAAAGATTTGAAGTGGGACAAGAGGTTCTCGTTTTTAACTCAAGACTCAAATTATTCCTAGGAAAAATGAGATCTCATTGGGTTGGCCCCTACACAGTAAGTAAGGTATTCCCTTATGGGACTATTGAAGTTCATAACAAGGAAGGAGTATATTTCAAGGTAAATGGACACCGCGCGAAAATTTATTATGGGCAGGATGTTAGAAAGCTTTCGGGAGATGAGTTATTCGCACCGGTCTAGTAGCCCCGCGGCTCTGAGTCTAACTTAAAGACTTGTAAATAAAGAAAGTGCTTTTCGAGACAACCCAATTATCCCTTTCTTTTATTTCCATTTCTGTTGGGTTTTGTGTTTTCTAACTATTTTTGCAGGAAACGAGGAACTAATTATTGCTGCAGTTGCTGATCTGAACAGAGTTACTTGCCAACTCATCTTGGTGATTACCGTAACCAACATTTTAGCAACGTAATTTTGACGCATCACCACTTACAGCGTAATACCATCTCGGGTGACGCCGTAACTACCGCTTTGTAGCTCATTCCATGTTTTGCCAGTTACGGCTCCCTCAAAAGAGTTACGACGTAACTTTCCTCTGCTTTAATTCTTTCATTTTAAAACACAAGAACCTTGTATTAGTATTTTAAATGAACTTTGTGGGTGTGTTCCCTGAACCCTCACGAGACTTCACTCGTCCACTTGGGACACCAAGTGGTTTAAAAGGCTTGTTGCATGCGCTAAATACAACCGTGATTCCTACAAAAGTGAGTTAGGTTTGTTTTTCATTTTTCATTTTTTATTTTTAGAATTATGCTTGTCGGTATTGTGATTTCAGGGATTGAAGTTTGTTCATGACGCTTATACGAAGGCACGTCTCTGGTTCGTGGGCCTTCCTTCTTTATGGAGCAAATTTCAGGGAAGTTATCGCTCTAATTCTACCTTTCTCTTCACCTTTATTTTAATTCCTAGTATAAAAGGGACTTTGTACAATTCAAATGGGAGGACGGGAGTAGAATTATCTCTTGAACTTTATTTTGCCCTCATTTTTCTAGTTTATTTTGAAAAATTATGCCATTTTTTAAAATTTTGACATGTTTTTCTTAACCTAACTAGATTAGACCTTAGCCAAGCACATACAACCCTTGTTATTATATGGTGAGATTAGCCTTATCCGTTTCCAATATTTTACCCCAAATCCACCAAATTATGAGTGTGCCAGTAGCTTGTAAACTTTAGAACTTGGCCTTTGCATCATTTCGAGACCATAGATGAGGTATGTTGAGTTAGCTCGATGTATTTGGACTTTTCAGTTTTAGAAGGCAATATTATAGGATTATCACCCAAACAGCCTACCATTGTGAGTCTATCGATTAGTCACCTCGACTTTTCGACCCCCATGTGAAACCCTTTTGTTGCACTCATCTTTAGTCCAAGATACCCTTAGATACACCCTTCTGAGCCATTCCCTTCATTTTGTTCACCCAATATATTATTTCGATACACCCATACACCTTAGCCTACCTTGTAGTCTTTATTTGTGATTGGGAAGTCATCATTTGCCTAAGTTCAAGGTTCGAGTGGAAAGGTTCGAAAATCACGCTTTCATCGACAACATTTCTGAAGATCATTGAAGACCCCCCGAATTCCCATTGTTCATCTCAAGTGGGGGGATATTATGTTATGTTATTGTCATGTTGGGAAAAAAAAGTGATTCAAAAAAAAAATAGTTGTTATGATTATGTTATTGTAAAAGTGCGATGTTATAAGCACTGTAGTATGATTTTTATTGATTAGTATTGAGGAGGCCACCTCGGTCACATTTGAAGATTGGAGTTAGTAGTTTTGCCAACAGTTGGAGAAAAAGGTAGTGTGCCCATCACGACGTCCTCTAATGATACATCTACCTTGCATTTCATGATCCGGTTTCTTGGCTTCTAAACTTGAACTTTGGGAGGACGGTAAGTGGTGATGATTTGGTTATAGATTTAGACTACCTGCATGTTTATTGTTTTACACCTTTTTTGTTTTACACCAATTATATATCCCATGTCTTATCCTACCCTTTTAGTCATGAAGCGTGTCTAGGTGATGCAGCGAGCAATCTTTGGTGTCTTGGCCATGGAATTGGTCATGTATCATTGATTTTGTCCACTTCGCCATGACATGTTAGTAATGATGAGTCACCCTTAACCTTTGTCGTGCCTACCCATATTGCCTTCGAGAATTGTTTAGCCCTTAACTCTAGTGGTGGAGATTTGTGTAACCGCCAAGCTTATGATAGAATACATGCTATGATCTGGCGATTGAGTGATCACTCCAAAATTGACACTTAGAATAGTTGAGAGATTTGAGTGTTTGTTCCCCTTTCGTGAGGTGTTCGGCTTTGTTTTATTCTAGCATAAGGGATTTGTAAACTCATATTTTCCAGTGTTATGGGAGATATCCTTTTAGGAATCTATCTAATAAGGTCTACTTGAGGACAAGTAGAGTTCAAGTGGGGGATATTTGATAACATCAAATAGTCCTGAATACTAAGTGTCCATTTCCGATAATGCTCAAGTATTTATATCATTTATATGGATTTACGCTTGTTTTCCATTGTTTTCCACTTTCGTAAATTACGAGCATTGAGCTAAAGAGAAGCGAACCGAAACATATCTAAATATTTATCACAAGATGCTATTTTGAAGAAGTTACGGCGTAACTCATCTCACATTACGCCGTCAACTATTGGCGTGACTCAAGATGCCAACTTATCAGAAGGTTACCGCGTAACTCCTCCCAAAGGTTACGAAGTAACTACATTAGGTCAAAAGATGTTCCACGCCGCTGATACTTACGCCGTAACTACTGCATCTCTTATGACGTAACCGAGTTTATTGAAGACTACGGCGTAACCACTCATTAGGTTACGCCGTAACCAGCAGATCTAGTGCATTTTGTTAAGAATCGTTGCTCTAGGTTGTTTAGACCTTATCTAGGATAATCAATAAGCACAAATAACAATGAACAATAATATGTATGCACAGCGGAATAATCAAACTATCATTGTTATTATTAAGGTTTGTTCGTCATCATCATGTGTTCTACAAAACACATCTACAGCCCCAATCCTAGACGATCAACTCTAAGACGGTTACAATCTAACAGGGATCAATGATCCTTGAGGCTAACCAACTAGTCGACTAACACTATAGTCTAGGCGTTCATAAACTCACGCCCTAGACACACACACACACACCTATGTCTGATGTTTACATTGTTTGACACTTATAAACCTAATTCCCTATATCTCTTTATATAATAGAGATACTAGGGTTACAAATGACTACAAGGGACTAAATAATAAATACTTCTTTGCCAAGTAGGTCCCTTGTCTTACTTTGTCTTCAATAGTCCTTCATCTTACATGTACTTTGTCTTATCAACTTAAATATATGTCCCAACACATTTTACGAAGAAATAGAAGGTTACGATATAACTCCTATATTGGTTACGCCGTAACCCAGATCTGGCCTATAAATACCCTATGAATTCCAGCATTTCTAATCATCTCATTCCACACACAACACTCTGAGAACGTGGTAAAAAGCTCAAGGCAGGTCTAGAGGAGCATACGGAGCTATTTCCAAGGGAGAAGTCACTCCATTACGATAAGCATTAGCGTTTTATATTTCTTTTACTTTCAATTCATGTATTTTGTACCTTTGAATATTGAATTGATTTGCATGATTAATATGAGCGGCTAAGCACCTTTTGGTGCTAGCCTAGTTATGATTCGTTAATTGTTTTGTTTGCATTTACCTTTACTTCCGTACAATTATTTCTAAGTGTATGCATGCATAGTTCATTGGTAGCCACCCTTGGTTCGGTAGTTTTGAATGGCGGTAGAGGCCAATTGCCTAGGAGATATAACCAACTGACCCTAGGTGAGCGGACTGAGACAGGAAGGGTAAGAAATGACCAACTGATGACCCTTTCTACTTGTGCGATTTGACCAACTGATCACTTATCGTTTGGATAAACTTAAGAATTAGGGAGTGTAGTGTCTAAGTTCCTAACGGCCGGGCACTCACTATTATGAATCTAGCATGTAGCAGTACTTAATGACTTGGCTTAGGGGACCAGGAACAACAGGACTTATGAGGGTGCTACCGATTTCTCCTGTGGTGGCATCTTTGCTGATAGGTTAGGCGAATTGACCAAATGTTGTCCTCTCGAATTTGACCCCACCTGAAGTAATTGGAAGTAAGTAGACGTAGACATAACTAGCTAGGATGATTAACTAGGTTAGCACCACTTCTCTCTATTGATTTCTCTTTACCTTTTATTTACTTTATTCTGCATTAGTAGTTTAATTAATTAATTAATTCCATATTGAAACTATTATTCTGTGACAATTAGACTTAGTAATAATCCAACACACATAGCCCATGTACAAAAGATAGATTTAATAACATGTATTTTGTATCCCATTTTTCTTTTTGCAACCAGTCGAACCAAAAAGGAAAAAAACAACTCAACTACATGTAACTAAGTTAGCCAAGTACATCCCCCCTCTTCTTGTCCCTAAGTGTTGCGTGTGTAAGTAAAATGGGAGACAAAACCATGCTCCTAAAACTCCTAAACAACACTAAAATATTACCTAGTAGTATAATATAACCTCCCCTAATCCCTTTTGACCACCCTTTGGGTAATATGTCTTTGATTCGACTAGGCATGGAACACACCACCATTTTTCGGCTGCCACTCTTGCACGCCCAAAACCAAGAAGAAACACATGATCTATTAACTTTAGAACCTAGATAACCTAGGAGTAAACTAATGAAAATACCATGCTCTTTTATCCTTTAAAAACAACCACACCTCAAACCTTGGCACAAACTCACAAACACATCTTACACTCAAACCTCACACACTAGCAAAACCGTCCCTTGTGGAGTCAAAGTTCGAAGGAAACAAGGAAGAAAGTAAGTTGCTAAGGGTCTTTGTGGGTCGATATTGGGAATAAGGAATGAAGGAGTAAGACTTGGTCACGTACATTCATCCCTTTCAATTCATCACCACTCAAACTTGAGGGTAGTAAGTCCTCACTCAACTCATTTTCACTAGTTTACATTCGAATACTACACTAGAACATAATGTTATACACTATAGAATCGATAAAGTATAAAACGAGTCATTATCTAAACATTAACATGTTATAGTCAAGATATGTAGGCTCAAAATGATTTAAGCAACTCGAACTAGGTCACTACACGTTATCTCTTGATTCATACCTCTCGTACCACTTTGTCACATTTATGTCGAGTTAAAAACTTACTCGACATAACACACGAACACTATTAAAAACTTATAACCTAATGAAAACCAACTAGAACCTCCCCTAGACCTTACTCATTTGCCTCGAACATTTTCTCAAAAACTAAACATAACCGTATGGGCCATAAGGCCCAATACGTGCGAAAAGAGCCCAATGACTTTTACCGGCCCAAATTGAATGAAAATAAGCTCACAATCTAATAATAAGCTTATGAAGAGTTAGAAAGTTTTTGTAAGTCAAAAAAAGTATTTCGAACTAAATATGCAAATCGTATGATTTTTGGGTGAAAACCGTAACTTTTCCGAAAGTAAAAAGGTTTGATTCTTACGAAAAATATATGCATGGGAAGTCTATGGACTAAATATGTAAATATTCGAAAGTTAAAGGGGAAAAATATACGCATGCATGTATGTACTAAAACTACAAGGGCTGTTTTGTAAATTAGCTAAACTAGTTATAAGGAAACTTTTGGGTTGGAAATGTAAAATTTGAAACTTGAAGCTTTAAATCGCAAAAGTATAACCTTGGGGGCATTTTCGTAAAAATAGCTTCATTAGAGGGCTAAATATGTCAATTTTAGAAAATTTGACATAATAATAAGTTTCGGGTAAAAAGTGTAAATTTCTCAAAGTTGAGGGACTAATCTCGTACATTTTGAAACTCGAGGGTAAAAAGTGTAAATTCGAGAAAAGTTTAGAAAAACTTATAAACTTAACGTAACTTCGTAAAAACGAGTATTTTGATCATATAAGTGTTCTCAAAGTATTTTATTATTGGATATCGCTAAATATATTACATATCTATACATTATATATAAGAGGAGGCATGCCACATATAATTCCACGTGGCATCCCATAATGCCATGTCATAAAGCCACATCATCACAAGAAATTAAAGATGTCATTACATTTTGTCCATGTAAGCACGAATTAAAGGCACTAAAATTTGGGAATTACTAAATCTAAAAATGAGGTTGGCAAGGATCGAACTTGAGAGGTATACAAACATTAACAAACGTCTCAACCACTAGAGCAACACAATATTTGTTTTACAGTTTGCAAATCAAAGATCATAAACTATGCAATGTCAATCTTCTATGTTTTTTAAGTCAATCTTCAACAACGCTATATCCCTTAAACCCTAATGTCATTCATCAACATCCAAAATCATATTCCACCTGAATTTCTTTAATCACTTTTATCCCTCTATTCAAAAAACCCTAACCTAGCCGCTCATAATACACCACACACTAAAAGTATATCCCATCATGATCAGGTAACTCATAACAATAAAAAAAATTTATTTTTAGGATTCCATTGTAGTTTTCGTTAATTACATAATTCTATTTTTCATTGTGAAGGTATTAATATTTTTCTTTTTATTTGATGTTGAATAATGCTAGATGAATATGCATGCAATATTATTTTAGTATCAAAATTTAGCAGTACAAATCAGGTAAATTTATGGCATTTGTATGTTAATGATGTTATTGTTTTCTTTCTATATGAGTAGATTTAGTTTTTGTTTGATTTGTTGCAGTATAATATATATGTGACTTTCGGTTTCATTTGAATGTTATTAGAGATTAATCGCGTATGTGCCGGTAAGCATTCTGATAGTCAACCTAAATGATGATGTTTCCAGGACCTTTCTTGAGCTCTTGGGTCTTGGTTTGGAGGATGATGTTTGTGTTCATAATATGTAAGCTTTTTATTAAAAGCATAATTAGTATGTGGTTAAAAGATAATCTTTACTTTTGCAAACAATTATGACATTAAACCGAATTCTTATATATGCTTTTGAAACTTTACATCAGTTTTCGCAGATACTCAGAAGTGAAAGGGAATGTGAACTAAGGGAGTAAGTTGCGGAATAAGGATAGGTCGGAAGAGGTGACGCCGGCTTTGGCAATGGTTGCTTATCGAAGAGGAGAGCTAAGATATTCATGGTCTAAGTTTGGAGGTTTTTTTCATTTATATATATTTGCTACAAAAACATTTTGCATCATTTACCACATTACAAGAAAACTGCATAAAAAATCATCTTGAGGTGTATGCGACCAATTCTTAATTGGTGCCTACTATTTGATTATCCATATTAATCATAAATTTGTATAAAAGATGATTGAAGCTGAAAATTTGTAATTGTACTAACTTAAAGTTTGTATGCATCGATGTATAGGATCAAGCCTCCTAATGAAGTCATGCAAGTTGTTAGCTAAAATAATGGTACATATTAAAGAAATATAACCTGATTGAACCCTCAGTACAAAAGGGTTTAAGAGAACTGAAGGAAGTGGAACTCTAACGGTCAAGAAATCAAGTGTATTCAATCTATTATTATGTGAAACAAACACTGATATTAAGTTACAAATTTTCAAAGCAATACCTCTATTGACTTGATTTTCATTTTAGGACTTTCGTTTCGCTGACACACACAGAGGTGCGTACAACGATTCTTTGTACTTTTCCGTTTCACCATTTTTCCTGTGACAACAATGGTTATCAGGTGCTTATGTTCTTAATCTCTTGGATTTGTTTTCTATAACATGTAAAACAAGCTAAATGACTGTCTAAATGATTGAATCCATGGTGAGATTGCTTTGATGTGAGGAAGAATTTCTTTGCTGAGAATTGCTCACCAGTCCATCTTACTTACATGTACTTGTCGTATCTGCAGAGGTAATGATTTGATTTGTTGATTGATTTCATATAGGATGCTTTCCTATAGGCGTGCATTAAATTAAAAGGGTGTTTTATTAAGAGGGTGTTTGGAATTTATTTGCTGCGGGTTTAGTTGTTAATGTAGCATTCTCAGTTGAATCTATAACCGGTATGGCAGCATTGGGCTCTCCGACTAATGCCCATGCCATTATTATAGTTTTAACAGATTTAGCATTTTCCGTACAGGTTGGACATTTAATGTGTCTGCAGATTTCGTCAGATAACTTAAGAGAAAGATTGCTTAAGTTTGTTGCTGAAGTAAAAGGAAATCACAGACAAGTTGGTGCTGGGTCGTGCTTTGCGATGAAGATACAAATCTGGTGTGAGTTTCTGAACTTAGGTGATAAAGACATTGCAACATCAAGCTCATTGATTTTGAAATTTTTAGTTTTATTTCATGCTTGTGGCTGCTCGTGAGGCTTCAATTTATCTATACAGGTACTACCACTTTGAATATCCACTTTTCAAATTGATCAGTAGTCTTTCAGGATACCAAATTTCAAATACCAGGATTTGGGTTTAAGTGTTCATGGGATTGTGATGAAATATGGGTATGATAATGACCCACATGTGTTAAGTGGGTTAAGACTGTGACGAATAGAATAGACTTATTAAGCAAACCAGCACTCTTCTTCACCACCATCTCCTCATTTAATTCCTTTAACTCAGGTCGTTTCTCACTTTGTAGTTTCCTTTTGTTTTATCTATATTCAGATTACTTATTAAAATAATATATGTTTATTGCGTTTGGAAATAATAGTCTGATTATGTTCCAAAATAAAATATAAAATATTATATCAAGTATTGCGAATCCTCAAAAAGTAATGAAGATATTATCAAACATACACCTTGTGAGATTAATGCACATAATAAAGATAATTTCGGACCTCTTTGGTAGATGCATCTAGGATTCTTAGACGGAAAGCTGATAAGGATGCATTGCTTCACAAGCTATTTATTGGCGGATAAACTATGTAATGCAAGTTAAGCATCCTGCCCATAGTTTGTATGGGCGGAGTAGGTAAGAGAATGTTAGCAAGACTTTTGTATAAGGAAAAATCAAGTGAAGGATGCTGCGAACTCATGGTATGGGTTTGTATTTTTTATTAGTGGGGTAGCTTCCAAATAAATCTGCTACAAGTAGCTGTTAGTAATTAACTTACTGACAAATGTTTCCAGTAATTTTAGATGATGTTCTAGAGGGAAAGTGTCAAAAAATAATAAAGTATTACTCAAGTTTAATTTTTATAATTTTTAGATGAAAGATTAAACAAATGTATTGAAAGCTAATATATTTATAATATATAGGAAGTAAGAATTGACATTTCTACTAAAATTAAAAGTTTTCAAAGCTAATCCAAACACCCCTTTTTAGCTGGCATTATGTGTATTAAGAAGTAAGTACTGACATTTATTTAGATCCATTTAGCCACATACCCCCTAAATAAGTTGTATGACCAAGCTTATCCACACACCCCCTAAACATGTGAATTTTGATCCATTTAAATTTGACCACATCCGGTAAGCATCTTATACAACTAATCTGGGATATTATGCATTTGTAGTTAGTTTTACCTAAACACCCCCCTTGAACATGTGAAATAACACTCTTCCAGCTTCTTCAAGACATATAAGGAAAATATACCTTCGTCAAAAGATGCGGTATGCTTCTAACTGTCTTTATGTATTTATAAATTTACTTTAGCCAACTTTTGACCCGTTTGTTTAAACAAAAGCACCCAAAGAAACATGATTTAGCAAGAATTTTCTCTTATAATAGTCAGAGAGTATTATCAAATTAGTTAGTTGGACCAACATTATTCGCTGAAGTTACAAAATGAAAATGGTTGAAAGCAATGTATCAGCTTACCTATATTATCTTGACTTTAAACTTAAAGGGTTTCACGAGATCAGGGTATCAAATCTTCCTACAAAAGCAAGTGAATTTGATCATTAATTACGCCAACTAAAAGGGTTACAAGGGAGAAGCAATTGCTGGTGTTTGGTATCAGATATGGTTTCCCAGTCCATTAGCATATCAGTTGTGATGTAAATAAGAAATGCAATACGTATATGAGCTTGAAAGCTCATCTGTATATACTTGGAGGTTGTTATAAAACCATCGGATCAAAGGATACTGAAGGTTGTAGATGAATTTGAACTAATTTAAACCCTTATAACCTTATTAAGTACTTATCTATTTTGCCCTGTTATGTGTTTATTACATGAAACATACTCTTACAAAGCTTCGTCTTGAGGAATGATCTTACTACAACAGATAAGGAGAACTTTAAGGTGATTATTCTAATCGCCACTTGAATTCTTTAAATCCAAAGGTTGAAACATTCTAATACTGGAGTTGATGTAGGTTGAAGCAGCTCTTGATTTAAGTCACACACTAAACATTAAGAGGATGATCAAAGCTCATTTTCTGCATTCACAGGTATACATTAAAAGTCATTATTTCTATTACTTATATCTTATTATTGTTCTTATATATGTACATGAATTCTTTAAAGTCATTTCTGATGTATAACAGGTTTATTTTATTGATTTACTTAATCTTGATTCTGCATGTTACTTTACCTTTTCGATTAATCTTAAGGCCTCTCTAACAACTTTGTGTACACTAGCTTATATAAACGACCACAGAAGCTTATCTGATATATCTTTTCCTTAAAAGCATGTAAATCAAGGATCGGGTAACAGGAGAAAAGTTTCTTCCAGCCGCCTTGTTCACCAGCTAAATAAAATGCTATTCTTAAGGAATATTTGTTTGCGATCACAAACACCCATCCGGATAAAGAATGTGAAAAGATTAAAATGCCCCTGGAGCGTGCTGGTTCCATACTCATATCCTTGGGGCAACCAGGGAAATGAAGTTCATGCCTTGTGATGGGATTCACAAGCAAGAAATCATAGGTTTTTTCCCCCCAAAAGATCAAGTAACCAAAAGTTAATCCAATACACGTTCTATTTGAGGAATTAGGAAGGCTCGTCTTGAATTTTCTTCTTTCAAAGTCTTAAAGGAAGCATACTTTCTTATTAATACGATTAGAGAGATACATATACATGGGTTGTCTCAATGCCATAAACTTGTCCCAGTTGGAGCGAGCTAATAACCTCCAATATTTGCATACACCACTGAATGCAACAAAATCAATAACTCCTAGATACATCATAATTTTAAAGATCAAATCATCGCCAAGATCTGACCATGATGCAGAACCATTTTCTTCAGAAGTCTTGAACCACTTATGTTCTCTGGTCATACTCCTTGTCTTAGCCATTCCTACAATTATACCAGAATAATTATTATTCAATACAAATTCTACATAGGATGTGAAAAATGTGATACGGGCTCAAGCATATACAAATGCTTTTCAAACTGATGCAGAAATAACGATAATTGAATACTACCATTACATCTAAATTGAGAAAAAAGATAATCAAATTTTTTGTCGAGTGATTTAATAAGAAAAGGAATCAAGACTATTAAGTGGCTTCTTAAATTGCTGCAGCAAATTACTCCGTACTTCTTGATTATTAAATAAATATTCAAGCTATAACTGAAATAGAATAATAAAGAACAAATTCACGTGATGAGCCATGGTGGAATTCATATTGTACTGGTAAACTAAGAAATTTAAAAAGTCAAATGGACAAGTTTATGGATATCAACAAGGCTGACAATAGTAATACAGTCATACTAGCATGTAGCCATCATTGCCTAAACTATTTCAGTCAAAAAGACGGATGGCATCATGTTTACATGAGTGGCATATGAAATCTGTTAAGTACCATAGCTTATGAGGTTAATAATGATAAGAATTAAAGGATCTCGGCCATAGTGAGTTTTTATAGGTAGGCAACTATAGTCAGTTCATATTAGTTCCTAAAAATAAAATGCTATTTGTAACTATGTCACTATATTTGAGAAAACTTATGTTGCAAATACTTTCATTAGTTGTAATAACCTTAAATGACTATATAAGTACTACTATACTTTCACTTTTAGTCACTAAAGTTACTACTTAATACGATAAACAAAGTTTAGTAACTCACATGGCATGTTCATTGGTAGAGTCCATATAAATGGAAAACAATGAAAGTAGGTACCTAAAGCACTAATATTAACCATTTTCTGTCAGTGCCAATTCATAAACCCTTGTGTTTGTGCAGGAAATTTGTGACACGACCACCATTAGGGCAGAATACATCTTGGGCAACTCTTCAGGCCTTAGAACTGATGCAATACAAAAAAGGCGGCATGTGATTTGTGTGGACCCAAGGTATTAGATCTCGAGAGACATAGAATTGGTTTATGTGGTAGTCGATGGGTTGCCCGGTTATAAAGATTCAGATCATCTTATTAACATGGGGTCTCTTATATAGCCTTAATTTCCTACTAAGTAGAAGATTAAACTATTTATCAAAGTCTTCTCTACTGCCATCAATTTTCAATGCATAATGGCTGTTAGAAAAGTAGCTGATAAAATTTGAAGTTAGTAAAGTATGGCAATCTATCCGACCCAGTTCATTATTAATGTGGCTAATTATGGGTCAACGCTTAAAAACACAAGGAAAACTCAAGTCATATATTGGATATAGCGGATTCAGTAAATATGATGGATGTTCGGTGTTCATTATGCAAACATGTACAACATTCACATGATCATTTATTGTTTTAAATGCCCTTTTCCCAATCAAGTTTGGTCTACATTTAAAAGATTATACTTTAGTACCAAACATAAAAATTGTAAGAATTTGACCAAGATAATTAGTGAAGGGAATAAAGTTTGGGAAACTTTCTGTCAAGCCTTTAAAAGAGTCTAATGAGAATGTCTTGGATATTAAAGATAACGAACTGAATGAAGCTTTTGGTCCACTAACTGATCATGTCCATGAATCTGATAGTTTGGCCAAGGTAAAAGAAAGAAGAAAGGGAATCCATGGCTAAAAGACTTTGTGAGCAAATAATAAGCCAAGTACTCCCTTATATATGTATTTATTATTTTTGCTTAATAATAATGTTGTTAGAAATGATTCAAATTAATAAATTTTTTGATATAACAAAGTTTATAAGTTTTTTGATCCAATTGGGTTATTTGTTAATGATTTAATATCGTGTGACATGTTATTTTTTCTAGGTTGCACCACTATGGATCGTCTCTACGATGCATATAATGTGAAATGTTTCAACATTCAACTGGAAACTATCTTTGCCAATAAGATTGAGGTCAACCACATATGTCAGGCATCGACTTGAGTGTCATTCGATGAAAAACAACGATGTCGGCTCCTATTTGTGTTAAGAAATAAAAGCCATAATACCTCATTTCTGTTGAGAGGTTAACCTCTCAACGTTGAGTATATTTGTTTTGTTCATTGATTTCATTTCTGTTGCAAGGCTTGAACCTCTCATTGGTAATGGTGTGATCGCATCTATGTTATTTATTAGTACCTTTCATCAGTATTTTATGTATGTGTATTAGCCTTTCACGTTCTGATGCGTTTTTAATTATGGTTTCTGCAGCGACAGTTATTCGAGTAAACTTTCATGGGATGCGAGATAAGACGGTGAAACAAGACTAGAACGTGAAAAGCAATTGCAAGTTATTTCAGATAAAGAAAATTGAAAACAGAAGAGTATAGAATATGATGTTTTGACTTTTCAAGTTTACCGCAACCGCAATGTGTCAAAGACATAATTGATTTTTTTTAATACTACTATTGTTTCACATAGCCATTACATGATACTTATTGGTTACACTTTGCTATTTTATATTTGTGCTTTTACTCATGATGGATTTTGGTATAAAATGTGGTTTGATGGAACTATAAGATACAGTCTATGACTTTATCTTTGATTATTATCCTGGCTTTTGATGTTTAGACGAATGTAACAAAAAGAAAAACCTCCCCCGGCGCAATGCCCGACATATCACTGATTTCATAAAAAGGGTATGTTCTCGCGTCTTCGTTGAATGTAATATTCATTTAATTAGTTGTATACCCCTCTTATGTCCTCTGGTTTCCTTCCCTTGTATGTTTTATATATACATAGCAATGCATTTCGGTTGATTTAGTAAAATATAAAAGTAGTCTAACTTCATTATATTCCAGAGCTTGCAAGATGTTACTAGAGCGGAGTTTAAGATGTTTATGAATTTCTTAAAGAGTTTGAGAATATTTGGAGAAAAAGCTCCTACTGAGTGGATTCAAGAGATAATTCAAACTATTGAAGGTCAAGCAGACCTAGATGCGCAATTTGATGTAATTTCTAATAGACTCAATATATTTGTATAAATATAATGTGTGTAGATTGAATGACCGAGTAGATAATACTCAAAGAGGCGAAGATACGTAGATGAGTAGAACCACCAAAGCCACCACATATCCTAAGGCGAATATACATAGATGAGCAGAACGACTCATCAATTAACAACCAAGTATGTGAATTCGCGATCTGATAAAAATGTATAAAACTGATTACAAGTGACCGCATTGGTTAGAAACTATTTTTAGTTGGATGTAAATATAAAAGAGTGCCATTTAAGATCCACAAGTCTGATCATATACGGACTGTGTATTTTGGCTTTGATAATTTCTTCATTGCAGGTTCTAGACAATGGCTTGCTTTATGATCCCCATGATCAACAGTCAATTGCATATGCTTTATTAAAGCTTTTTGCAGATAAGCAACTTTGGGCAAAATGCATGGCAAATGGGTTGAGAAACATCTGCTCAAGTATTTGCAAAACAAAAATTTACATTTTTTTGTTACATATCTATTACATGTTGGGTCATCTTCATTGGGGGCAATAGGGTTAGCGTGGGGCATCTAGGCCAAAAAATGAAATACACACTAAAAACTCACTATCTTGATAAAATTTTCTGACTCGGACCATTATCACAATCGTACACAATCTCCATCTTCACTTTTACTATAGTATAGTCTACACTTAATACAGTTACACATCATGAATTGATGTGTTTGGTGCTTAGTGATTTTGAAAACTCACGTACTATTATAGTTTAGGATATATCAGTAGCATTTGTGTAGAGTGGATTTGATTAATACCTTTATTTACCTACCTTTTATATTGACTATGTAAAAGATGTTCATGATTAATATTGTTTAGAACAAAATGTTAGAAAGTAGTTATCTCCTTTTAGCCGTTTTATGGATTATGGTAACATCAATTATAGTTCTTAATCGTTTAATTTAACTTTTAATAACTTTTTACTATATATTTGTTCTACTAAATCCTAAAAATAAAAACAAGTAGTCAAAGCACTTACTTGCTTTTAGTCGTTGTATGGATTATGGTAACATCAATTATAGATCTTAACCGTTTCATTTAACTTTTAATTAATTTTTAGTATATAGTTGTTCTACTAAATCCTAAAAATAAAAACCGCAAGTCATACCCGTCCATCGGACGGGGTTTTGACACTAGTGTATATATATATATATATATATATATATATATATATATATATATATATATATATATATATATATATATATATATATATATATATATATATATTTTATAACATTATAATTATATATATATATATATATATATATATATATAATCCGATAAAACGCACGTGGGATCTAAACAAGCTAAAATACTCAACAATACTATCACTTTTACGAGATCACAACGGGGGGACATTTCACTTATGCGTAAGTGAGGATCATTAACTAAGGCAATGTAGCAAGTAAATTAACTTAAAACATTAAGCACGCACACACTATTGAATTGGACAATTCAATGATCTATTGAATAAGAATATTCAATGCTCTATTATTTTGGTCGCGAACCGAAATGTTTATCATATCTGAGACTCGCCATCTCATCATTTTTAGGTTTCGGTTTGGAACCTCCGCTACATTGTGCTTGATCTGTTTGTGCTTGTTCATTATTATCAAGGTGAGTTCATAGCCTCACTTTTACTTTATTTTGCAAACCCCACGAGGGAGATACATGCTCTAAACTAGAACACATGGTTTTTCATAAATGTTCATCTCTTGATTATTGGTACTGCCTAAGTATTTAGCCATAAGTCCCTTGTATCATGAACCATTAGTCACCGCGAGTGAACGCAGATATCGTGAAGAATACTATAGGGAGTAACGACCCCGTCTTAGTTATAGAGAAATAACCGGGGCGCACCATATTTGAATTGCATTAGGTAATTGGCTATTACCTCCTTTGGGGCAAAACTTACGTACACCAATAATTCGGTGTATGCAGTTGAGTCTTGGTTGCATGAGCTTAAGCATAATAATATGCGATTTTCTTTATAATATTGTTAGTTTACAATGATCATGCTCGTATTCTTGTGTTCAACTGTTATTTAAACCTATGAACTTCACTCAACATTTTTGTTGACCTTTTTAAGCATGTTATCTCAGGTAATCAGTGAAGATTATGTCCAAGGCACGGAGTGGGGCATACCAAGACCTTTCTTGTGGTGTAAACATAAAGTTGTCATTTCTTTCAAACTCATGGTATTTATTTTGGGAAAACACTTGAACCATTTACAATATTTTGTAACAACTATGAGTTTTCGATGAATGATAACAACCCTTAATAAAACGCCTCTTTCGAGTCGTTTTCTATAATTGTTAACTATGATCTCTGTTAATACAAATAAACCGTAAAAACGTTTATTAATATTTAGCGATCTCTTTGTGTTTTGTTGATAACAAATATAATGTTATCATAAGTAAAACTATAAAGATACATGTTATTTTTGTAAAGCATCTACATATAGTCATTTAATACAAATTGTTGTAATAATTCATTTGTTGTAATAGTTTATTAGAATGGGTAAAAACCACAACCCATGACCTATACCCATGGAGCATATCCATAACCCATAAAGTTAACCCATACCCATTTGACTAGATGCATTGCATCTATTAGATACATTATATCTACTTAGATACCCATGGTTCAAACCATAACCCATGATCCATAACCCAAAAACCCATGGGCAAAGAGGAGCGTCTCACGGATCCCTGGAGTTATACTAGACGGATCCCTCATACAAGGGATCCGTGGGATCCGTGCAACAGTGGCAATAATTTGCCTATAAATAGAGAGCCATTTCTTCATTTTTACTCACCCCTCTTCTTACTAACTCTCTCATACATTCTTACACTCTTCTAACAAAAGATCACTTGATCTAGAGAGTTGTTCTTCTTTCTTCTTTTGTGATTCTCATATAGGTCCTTCTCTAAGGCGAGATCACGAGAATTCTACAAGTCATCCAAGCAAGGGGTCCTTGATTGATATGTTCCTCCACAAGATTTCTGTAGCGAAGATCTTGTATTTCATATTTCACATATTTGTTGTTTTATAGTAGTGTTGGTTTGGTCCTCCGTGTTACGGACTCGGTATTTAGCTTTGTACCGGAAAAAGTGTAAGCAACGTTGTGAAGGCTTCTCCGCCAAGTTGAAGGAGTTTGTTGACATAGTGCTTGAACTCTCTAGTAGGTGACTCGGGGAGTGGAGTAGGGCAAGGAAGGTCTCCTTGTAGCCGAACCACTATAAATTGGTTGTGTCATTTCTATTCTTTACTTTACTTACTTTACTTGCATTACTTATATATCTATACTATCTCCTCATTCATACGATTTCACATAACATCGAATCTAAAAGTTTTTTGAAACTAACTTAAAATCGGCAAAACTATTCAACCCCCTTCTAGTTTTCCAGAATTGGTATCAGAGCTAAGTTTATAAAAGTTTTAAAGTAAACCGTATTTTAAAAACTTTTCGATCACTATGGGTTCTGAAAATTACAAGGAAGGGCAATCCATGAAACGACCTCCACTACTTGAAACTAATGGTCTTATATATTGGAAAAATAGATTCGAAACGTATGTGAAGTCTAAAGATATTGATCTTTGGTACATCATTATTGAAGGCGATTTTGAAGCCACTGCAAAAGATGAAAATAGAAATTTAGTTAACATACCTCATGATAAACTCACCGATGATATTAAGAAAAAGTTTTCAAAAAATAGTGAAGCTAAAATGGTTTTATATAATGCGTTACCCAAGAAGGATTTCGAAAGAATCTCCATGCTTAAAACCTCTAAAGAAATTTGGAATTCTTTAGTTGTAACTCTTCAAGGTAATCAACAAGTGAAAAGCAATAAATAGATTTATTTGTTCAACAATATGAACAATTTTCAATATCAGATGAGGAAACTATAGATCATTCTTTGCTAACTTTAATACTATAATTACATCTGTACAAGCACTTGATGAATCTTTCTCTAGCCGTAATCATGTTAGGAAATATCTAAGGGCACTTCCATCCAAGTGGAGATCTAAGGTGACGGCAATCGAAGAATCAAAAGACTTGACAATCCTCATCCTTGATGAACTCATAGGCAATTTAAAGGTCTATGAGCTTATCCTTGCTAAAGATTCTGAAGCCTCAAAAGTGAAAGAGAAGCACAAATCTCTTGCCCTTAAAGCCAAGAAGGTCTCAAGAGATGAAGAGAACTCCTCTTCGGATAGTGATGACGAGGAGTATGCCACGGCGGTAAGGGACTTCAAAAAGTTCTTTAGAAGAAAGGGAAGATACGTCAAACAACCATATGACGACAAGAAAGGATTCCGGAAAAGCAAAGAGGACGAGAATGCAAGGGATGATCGCGCTTGCTTTAAATGTGGGGACCCAAACCACTTTATTAGTAAGTGTCCCAAACGTGATGATCAAAAAGCATTCGTGAGCGGTTCGTGGGGAATGAGCGAGGAGGAGGACGAAGAATGTGTCTCATGGCAAATGACGAGGCATGTCACGAATACTATAGTAGCTCATCATTAGATGATGACTCATTGCATAATGAATATGATAAACTTTGCAAAATTATTTTAAAAGTAATCAACAAAAACAAGTTTTTGAAAAACCAAAACCAACGTTTAGAAAAGGAAGTGATAGAGTTAAAGGCAAAATTAAAACCTCTAGAAAAGGAGAAGATAGCAAGTGGCGAATGTGAACTTTGCGTTCAACTTCAAACACTAGTTGATCATCTAGACTCTAAGATTGCTAGAATGAACACTAATACCCTAGATATGATATTGGATAGTGTTAAAACAGGAAACAACCAAAAAGGTTTAGGTTTTCAGCAACTTGATGTGTCAACTAGTGAAAACAAAGAAACACAATTCGTAAAAGCAATAGAAAAACAAACCACTGTAGTCACGGATCTCACGGATCCCACAAAAAGGGAACCGGCTAGTGTACAGCCAGGGATCCGTGGGTCTGCTGAAGCAAACAGTGGTAATAATATAGCTTCCTCATCTAGAACTGATTTTGTTATTGTTAATAAGAAGAAACCAACCCATGTTACCATTAGACAACCACCTCCAAGACATAATCAAAGTTTTACAAGAAACAAAGGTCCATCATTTTCAAAACCGAACATATCTAGGAGACCTAATAATGTTTATCCGAGAAGTAACCATCAAATGGGATGGAATCCAAATATGCAAAATGTCTTTCCATTTCAAAACTTTGCACCATGGAACGCATACTCATCTTATCCATATATGTCTAACATGAATGGAATGTTTAACACTAATTGACCCATGAACAAATGGGGACCAAACTTTTGAGTTAATTGTTTTCTTAGGTGTGCTTAAAGGTTGACCTAGATCCGGATGAGTGTATCAAGGATAGCGGGTGCACGAGGCACATGACCGGCAATAAAGATTTATTCTCCACATATGAATCCTTCAATGGAGGAAATGTGGTATTTGGATATAGCAAAAGCAAAATCATCGGTAAAGGTACGATTTCTAACAAATCTCTAACCATTAACGATGTGTGTCACGTAGACAACCTAAACTTTAACCTCTTAAGTATAGGACAAATATGTGATAAAAAGTGCAACGTACTTTTTAACGAAACCGGTAGTAAGATATTAAAAGACGGTATCACTATAGGTAGAGGAATTAGGAAACATGGAGTCTATGTCATTAAAATTGGTAATGAACCTAAAGACAAACTTTGTCTTACTTCTATGGATGATACTTCGACCTTATGGCATCGAAGATTGGGTCATGCCAATATGCGACTTCTTCAATCGCTATCATCCAAAGATCTAGTAAGAGATCTACCAAAATTAAAATATGAACATCACTTTTGTGATGCTTGCAACGTAGGAAAACAAGTCCATGCTAGTCACAAAGCTAAAAACATGGTCTCTACAACTAAGTGTCTAGAGTTACTACACATGGATTTATTTGGTCCATCCGCTATCCAAAGTTATGGAGGCAACTATTACACTTTGGTTATAGTGGATTATTACTCTAGGTACACATGGACTAAATTTTTAAAGAACAAAACTGAAACGTTCAATTACTTTGAAATATTAAGTAAGAAAATCCAAAGACAAGTCCTTTAGTGTCTATTAGAACGGATCATGGTAGAGAATTCGATAATGAAGTGCAATTTGGAGCCTTTTGTGACGCTAATGGTATTACTCACAACTTTTCGGCTCCTCGCACTCCACAATCGAATGGGGTAGTTGAAAGAAAGAATAAAACCCTACAAGAAATGAGTCGCACCATGCTAAATGAGCAATCCATACCTTAAAAGTTTTGGTCTAATGCCGTTGATACTTCAACGTACATACTTAATCGAGTCTTAATTAGACCATTTTTAGGTAAAACTCCATATGAGTTACTTCGAGGCAAAAAGTCTACGTTAGATCACTTTTGAGTCTTTGGTAGCAAATATTTTCTACTTAACACTAAAGATTACCTTACAAAATTTGATCCTAAATCAACCGAAGGTATCTTTTTAGGTTACTCTCCTAATAGCAAAGCTTACGTCATATTAAATAAAGAAACAATGAAGGTTGAAGAGTCATTAAACGTAAAATTTGAGGAGAGTCCACCCAAACCTACTCTACCTCTTTTCGATGACGAGATCGTCGAGAGTGAAGCTATTGTAATAAAGAAAAAGACAAACGAAGAAGAAGAACCTTTAAATGATGAAATCATAAATATTAAAGAGTCCAAAGATCACCCCGTAGATAAGGTCATAGGAAAGTTAAATGAAAGAACCTTAAGGTCTCAAGTCCAAAACTAAAGTAGCTTATTTTGTTTTGTCTCAACCATAGAACCTAAGAATACACAAGAAGCCATAAAAGATGAAATTTGGGTAATGGCTATGCAAGAATAGTTAAATCAATTTGTTTCTAACGATGTTTGGACACTCGTCCCTTCACCTAGTAATCAAACCATAATAGGAACCAAATGGGTATATAAAAACAAGTTAGATGCAAATAGTGTAGTGTCTAGAAACAAAGCTAGGCTCGTTGCCCAAGAGTATAATCAACAAGAAGGAATAGACTTTGATGAGATCTAAGACCCTGTGGCTAGATTAGAGTCTATAAGAATACTTCTTGCTTATGCTTGTGCTAATGATCTTAAGCTTTATCAAATGGATGTCAAAAGTGCTTTTCTAAATGGCTTTATTAATGAAGAAGTATATGTAGCTCAACCTCCGGGCTTCATCGATTTTGAAAAACCTAAACATGTGTATAAGTTAAAGAAAGCTCTTTACGGTCTTAAACAAGCTCCAAAATCTTGGTATGATAGACTCAAGTCGTTCTTAATCAAAAACAACTACACCATGGGGTTAGTTGATAACACACTTTTTACTAAGAAAAGTGAGTCACATATAATCATTGTTCAAATATATGTAGATGATATTATATTCGGATCTACTTGTCAAGACATGTGTGATGATTTCTCTAAAATCATGCATGATGAGTTCGAGATGAGTATGATGGGAGAACTTAGTTTCTTTCTTGGTCTACAAATCAAACAAGTAGAAGATGGTATCTTCTTTAATCAATCTAAATACATAAAAGAGATGTTAAAGAAATTTGGTTTAGAAGAGTCAAAACCCATAAGAACACCAATGTCATCCGACACTAAACTCACAAAAGATGAAGACGGAAAATCCGTTGATAACACAAAATACCGTGGCATGATTGGTAGTCTTGTCTACCTCACGGCTAGTCGGCCGGATATCATGTTTAGTGTTTGTCTATATGCTAGGTTTCAAGAAGATCCTAAAACATCACATCTAGAAGCCGTCAAAAGGATATTTAGATACATTAAGGGTACGACTCAATTAGGATTGTGGTATCCTAAGGGTACGGGGGTAGAAACAATTGTATATGCAGATTCTGACCATGCAGGTGATTATGTTAACCGAAAGAGTACAAGTGGGGTATGTACTTTTATGGGATGTTGTTTAACATCTTGGTTCTCAAAGAAGCAAACGGCATTGGCCATATCAACAACCGAAGCCGAATATGTCTCCGCCGGCAAAGCATGCCAACAAGCACTATGGATGAAACAAGCGTTAGTTGACTACGACATTCACCTAAGTGACATAGCCATTCTATGTGACAACAAAGGTGCTATCGACTTAAGCAAAAATCTGGTATTGTACTCTCGCACCAAGCATATAGAGATTTGTCATCACTTCTTAAGAGACAATGTTCAAAATGGGAACATCTCTATTGAGAAGGTAGCATTCGAAGACAACATAACTGGCATCCTCACCAAACCGTTGAAGCTGGAACAATTCAATCTCCTCCGTCTTGGTCTTCGTCTCATGGAAGAATCGTCGTAATTATCTTTTAAACTCTACAAGGTATGTAAACACTAGCCTTCCTCTTTCTGAGTCTAGGACCTCTATTTCACACACAACTCAAAAGCAATACGGGAATTTTCAAAACCCAAGATAGGTTTTACCTATAATACATACTTTCATATTTTTTTTCACTCAAGAATAAACGATTTCTTCACACAAAGAAATCTCTTTTCAAAATGTTTTTCTAAAAAGATACCTCTTCCCGTATCACTTTCATAAAAGCCATCTCTCACGTCTAGGACAAATCGCTTTTTCATTATTAATACAAAGTAAAAACACGTTTTCATTGCATCTCATGTTTTGAATGCTAAAGAGGACACATAACTAATATGTGTTTTTGGGTACATTCATTTAAGCAATAATGAATTAGGAGCACTCGGGTTATCTCACATAATAGTGTGTTTTTTCACTTCTAGTTTATTTTTCTTTTCTTTTTAGGAGTCGAGATAACCGTAACTTCAAATGGTTTGCATATAAGCACACACTAGGCACAAATGTTTCCAAAAGAAAAATTTTGAGTTGCCTGAATCACCAGTACCACAGATCCCAGCTTTAATGTTGGACGGTTCCCTCAAGGGAAGGATCCGTGGGATCCGTGAGACAGAAGCTAAATTTATCTTCTATTTTCTCACTTTGGATGAAAACTTCAATATTTTCATCATTTTTTATCATTTTTTTTGGAGTATGTTACTTAATTCTTGTGTTCTCATGATCACATGCCTTAAATTCATATCTAATCATTAGATTTTAATCCACATTTTGGGTCAAGCATTCATTACAATGCATTATTTTTTTATAAATAGGATTCTCAAAATACTTGCACATTCATCACTCTCAACCTCACAAACAAACATCATCATGTCATCCAAAAGATCTTCCAACATAGATGAATCACCTAGTGCAAACAATCCCTTTCAAGAAATCCAAAATTCTGTCCTCCCACCTTCCAAAGTACCACCACCCAAATCTAGAAAAACCGCACGGATAAGCATCCGGCCTTGTTGCTTAGCAAAACCATCATCAAATGGTTCATCACCAACCACTCATTCACCACAACATGCTTCTATTATAGCACCTCCTTCATCTCCAACAAGTACACCAACTTCATCACCCATCAAATCCCCACCTAAGATCACTCTTTTGGAACTCCTTAAGACTCCAACAAGATCTCAACAAACAAAGAAAAAAGAACTAGTATTTTTGACACCTCCCACTTCTCCAAACACAATCTTCAAAGACCTTGAAACCTCACCACCTTTAGCTCCCATTGTGTTACAAGAAAATCTAGGTGCTTTTCCACCACCACTTCCAAACATTCCGGACTTTGATCCGTATTTTCCAACTTTTCCACTACAACTTTCGCATCTCACAAATCAAAATAACCCGGAAAACTTCCGCACTCATTACCCACATCACTTACATTTTGAACACTGCCAATCCACTAGGGATCTTGCAATAGAAATTAGGGAAGAAATGCGAGTCATACTTAACCTCATCCTTGATCGCATCAACATCATTACTCACCAAAGCTTCCATCCATAACCTTATGCAAGCATGGAAGGAATCATTTTTATTATTTTTAGTATTTTCTTTTGAGTCATTTTTAGAACAAGTCTTGTTCTTAGTTTACATGCTTGTATATGGCATAAATACCACTACACTTTGTTATTTTATTACAAGACTTTGTTTACAAACCTTTGATCCCAATCTTGATTCTCGTCAATCACAAGATTATTTATGCATATTACTACTAACCTTTTCTTTATAGGTAATTTTATTTTCTCACTTGACGCCCCATTCTAGGGGGAGCTACCGTCAAGGAGGAGTTAGAGATTCGTGGACTATTTTTCCACATTTTTATTTCTTCATTAGGGTCACTTTTTGTTTTGAAAAAAAGAGGGAGAAGATATAAAACTTATGCTTTCAAAATATACATCTAATCTTAAAGTTTTACTCATCATAACATTATGTTTTGTCATCAACAAAAGGGGGAGATTGTTAATACAAATAAACCGTAAAAACGTTTATTAATATTTAGCGATCTCTTTGTGTTTTGTTGATAACAAATATAATGTTATCATAAGTAAAACTATAAAGATACATGTTATTTTTGTAAAGCATCTACATATAGTCATTTAATACAAATTGTTGTAATAATTCATTTGTTGTAATAGTTTATTAGGATGGGTAAAAACCACAACCCATGACCTATACCTATGGAGCATATCCATAACCCGTAAAGTTAACCCATACCCATTTGACGAGATGCATTGCATCTATTAGATACATTGTATCTACTTAGATACCCATGGTTCAAACCATAACCCATGACCCATAACCCAAAAACCCATAGGCAAAGAGGAGCGTATCACGGATCCCTGAAGTTATACTAGACGGATCCCTTATACAAGGGATCCGTGCAACAGTGGCAATAATTTGCCTATAACTAGAGAGCCATTTCTTCATTTTTACTCACCCCTCTTCTTACTAACTCTCTCATACATTCTTACACTCTTCTAACAAAAGATCACTTGATCTAGAGAGTTGTTCTTCTTTCTTCTTTTGTGATTCTCATATAGGTCCTTCTCTAAGGCGAGATTACGAGCATTCTACAAGTCATCCAAACAAGGGGTCCTTGATTGATATGTTCCTCCACAAGATTTCTATAATGAAGATCTTGTATTTCATATTTCACATATTTGTTGTGTTATAGTAGTGTTGGTTTGGTCCTCCGTGTTACAGACTCGGTATTTAGCTTTGTACCGGAAAAAGGTGTAAGCAACGTTGTGAAGGCTTCTCCGCCAAGTTGAAGGAGTTTGTTGACATAGTGCTTGAACTCTTGAGTAGGTTACTCGGGGAGTGGAGTAGGGCAAGGAAGGTCTCCTTGTAGCCGAACCACTATAAATCGGTTGTGTCATTTCTATTCTTTATTTTACTTACTTTACTTGCATTACTTATAGATCTATACTATCTCCTCATTCATACGATTTCACATAACATCGAATCTAAAAGTTTTTTGAAACTAACTTAAAATCGGCAAAACTATTCAACCCCCTTCCTGTTTTCCACAATCTCCATTCGAGTAACACGATTAGTCTTCCACTGTCATTAAGATCTCAGGGGGTGTTACAGATTGGCATCAAAGCCAAGGTTATAGAGAACCAAAGAGTTTTTCAAAAACATTTGGACTATAACCGGACTTTTAAAGCGGGACTATTTTACACCACTGCCCTATGCCCTTCCGTGGCCGCTCTATGCATTAGGATTGATGCATCGCTAGATCATAAGTAAATTGCATTCATTTTAGTTAGGCATGGATATTTGGTTGGCAGATATGTGCAACTAACTAAAATCTTATTAATCATACTATTTGGCATTTTACTTACATGATTATTTTATGGGCTATTATAGTACCATGTCTGCTTCCCACCCAGTTGTTCTGTCCTCAGACACTGAGATGGAAGATACTATGTCCTCTACGACTGTCAATATGCCAGTTCATCCCAGTTCAGTCATACCAGCCACTGTTTCGGACGAGACCGAACCTTTCGAGGAAGGCGAGGTTGCCCGAACTCCTACCATTCCAGCTATGATTGCTCGCTCTCAAGAGCATAATGCTTTTGCTTCTATGATACTAGATCAGTATTACGAGTCACAGCAATGGCTACCTGCTTTGGATGTCGCAGTGTATGATGGATCATCCAAGTCAGCCAAGAGCACTGATTTTGTCTCATCAGACTATTCTGTATCATCTTCCCTACCGATCCATCGTCGCCGACGTAGGATCCGTGTCCTGAAGCCCTATGAGCCTGAGCCATTCAGAGTGCCTTACAGACCACGTCGTAAGAGTGTTATCATCATGCATACGGCTAGGAAGCGTGTGCGATCCATCACTATGACTCATGTGACACCACCAACTCAGTCACCACCTGCTCAGTCATCACCAGTTTCACCCACTCTTCCACCTACTGCTACTTCACCACCACCGCCACCTACTGTATTCTACTAGACCACTACTGTCCCTGCTTCATCACCACCTGTAGCATCACCACCATTGGAGACTTTCAGTGAGCCACCTTTGCCACTTAGCATTAAATGTTATCCTCCATCATTGTCCGATCCTTACATGCCTACTCAAGTGGACGTCCAGTCCGGACCTAGGAAGAAGGTCGGCGCTAGACGATGGTCATTCTTGATACCTCTACTTCATCGTTAGAGAGAAGATGATGGAGCACCGAGTCCTTTCGAGCTTGGAGAGAGCTCAACTACTGCACCAGCTCCAGTTCTGCCAGTCACTGGTGAGCCTGTACACCACACTATTCCTCTGTTAGCGACTTGGCTTGTTAGACACGAGGACCAGCTGAGTGAGCTCCTGGCACATTATGATGAGATTCTATTAGTTAGGATAGAGAGCTTAGAGGAAGAGGTCGAAAACCTCGTGATATGTCGCTACTCCATTGAGATTGTATTTGACATGATGAGCGCCCAAATTGTGGAGGCGAGAGATGCCGTGACCAGATTGACCTAGAGGCTTGATACTACTGTTTGAGATGCCAGTACTTTGAGAGACACTGATTTAGTCCGGGAGAGAGCCTTACATCACGAGCTTGCATCCGCTCATGCTCACACTACTATACTAGAGCAGAGGATTGATGACCTCGAGGCGAGAGATCGAGCACGTGAGCCGCAGATCCGAGATTTGACAGCCATGGTTGAGGAGATTTGCCGTCGTCATGATGACGCATCGGGAGATGCATATGTTCTAGTTATCCTTATTGTAGTATGTATCATAAATCCGCCATATAAGGCATTAAGGCTTGTATCCTTTTGGTTTGTAACTATGGAACAAGAATGTTGATGTTGTAACCTATGGTTGTGAACAATTACTATGTATCGATGTATATGCTATATGTGGTTGCATTTCTATATTCTTGTGTTGTGATATTATTCATCAGTCATATATGTCGAACCGATCATTATGTCCTTATATATGTTATGATTTTGTTGAGATAAATCATGATTCACTTATTACTGTTCATAACGATATCATCTCATTGATTTAAAGTGATGATCTTGACTATTATGATATTTATAATATGTAATCACTTTTATTATCGTCGATGATTGATCTGCGCAAAACCGTCAAGTCTAACAGACTTAAAACAGCTTAAACACAAATACAATGAAGATCAGAGAATACAGTGAATTCCCGGGTCGTTAAGTCCCACGGAGACTCAATGGTGTGTGAACACTAGATCAGACGATAGAATGATCACTAATGATAGTGATCCGAAAAGATTAGGATTTGAATATTACACTACTGAAAAAGGAAATAAATAAAAGCGACTTAAATACAAATTAAGAAAATTAAAAAGATAAAAGATATTAAATAAACGCTATCACTATATTTAAAGTGATGAACGTTTAAAACCTAAAACTTACGTTTAAATAAAAAATAACGTAAACGTACAAATAAAAACGTGAAACTTACACAATATAAATCCTAAAAATATGAAAAATACATTTCTACAATCCTAATGATAAAAGAAAATTTATAGAAAAAGAAAATTATTTTTATAACTATTTATCTAATTATTATTAATTAAAAACTAATTTAAACTATTTAATAATACTCTAAAATAAAAGAAAATATGAAATAAGACTAGAAAAATAAAATTAAGATTTAGAAAAAGCTAAAATATGATAAAACTAATTTTAAAACTGAAAATATATTTATTACACTTTTTATATATTTATTACTAATTTAAAACTATTTAAAACTAATTAAAATGCTAGAAAATACTATTTAAACTAAGAAAATTATGGAAAAATACTTTTTAGGCTTTTTACATTTATCTTAATCTAAGAAAATTGAAAAATTATTTTTTGGAACTTTTTCTCAATTAATTGCAATAAACACTATTTAAAAAGACTTAAAAATTGATTTTAATTAAGAAAAATAACAAACAGCAGCTAAAAATTATAAAAAATTCAGGGAAATCCTAAAATATTATTCTAAAGCTAATAAAAATATAAAAACTGATGCTTATGTGGAAGAAAATAGAGCTGATGTGTAACTGATGGGCAATAAGCACTTAGAAAATAAGCTAATAAGCTCCAAAGTGAACCAAACTTCTACAGCAGGCTAAGCTACACTGAAACTACTCTAAGGCATCTTATTGCAGCTACTCCTAACACCTAAAGAGCATTTTACAAAGATTATGCAAACTGAACTTATTAAGCAAATCTGCTAAAGACCCTACTGTTGAGCTACTCTTAACTGCTTAATCAATAAGCTAACATGAAAACTAAAAGTTGAGATCTCAAGACCACCTGGCAGAGAGTACATATCCCAAGTTTCAGCTAATTATGACTTAATATGAGGAAGTTATGGATCACACAAAAACTGACCATGACATGAAGACTGATGATGCAGTAAAACAGATAAGACAGGTTCCTATTAGGAGCTTATTTAAAAACTTATCAGAAAAGCTAAAAGGAAAAACAGATATAGGGTCTAGAAGACCACCTAGCCTACTGCAATATGACCAAATTTGAGACCTTAACTAGCTAAAATGAACCCTAAGCATTAGCTGCAAGTTTTGCAAAAATCAGGTATATGACTTGGTTTTGACTTTTTGAAACAGATGAAAGTTTGACAAAAATGAGTTTCAAATGCAAATTCAAGACTGATGTGGGTAACTAATGATATAATGCAACTGAAACAAGCTAACCTATTAACTTCTAAACCTAACAGTGATGATTTCATAAACTGATTCCAACAGAATGACAATAGGAGCAGTGAACTATGGATTTTGACTTTAGAGCACAAGTTGCAGCAAAACAAAGACAGATATTATATCAATAACCTATAACAAACCTCAAACAACTAATCTACTTCATGGTGTTACCTTCTAGCACAGATTTTAGTGTTAATCCAAACACCCCTGTAGAAACTGATATGCAATTAAAACTGGCTAGCTACTGACCCAGCTTGAACCAAGGACCAAACTGAGTTCACATGATCTAACTGCAACTATTTAAGCAGGTTAAAACTACCCTTGATCACAAATACAAGAATAAGCATGAAATGCAAAATAGACTTGAAAATGAAAAGTAAAATAACCACTCACAGGTTTCCAGCTGATTTGCAGACTAAAACCACACTCAAACCTAAACTAACCTAATCTATTTTAACCCATATCCATGCTCAGCATTACATAAATCCAAATCCGACACTGCTTAACCAAAGGTTCCTCTTGGTTGACTTTTACTGACCATTTTGAAACTTTGAATTACTACCCATGAAACTTCACCAATTCTCATTATTAACCAAAGACAAGCTTAAACCAACAATTTTAAAACACTTTCATTAAACTAAAACTGCAAATTGATAATGGAGGTTTTTTGGCGGGAAAATCAGAACAGGCATAAACTGGAATTTTAACTACTGAAACTGATGAATTAATGCTTGAATAACTTGTTTGTCACATAACAACTTGAATCCCAGCTAAAATATTACATTAAAACTTAAAGTGATTAAACATGATATTAAGAATTTGGTCTAAAAACAGTGACAAGTCTTTTCTCTGTCTTCTCTCTACTTATAGCTCCTCAAAAAGTCTTTTTCTTCATTCTTGGCCATTAGATTTGTCCTACTTGATCTCAGCCATTGATTCATGAATTTGGCACCAAATCTTGCAACTGGGTATTTGTGATTTGGAGGGTAGTGTTTGGAGGGTAGGGATAGGGTGGTTGTGATGATGGGGGGGGTGGAGTGTTTGCAGGGTGTGTGATGATGGGGATGACAGGGGTAAAGTAGTGGCAGGCGTAGGTGAGGTGGAAGGAGAACCCGTGAGGGGTTTAATGTTTTAAATTGGGCGGGTTTTAAAGCCGGATTGGATGGGTTAATAACAAAGGGGTTGGGTCGGGTTTTGGATTGGGCCTGGGTAAGGTTGGGCTAGGATTGGATATGGTTTAGGACTAATATTGTGATCCAATTAGTATTCCAAGGACCAAAGTTGTAAAATCTGAAAATGCAGGGACCATTCATGTAATTCTGTAAATGTAACCCAAGGGCTAGTTTTGACAATCTCCAAAAATCCAAGGGTCAAACTTGCAAATCTCAATTAGTTGAAGGACCATTTTTGCCATTTTCTGAAATTTGAAGGACCAATTTGTAATTTTCTCAAAACTTTTTATATTTTTCACCAAAGGACTAATTTTGACAAGTTATGATTTTAAAAGGACCTTTGGTGATTTTTCTTTTGAAATTTTGTGCTCAGGGACTGTTTTTGACAATTTTTGAAACTTGGGGGACTAAAACTGCAATTTTTGCAAATTTGATATGTTTTTCATCTGATTTTGATATTTTTGCATTTAAAACACATAAAACACTGATTTGTGATATTTTGATCATTTTGATGTGTTTCGAGCGTTTCAGATGATTTTGTAGTTTATATTGTACAAAAATGATGAGTATTTAGACACTCATCAATCCCCACACTGAGATATTGCTAGTCCCTAGCAATGATTTGAGAAAACATAATGGATTTTAATCTCTTTACCAAAAGCCATTACTTCTGGAGTAGCCAAATGTTTCAGTTCAAGTAAGAACCATGGTACACCGATAACCATGTGATTTTGAGCAAACCACCAGCTTTCAACGGATTTGATTTTGTCTTTACCAGAAGCCGTACCCTTCTTGACTAGCCAACTCTTAGATAAATTATCAATATTATCTTTGGTGAGCTGATTACCAATTATGGTTTTTCCACTGCCTTTACCACAAGCCATAATCTTGCGGGCTAGCCAACTCTTCACTTTTTAGGATATGGTGAGCTGAGTACCATACAATTTTGGGCAAATTGCAAGCCATATAAACGGATTTGAGAAATCTTTACCAAGAGCCGTTTGCTCCTGGATTAGCCAATCCTTTAGTCTCACAGACATGGCGGACTGATAACCAAATGAGTAAGTGTAAAACACTTACTCCAAAAAAAAAATTTGGCCAAAAACGGGGGAATTGGTATAATTATATGATAAAATTCGCGAGAATTCCCCCCCACACTTAGAAATGAATATTGCCCTCAATATTCAAAGTACCGGCGGTTAAACCGAAACAAAGAACGTAAAAGGGAAATACTACGGCCATTATTTAAAAAGTTTTTTTTTTTTTTTTTTTAATGTGGGGCAACCCCCCCACACTAGGGTGGTAGAAAATAGAAAGAAGTCAGAATTATGGGTGAAAACCCATATGGCGTGCTACTGTTTTTGATTACCGAGTCGCTAGCTTGACTCGACCCCGAATTAATTGGTTCATGGGGAAGTAAGGTGGAAGAAACAATCTCCATCGGACTTTCATTCAAGATGTTTGGATAAACATTGAAGTACGTGAAAGTTCCACACCGATGAGATATACATAGAACCGGCTCAAAAATGATACATGGAAATGCCGGGATCAAAGATAATGTCTTCATTCCCGAAGGAGTGAAGAAGAGAAGAAGTCACATCATATGTGAGGAATGGGAGAAAGATGTTGATAACAATCAAGATCCATTCGTCATCCTCAAATGTAGACATATCGGGAGGAAGGGTGAAGGTAGTATCATCAATAAGCAAACTCTTATGATAGAGTATACCTTCCTCCGAGCCAATATCATCCTCAAGATCAAAATAGAAATGATCATATTCCGGAGGAGATATGTCATGAGAGAGTTCACCGGAGAACTCTTCATGAAGAGAATCATTGGAAAAAGCCTCAAGCTCGGGCTTGTCCAATGTAGAGTCACTATCCACAACGGGGATAGGAGATGAAGCTGGTTTAGCACAAAATGATTCGATCTTAGAAACGAGGAGATTTATATTGAACAATTGTTCACGAAGTACCTCATCCTTAATTTCAAGATCATCAGAATCTCTCACATCTTCTAAGCTAACTAGCTCAGAAGGTAGCTCCTCGACATAATCGATGTCTCCATAGGATAAAGAATCGTCAAACGAAATACAATCGTTGTCAGAATCGGAGAACATCTCGACATGATCATATGGAATGTCAAGAGGAGGAGAAGAATTAACATTAAGAGGCTCATCACACATATTACCGGAGATAACCTCGGACTCACTTGGGATTGGGACAAGGCTCTCAACACTAGACGATTCCATTTCTGGAATAGTGCTAAGAGGCTCGTCCCCCATTATGAGAGAGTCTTTGGAAGCAATTATAGGTAAGATAGGTGTGATAGCAATAGACTGAGGGAGTTGAGAAATAAGATCGTTTAATTGAGTAACACTCTCCTCGTCGTAATCATAGTATTCCTTCATTTGAATACTATCCTCATCATCATCATCATCATATCTGATTCTTATATTCATCTGCTGAAGCTTACACACCATTCTTTTCATTTGCAGTTTCTTTCGAATGCGTATTTCTTCAGAACTTTGAGGAAGATTACACTCCTCGAAATCATTGAAATGATGTGAAGGCTCGGAAGTCTGATGACTGATGGAATACTGTGGGGGTTGGAAATTGTCAAAACCGGGAGAATTGGAATTTTGAAAATTTTGAGTCACCGGCTGACATTCAAAAGTCGCATGAGGACCCCCACAATACTCACAACAGAGATAATTGGGAAAATAACTTTCACCAAAGTTCTGATTGTAACATGGTTCCGGCTCATAGACAAGCGGGACCTGTGGTGGACAATCAAAACCGGAATGAGAATCATTCCCACAATACTCGCATGAGTAGGATTCATATTGGGGCTGCGGAGGTAGGTATGAAAAATCGGGTGTTTCATTTGAAATGGGATCGGGATTACCGACAAATTTGTCTCCGAAACTCACATTGGTACATCGCCGACAATTTCCACCGTTAAATGGACCTCCACACCAGGAACATGTCAAATACCATGACATAGAGAATTAAACAGATAAGAGGGATAAGAGATGAAGAATTAAACGGTTATAGAGGATAAGGAATGGAGAATTAAACATATTAGAGGGTAAAGGAATGAAGAATTAAACAGATTAGAGGATAAAAGATGGATATTTTTTTTTTTTTTTTTTTTTAACTTTACAAAAAACTTTTTACAAAGGATGGGATATGTGCAAGAATGGGTCTGAAAAAGGCTAAACACACGCTAAAGCCTCCCCGGCAGCGGCGCCAAAAATTTTATCTGCGCAAAACCGTCAAGTCTAACAGACTTAAAACAGCTTAAACACAAATACAATGAAGATCAGAGAATACAGTGAATTCCCGGGTCGTTAAGTCCCACGGAGACTCAATGGTGTGTGAACACTAGATCAGACGATAGAATGATCACTAATGATAGTGATCCGAAAAGATTAGGATTTGAATATTACACTACTGAAAAAGGAAATAAATAAAAGCGACTTAAATACAAATTAAGAAAATTAAAAAGATAAAAGATATTAAATAAACGCTATCACTATATTTAAAGTGATGAACGTTTAAAACCTAAAACTTACGTTTAAATAAAAAATAACGTAAACGTACAAATAAAAACGTGAAACTTACACAATATAAATCCTAAAAATATGAAAAATACATTTCTACAATCCTAATGATAAAAGAAAATTTATAGAAAAAGAAAATTATTTTTATAACTATTTATTTAATTATTATTAATTAAAAACTAATTTAAACTATTTAATAATACTCTAAAATAAAAGAAAATATGAAATAAGACTAGAAAAATAAAATTAAGATTTAGAAAAAGCTAAAATATGATAAAACTAATTTTAAAACTGAAAATATATTTATTACACTTTTTATATATTTATTACTAATTTAAAACTATTTAAAACTAATTAAAATGCTAGAAAATACTATTTAAACTAAGAAAATTATGGAAAAATACTTTTTAGGATTTTTACATTTATCTTAATCTAAGAAAATTGAAAAATTATTTTTTGGAACTTTTTCTCAATTAATTGCAATAAACACTATTTAAAAAGACTTAAAAATTGATTTTAATTAAGAAAAATAACAAACAGCAGCTAAAAATTATAAAAAATTCATGGAAATCCTAAAATATTATTCTAAAGCTAATAAAAATATAAAAACTGATGCTTATGTGGAAGAAAATAGAGCTGATGTGTAACTGATGGGCAATAAGCACTTAGAAAATAAGCTAATAAGCTCTAAAGTGAACCAAACTTCTACAGCAGGCTAAGCTACACTGAAACTACTCTAAGGCATCTTATTGCAGCTACTCCTAACACCTAAAGAGCATTTTACAAAGATTATGCAAACTGAACTTATTAAGCAAATCTGCTAAAGACCCTACTGTTGAGCTACTCTTAACTGCTTAATCAATAAGCTAACATGAAAACTAAAAGTTGAGATCTCAAGACCACCTGGCAGAGAGTACATATCCCAAGTTTCAGCTAATTATGACTTAATATGAGGAAGTTATGGATCACACAAAAACTGACCATGACATGAAGACTGATGATGCAGTAAAACAGATAAGACAGGTTCCTATTAGGAGCTTATTTAAAAACTTATCAGAAAAGCTAAAAGGAAAAACAGATATAGGGTCTAGAAGACCACCTAGCCCACTGCAATATGACCAAATTTGAGACCTTAACTAGCTAAAATGAACCCTAAGCATTAGCTGCAAGTTTTGCAAAAATCAGGTATATGACTTGGTTTTGACTTTTTGAAACAGATGAAAGTTTGACAAAAATGAGTTTCAAATGCAAATTCAAGACTGATGTGGGTAACTAATGATATAATGCAACTGAAACAAGCTAACCTATTAACTTCTAAACCTAACAGTGATGATTTCATAAACTGATTCCAACAGAATGACAATAGGAGCAGTGAACTATGGATTTTGACTTTAGAGCACAAGTTGCAGCAAAACAAAGACAGATATTATATCAATAACCTATAACAAACCTCAAACAACTAATCTACTTCATGGTGTTACCTTCTAGCACAGATTTTAGTGTTAATCCAAACACCCCTGTAGAAACTGATATGCAATTAAAACTGGCTAGCTACTGACCCAGCTTGAACCAAGGACCAAACTGAGTTCACATGATCTAACTGCAACTATTTAAGCAGGTTAAAACTACCCTTGATCACAAATACAAGAATAAGCATGAAATGCAAAATAGACTTGAAAATGAAAAGTAAAATAACCACTCACAGGTTTCCAGCTGATTTGCAGACTAAAACCACACTCAAACCTAAACTAACCTAATCTATTTTAACCCATATCCATGCTCAGCATTACATAAATCCAAATCCGACACTGCTTAACCAAAGGTTCCTCTTGGTTGACTTTTATTGACCATTTTGAAACTTTGAATTACTACCCATGAAACTTCACCAATTCTCATTATTAACCAAAGACAAGCTTAAACCAACAATTTTAAAACACTTTCATTAAACTAAAACTGCAAATTGATAATGGAGGTTTTTGGCGGGAAAATCAGAACAGGCATAAACTGGAATTTTAACTACTGAAACTGATGAATTAATGCTTGAATAACTTGTTTGTCACATAACAACTTGAATCCCAGCTAAAATATTACATTAAAACTTAAAGTGATTAAACATGATATTAAGAATTTGGTCTAAAAACAGTGACAAGTCTTTTCTCTGTCTTCTCTCTACTTATAGCTCCTCAAAAAGTCTTTTTCTTCATTCTTGGCCATTAGATTTGTCCTACTTGATCTCAGCCATTGATTCATGAATTTGGCGCCAAATCTTGCAACTGGGTATTTGTGATTTGGAGGGTAGTGTTTGGAGGGTAGGGATAGGGTGGTTGTGATGATGGGGGGGGTGGAGTGTTTGCAGGGTGTGTGATGATGGGGATGACAGGGGTAAAGTAGTGGCAGGCGTAGGTGAGGTGGAAGGAGAACCCGTGAGGGGTTTAATGTTTTAAATTGGGCGGGTTTTAAAGCCGGATTGGATGGGTTAATAACAAAGGGGTTGGGTCGGGTTTTGGATTGGGCCTGGGTAAGGTTGGGCTAGGATTGGATATGGTTTAGGACTAATATTGTGATCCAATTAGTATTCCAAGGACCAAAGTTGTAAAATCTGAAAATGCAGGGACCATTCATGTAATTCTGTAAATGTAACCCAAGGGCTAGTTTTGACAATCTCCAAAAATCCAAGGGTCAAACTTGCAAATCTCAATTAGTTGAAGGACCATTTTTGCCATTTTCTGAAATTTGAAGGACCAATTTGTAATTTTCTCAAAACTTTTTATATTTTTCACCAAAGGACTAATTTTGACAAGTTATGATTTTAAAAGGACCTTTGGTGATTTTTCTTTTGAAATTTTGTGCTCAGGGACTGTTTTTGACAATTTTTGAAACTTGGGGGACTAAAACTGCAATTTTTGCAAATTTGATATGTTTTTCATCTGATTTTGATATTTTTGCATTTAAAACACATAAAACACTGATTTGTGATATTTTGATCATTTTGATGTGTTTCTGAGCGTTTTCAGATGATTTTGCAGTTTATATTGTACAAAAATGATGAGTATTTACACACTCATCAATGATTCTTAATCTTGGTGTTTATTTCTTGGTAATTTTAGAAAAATTGTCAAGAAGAAAGCCACCTAATCCACTATCACTCCAGCAGTTGTTCGAAAAATGGTCGCTGAAAGCATTAACGCTGCTATTGCTAAGCATACCCCTGACACTGCTAGAGCCGAAGCTGAACGCATTGCCGAAGCTGAACGAATTGCCCAAGAGGCACGTGAAGCTGAAGCTGCCGCAAGAGAAGCCGAGATTGCAAGAGAAGCTGAGATTGCAAGAGAGGCTGAAATTGCGAGAGAAGCTGAGATTGCCCGAGAAGCGGAGATCGCTCGAGAAGCTGAAACTGAGCGTGTTGCCCAAGCAGCACGTGAAGCCGAGGCTGCTCGTCTTGCTGAAGCAACTCGTGTCGCAGCAGCAGCACGAATTGTTGAAATGGCAAACTCAAATGAAACCAACACTCCAACAAATCAAAGTGAGTCTTCCATAGCTCGTAAGTGTAGCAACAAGGAATTCATGAACTGCAAGCCAACATTCTTCAAGGGCACAGAAGGTGCTATTGGTCTACTTCATTGGTTTGAGAGAACCGAGACTGTGTTTCTACTAAGTGACTGCACAGATGATTGCAAGGTCAAGTTTGCAACTGGAACTTTGCTAGAAGATGCGTTATCTTGGTAGAAAGCTCATGCCCAACCAATCGGAATGGAAGAAGCTTGTAGGATTTCATGGACAGATCTGAAACAACTATTGATGAAACAGTACTGCCCAAGAACTGAGATAAAGAAGCTAGAAGATGAGTATTACCATTTGGCTGCTAAAGGTAATGATCTCAAGACATACTTCAAGAGATTCCACGAGCTGAGAGCTTTGTGTCCTCGTCTATTACCTCAGATCATTGAAGGAGATGTCATCGCTTCTAATCCAAAGACTATTAAGGAAGTTGTCATTGTATCCCACCGCCTTATGGAGCCGATATTGAAGCTTGAAAATGCACAAGGCTCAAGTGACAACAAAAGAAAGCTTGACGATTGGAAAAGCTCAAATTCCAACCACCATCAGTCCAACAACAACAATCGGAACAACAACAACCAGTATCACCGCAACAGAAACCAGCATCACAGTTGGTAAAACCGAAGACAAGAAGCCGCAAAGGCTTATGTTGCACCCACTGCCGGAAAAGGATATGCCGGACCACATCCCCAGTGCAATAGATGTTTGATGCACCATTCTGAACCATGCAATGTGAAGTGTGACAAGTGCAACAAGGTAGGTCATCAAGGTAAGTATTGTCGAAACCCTGGAGGTGGAAACACTATGGCAAATATGAGTTGTTATGGATGTGGAGAGAAGGGTCATTTCAAGAGTCAATGCCCAAAGATGAATGCGGCTCAACAGAACAATGCGCGTGCAAGGGTGTACGTGCTAGGAGATGGAGACGTGCCATTGAACCCTGATATTCTGACGGGTATGTATTCTCTTAATAATCATTTTGCAAAAATCTTGTTTAACTCTAGAGCCGATAAGAGTTTTGTATCTACTACCTTTGCACCATTACTTGAAATATCCCCAATTGCCTTAGATACAACTTATGAGATAGAACTAGCCGATGGAAAGATAATAGGAACCAACACCGTAATCCATAATTGCCCTATTCTGTTACAAGATTACTCGTTCCTTATAGATCTTTTGCCAATCAAGCTTGGTAGTTTTGACGTCGTAATTGGCATGGATTGGTTGTCTAAACACCGTGCTAGGATTGTTTGCGACGAGAAAACCGTTCATATCCCAATCAACAGTGAAACCTTAGTTATTCAAGGAGATCAAAGTAGAAAGTACTTAAGTATCATATCTTGTACGAAGTCAATAAAGTACATGGAGAAAGGATGTTATGCCTTCTTAGCTCAGGTAACGGAAAAGAAGTCGGAAGAGAAACGACTAGTAGTTAGAAAATTCCTTGAAGTATTTCCAGAAGATTTTCCTGGACTCCCGCCTGCTCGATAAGTCGAATTCCAAATCGATCTTATTCCCTGAGCTACTCCCGTAGCACAAGCACCATACCGTTTAGCACCCTCGGAAATGCAAGAATTGTCTAAACAACTTGAAGAGCTATCTGACAAAGGATTCATTAGACCAAGTTCCTCACCTTGGGGAGCACCGGTTTTATTTGTCAAAAAGAAAGATGGATCATTTCGGATGTGTATCGATTATAGAGAATTGAACAAGCTCACAATCAAGAACCGCTATCCCTTACCAAGAATCGATGATCTGTTTGATCAATTACAAGGCTCGAATGTATACTCGAAGATTGATTCAAGATCTGGATACCATCAGTTAAGGTAAAAGAGGAAGATATACCCAAGACAACATTTAGAACTCGATATGGCCATTATGAATTCCAAGTAATGCCATTCGAATTAACCATTGCACCCGATGTATTTATGGACCTCATGAATAGAGTCTGTAAACCATACCTGGATAAATTCGTCATTGTGTTCATTGACGATATTCTTATCTACTCTCGTGATAAAGAAGAACATGCGGAACATCTGAGAACTATCTTGAAGTTACTCAAGGATGAAGAATTGTACACAAAGTTTTCCAAATGCGAATTTTGGATTGAGATAGTCCAATTTCTTGGTCATGTGATCGACAGTATAGGAATCTACGTGGATCCCGCAAAGATCGAATCCGTAAAGAATTGGTCCGTACCAAGCAACCCCACTAAGATTCGTCAATTCTTAGGACTTGCCGGTTATTACCGGAGATTCATCGAAGGTTTTTCGAAGATAGCTAAACCATTGACCGAGTTAACCCAGAAAACGAAGAAATTCGAATGGGGAGACGATCAAGAATCAGCTTTTCAACTCCTTTAGAACAGGCTTTGCGAAGCACCCATCTTGGCACTACCCGAAGGAGTAAAAGGTTTTGTAGTATATTGCGATGCTTCACATATGGGTTTAGGCGCTGTTCTCATGCAAAGGAACAAAGTGATTGCTTACGCATCACGTCAACTCAAAACTCATGAGAAGAATTATACTACTCACGATCTAGAACTTGGCGCTGTGGTATTTGCACTCAAGTTATGGAGACATTATTTATACGGAACCAAGTGTATAGTGTACAATGATCACAAAAGTCTTCAACACATCTTAGATCAAAAGGAATTGAATATGCGTCAACGCCGCTGGCTAGAATTGCTCAGTGATTATGACTGCGAGATTCGTTACCATCCCGGAAAGGCGAACGTTGTTGCCGACGCCTTGAGCAGAAAAGATCGCCCTAAGCCACTTAGAGTGAGATCATTGGGAATGGTAATCAATTCACCCCTACCATCAAAAATTCTTGAAGCTCAGATCGAAGCTCTTAAAGAAGAAAACAGGCCGAATGAGAAGATTTATGGCATGCCGGAGAACGAAAATGGATTTGTGAAAAGATCGGACGGAACGTTATGTTTCAAAGATCGAAGTTGGATTCCACTCTACGGAGGTATCCGAGAACTCATCATGCATGAATCACATAAATCGAAGTATTCCATACATCCTGGTCCTAACAAGATGTATCAAGATCTAAAACTTTTATACTGGTGGCCAAACATGAAGGCTGATATCGCCGAATATGCCAGTAAATGCTTGACATGTCTGAGAGTCAAAGCAGAGCATCAGAAACCATCAGGATTGTTAACTCAACCGGAACTTCCCGTATGGAAATGGGAAAGGATCACTATGGATTTCATCACAAAGTTACCGAGAACCTCTAATGGTTTTGACACCATTTGGGCCATCGTAGACCGTCTCACGAAATCCACTCATTTTCTGCCTATCAAGGAGAACGACGAGATGATTACACTCGATAGACTGTACATCATGGAGATTGTTTCTCGTCACGGTGTACCGATCTCTATCATATCTAATCGAGATAGCCGATTCACCTCGAGATTTTGGCAAACACTACAAAACGTCATGGGTACCAAATTGGATATGAGTACCGCATACCATCCTCAAACAGATGGACAAAGTGAAAGAACGATCCAAACTCTGGAAGACATGCTGAGAGCATGTGTAATCGATTTCGGAAAAGGATGGGATAAGCACTTACCTCTAGCAGAATTCTCCTACAATAACAGTTACCACGCCAACATTAAAGCCGCTCCTTTTGAAGCGCTTTATGGAAGAAAATGCCGATCGCCTGTTTGCTGGGCAGAAGTTGGAGAAGTACAACTCACAGGCCCTGAGATTGTCCAGGAGACAACTGAAAAGATAATGCAAATCAGGCAACGACTACAAGCAGCTCGAGATAGACAAAAGAGCTACGCAGATGTCAGGAGAAAACCGATGGAATTCCAAGTCGGAGATCGAGTAATGCTCAAAGTATCACCCTGGAAAGGAATGGTCAGGTTTGGAAAGAGAGGAAAACTCAAACCTCGATACGTAGGACCGTTCAAAATTCTGCAAAGAATTGGTCCAGTGGCATATAAGCTCGAACTTCCCGAAGAGCTTAGTCGAGTACATGACACTTTCCATGTTTCGAATCTTAAAAAGTGTCTATCGGATGAAACCCTAGTCGTACCCCTAAAGGACATACAGCTCAATGACAAACTTAGCTTCATAGAAGAACCCGTTGAGATCATGGACAGGGAAGTCAAGAGGCTTAAGCAAAGCCTCATTCCTATCGTTAAAGTTCGATGGAATCATAAGAAACGAGGATGTAATGCGTTCCAAGTATCCCCACCTGTTCATCTAACCACCCATGACAACCTTTGCGAGTTAAACCGCGGGACGCGGTTCTCTTAAGGGGCAGGTACTGTAAGCTCCCGGAAAATTTCATTGTACTTAAGACTTTAATCAGAAATAAAGCACGATTTACATCATCATGAAATTTTCTAATCATCACATTTGCATATCATTTGGCATATGCATGATCAACGCAGCTTGAGCATTCATAAATATACCGTTGTGATGAGAAAGAAATTCCCCACTATCCTGATATTCTTAAAATACATAATATATATGTAAAATTTTATAAAAATACAAAATAAATAAAAATAAAAATATATAAATATCGGATTGGGCCTAGAAATCTTGTTGGGCCTCAATTCGAGCCCAACTTACCAATTCTTGTATTTTGGGCCTCGTTGCTATGTCAAGCCCAACACCTATGTTTACATTGGGCCTCTTCCAGACTCTTGCTAAGCCCACGAATTTCACAATTGATTCGGGCCTTATTTTTCTAATCCGATCCCAAACGAGCCGAGCCCAACACCCTTATTCATTAGGCCTTGACCAAACCTTGCCACCCATAGCCCATGTACAAAAGATAGATTTGATAACATGTATTTTGTGTCCCATTTTTTTTTTGCAACCGGTCGAACCAAAAAGGGAAAAATAACTCAACTACATGTAACTAAGTTAGCCAAGTTCACCCCCCCTCTTCTTGTCCCTAAGTGTTGCGTGTGTAAGTAAAATGAGAGACAAAACCATGCTTCTAAAACTCCTAAACAACACTAAAATATTACCTAGTAATATAATATAACCTCCCCTAATCCCTTTTGACCACCCTTTGACTTAGAAACCCATGGAAAAGTATGTCTTTGATTTGACTAGGCATGGAACACACCACCATTTTTAGGCTGCCACTCTTGCACGCCCAAAACCAAGAAGAAACACATGATCTATTAACTTTAGAACCTAGATAACCAGGAGAAAGTAAGTTGCTAAGGGTCTTTGTGGGTCGATATTGGGAATAAGGAACGAAGGAGTAAGACTTGGTCACGTACATTCATCCCTTTCGATTCATCACCACTCAAACTTGAGGGTAGTAAGTCCTCACTCAACTCATTTTCACTAGTTTACATTCGAATACTACACTAGAACATAATGTTATACACTATAGAATCGATAAATATAAAACGAGTCATTATCTAAACATTAACATATTATAGTCAAGATATGTAGGCTCAAAATGATTTAAGCAACTCGAACTAGGTCACTACGCGTTATCTCTTGATTCATACCTCTCGTACCACTTTGTCACCTTTATGTCGAGTTAAAAACTTACTCGACATAACACACGAACGCTATTAAAAACTTATAACCTAATGAAAACCAACTAGAACATCCCCTAGACCTTACTCATTTGCCTCGAACGTTTTTTCAAAAACTAAACATAACCTTATGGGCCTCAAGGCCCAATACGTGCGAAAAGAGCCCAATGACTTTTACCGGCTGAAGTTGAATGAAAATAAGCTCACAAGCTAATAATAAGCTTATGAAGAGTTAGAAAGTTTTTGTAAGTCAAAAAAAGTATTTCGAACTAAATATGCAAATCGTATGATTTTTGGGTGAAAACCGTAACTTTTCCGAAAGTAAAAGGTTTGATTCTTACGAAAAATATATGCATGGGAAGTCTATGGACTAAATATGTAAATATTCGAAAGTTAAAGGGGAAAAATATACGCATGCATGTATGTACTAAAACTACAAGGGTTGTTTTGTTAATTAGCTAAACTAGTTATAAGGAAACTTTTGGGTTGGAAATGTAAAATTTGAAACTTTAAGGTTTAAATCGCAAAAGTATAACCTTGGGGGCATTTTCGTAAAAATAGTTTCATTTGAGGGCTAAAACTGTCAATTTCGAAAAATTTGACATAAAAATAAGTTTCGGGTAAAAAGTTTGAATTTCTCAAGGTTGAGGGACTAATCTCGTACATTTTGAAACTTGAGGGTGAAAAGTGTAAATTCGGGAGAAGTTTAGAAAAACTTATAAACTTAACGTAACTTCGTAAAAATGAGTATTTTGATCATATAAGTGTTCTCAAAGTATTTTGTAACACCCCCAAAATTATCGCAGCGGAAGATTGTGTCACTAGGGTATTACTTCATAGTTCACAGAACAAGTTACAAAAAACGACTCTAAATGAGACGTTTTGAAATAAATTATCATTCGAAAAGGAGGTGATGTTTTGGTGGTTTATATTGTACGGCAAAAAGGAGAAGGAAAAGATAGAATTCTCTTAGTCTTTATTTCTTTTTTTGTATATATATTACTTTGGAATGAAGGAATTTAGGATATATATATGATATCAAGAGGTTATGTGTCTAATCTTTAGACATGTTATGACAAATTGATGCCATGTGGTCTTGTGGTTAACCTCAAAATGCCACCTCTCATTGAGGTGGTGAGTATGTGTATTTTTTTTAGTAAGTTTTGATTTACGGGGTGTAGTTTGGTCCCGGTAATTACTAACGTTAAGCCCTTAAGTCAAGAAACTTAAAACCGGGTAACATAAGAATATAATACTTATGAAAATGTCAAAACTTACCAATATACTCTAACTAAGTATATTAAAAGTGTGATAAGTCTATTGGGGTGCATCTATGTTGTTAAAACCTAATAACGTAGGTTTGAGCACGCGTATTACGTAAAGAGTAAAATGTTTACGCAAAAATAACAAAGTGACAATAGTTCATATAAAATATGACTATTGGTGATATTTTAGTATTTTGAACACCTAGACTTCTCGTAGTCGTATGTTGACCGCGAGGAAAGTTTACACAATTAAACTTTCGTAATTAATAAAGTAACAACTTTAAATAATTATTTATAGCCAAAGGTGAACAAAAATGTTCAGAGTGTAATAATTCGAAACAGATTGAATTATTTAACTTGGGAAATTACTGGTTACTACCAGTTACAGTATTTGCTTTTACGTTACGGTAAAAGTCAAATAGTAAAAAGTCAAAGTCAACTTTTAAGAAGTCAAAGGGTAAAATAGTCATTTAACCGAACCGAGAAAACCGCCCTGCCCCACCTTTTTATATGTTTTTATATAATTTTATCTGTATAAAAGATTTGCTATTTAATTTTAATGATTTAAGTATAAAAATTTATCTATTAAAAAAATGTGTTGTTTACTATCTATACATTAAATTTTGTTTTATTTATAGATATTATATCTTTGTTTTCGAACAATAGTGTTCTTTGAAAATTTCCCCTACAATTCTCGTAAGCGAACGAAAAGTGCAAAGCCGCAAAGACGTGCATTTTATATTTTAGATTGATGTTTGGTTGTTTTGTACGTATTTTTGACGCTTTGGATGGCTAGATAATATGCTATTATTGATATTTGTTTAAATATTTTTGCTTGAAAACTTAGAATTGTAAACTTCATATAAGATTAAAACTTGCTTGTTTTCAAGTAAGAAAAAACCGAATAAAAACCGAAACCGAACCGATTCAATGTCAAAAGCCGAAAAACCGAAACCAAACGGTTTGTAGTTTCCAAAAACCGAAATATACGGTTCGGTTTTTGGTTTTACCATAAAATTGCCCACCCCGCCCCATGCTCACCCCTAACTAAGGCAATGTAACAAGTAAATTAACTTAAAACGTTAAGCACGCACACACTATTGAATTGGACAATTCAATGATCTATTTAATAAGAATATTCAATGCTCTATTATTTTGGTCGCGAACCGAAATGTTTATCATATATGAGACTCGCCATCTCATCATTTTTAGGTTTCGGTTTGGAACCTCCGCTACATTGTGCTTGATCTGTTTGTGCTTGTTCATTATCATCAAGGTGAGTTCATAGCCTCGCTTTTACTTTATTTTGCAAACCCCACGAGGGAGATACATGCTCTAAACTAGAACACATGGTTTTTCATAAATGTTCGCCTCTTGATTATTGGTACTGCCTAAGTATTTAGCCATAAGTCCCCTGTATCATGAACCATTAGTCACCGCAAGTGAACGCAGATATCGTGAATAGTACTATAGGGAGTAACGACCCCGTCTTGGTTATAGAGAAATAACCAGGGCGCACCATATTTGAATTGCATTAGGTAATTGGCTATTACTTCCTTTGGGGCAAAACTTACGTACACCAGTAATTCGGTGTATGCAGTTGAGTCTTGGTTGCATGAGCTTAGCGCATTATAATATGTGATTTTTTTTATGATATTGTTAGTTTACAATGATCATGCTCGTATTCTTGTGTTCAACTGTTATTTAAACCTATGAACTTCACTCAACATTTTTGTTGACCTTTTTAAGCATGTTATCTCAGGTAATCAGTGAAGATTATGCCCAAGGCACGGAGTGGGGCATACCAAGACCTTTCTTGTGGTGTAAACATAAAGTTGTCATTTCTTTCAAACTCATGCTCTTTATTTTGGGAAAACACTTGAACAATTTACAATATTTTGTAACAACTATGAGTTTTCGATGAATGATAACTACTTTTAATAAAACGCCTCTTTCGAGTCGTTTTCTATAATTGTTGACTATGATCTCCATTCGAGTAACACCCCGATTAGTCTTCCGCTGTCATTAAGATCTCGGAGGGGGGGGGGGTGTTACAGAAGACTCCCTTTTTGTCTAACAGGTGTTGCATGCTGGTTAAGGCCCAAGTTATGTTCAGGTAACTCTCTTGGGACACCTGTCATGTTAGTTGGCGTCAAGGTGAAAATGTCAAGACTATTTGTGAGTAATTGAATGAGATGATTTTTTTGCATAGGGGAGGGAGGTGTTTTTTTATAGTGATTGGTTGATCTGGATATTTTTGTTGATTACCAGTTTTTCTTCCTTTTCATTGTCTCCAGGCATCACCTTCCATTGGATTTCCCTAATTGTCATGTTATCCACTGTTGCTAGCTCCATGTCTTCCCATGCGTAATTACTTTTGACTGTGGCTACCCTTGATTTTGTTGGGAACTGCACATGTGATCGAATTGTGGACACCTTCGCATATAGTTGTTGTATGGTTGTTCTTCCGAACAAGATGTTGTATTTAGAATTTTATTTGAAAATGTGAAAATTCATTAATATTGTTCTTGATAGTGGGTGAGTTCCCACTATGGTTTCCAGTTGGAGTTCTCCTACAGGCAGAAATATCTCAGATGACGACCCAATGAGATGAGCAGTTGGAGGACATATCATTTTCCTAATCTTTTCAGGCAGTTTCCTAAAACAATGATCATATATGATGTTGACTGAGCTACTCCCATCCATGTAGATACTGCTTATCTTATGAGAAACAATTACAGCTGTGATGACTTTTGGATCCGAAGAAGGTATGAATCCTTTCCAAGGACATTGTTCCTTAGTTGTCGGGTACCATTTCTCAAGTACCTCAGTGTTTCATTTTTTACATGGTACCAGTTTTGGATCATGTGCATGTGAGGTATTTATTGAGTGTTTGGTTTGTTTTTGAGATAAATTTGGTTTTTGTTAGGAATTAGAAAATTCCATAGTGAAGAGTCGGTCACCCAAAATGTTATCTAGCTTAAGTTAGCTCGTAGACTTGTCGTTAGTTACGTTATTTAGTAGTTTATTTGTTAGTTTGTAGCGTAGTATAGTGTAGTGCAACACCGTGGAGGAAGGACGGGTCTTTACCCTCTGTATGCCTGATCCACAGGCCGATAGGAGGTCGTGTCTTATGTAACTATAAATACCCCTTCCATACATGGAAGGGGTGGTGCTTTTCAATCTAATATTCCATACTTTTGTGTAAACCTCTAGCAAGAACACCCTCTCTCTCTACTAACTCTCTAACTATGGCAAACATGTATTTTGATCATCCAAGACCACCCGAATCATCAACACAATAAATATTAAGATCCTACAATTGGTACCAGAGCCAAGGTTTTTTGTGTTTTGATGATCCTTGTGTGGTTTTGATACTTGTTCGAAACTGTTTTATGTATTTGTATGGTCGGAAAATGTCCTTTCGAGTATTGTGGTATATCAGTTTTAACATGTTTGTATCTTTTTTTGTTTGGTCAATAAATTATATGTCTTGGTCCAAAGTTTATTTCTGTCTTGTCATTTTTGTCCTAAGTCAGTTAATAGAATAATTTTTATATGACTGTTGATCCAAACCGTGCATTATTCGTGGTCATACAAGGCAAAATGATGATTTTTTATTAATTTTTCTGGGTTTGTATGAATATGGTCGGAAAGTAGCCGGAAAACTCATCGGAAAACATAAAAAATCTTGCTAGCGACTTAGACATCTTTTTTCATCTAGATCCATTGAATCTAAGTAGCTACTTGTATTGACAAGTTAGCGATTTATGTGTTTTCATGATATAGCGACTTGGTGACGGTTTGACTTTTGAGTCAAACCGAAAGGCTAGCGACGTGTCATAGGCCTAGCGACTTGGCCGTGGCGACTTGGCCGTGGCGACTTTGCCGTGGCGAGTTGTGCTTAGAAAGGATAGCGACTTGACTATAATTGCTACTTAACTGACAGAAATGATGAAGAAGAGCTACGACTTGTCCACGACAACAAACTACTATACCAAATACCAACAACACGACCTCAAGTTAACTATCCTCGGTCCATGACTAAACCATCATCAACATATCATCTACCAACAAAACATGACTCAATCTAACGTCATCAAGAATCAGTCTCAGAAAGGGTTCGCGTTTATTTCAATCTTTCAATAGATTTTTGTTGAACCCTCAACTCATCACAGATCTACATCTAAATGAAACATTAATGATTTAACATCAACGATCTCAGTCTATCACTTTTGGTTATCTCATTCGTCCTATGACTCAAAACCAAAAGTATATCATCATTAATCAATTTCTGATTTTGTCCGAAAATAAAGAAATGAGATAAACAAGTATGTTATCTAAAATCTTTTGTTCGTGTAACTCTAAAACAACAATGGACAATAATAACGTGTTTAACGATAACAAAACCTACATGAGTCACAAGGTTTAATCTCGTTGCCTCTTCATTGTCTCAAAGCCATCCCTGTGGCTAAGATGATTCATGTGTCTCAAGCCAACCCTGTGGCTTCCTCGTTCGGAGGTTTTAAGGTCGTGTTATTATTAATCTTGAATACTTGAGACCCATCCTAGGATCATGTATCTCCAAAACTTCTTGATTATGATTAGAAGTATGAGTTGTTAGTGTGATATAATTTTTTTTGGGAGATACTGCGTTTGGTGGGATGACTGAAATGGGGGCAGATGTGGGAGAAATATTAGGTGAATGTGGCGTTATATTTGTGATTAGGTTTAGGTCAAAGTCATTGTGTGACTATTATATACCGGTTGTATCATACGAATATGGATTTGGGATGGAGCATCATATGTTGGACCGTATACTTCTCTCATAGTTGTTACTGGATTGGACATGGGCCTCATAAGTTGGTGCTTATGTGTTGAGAGTTGGATCAGGTACTTCGTTGGGCCAAATGGTATATCCGGATTTTGTATTTGATTGGATGAGCTAAATGATTGAATCGGTTAGATAAATGATACATGTTTTTGAACGAGGGCCTTGTAATGTATTCTGCAATCTAATGAAAGGGTTATTAGGCCACTCATGTTTATTGGATTTTTATCCTTTTATTGGGTTGTGACTTGGATTTAATTGATTGAACTTCATGGACCGTGCCCCGATTGTTCTAGTAACTAAGTTTGGGTCGTACACATGATTGGGTCGGATAGGCATCTCATTAGATTTGATTAATTATGAGATTTGTTAATGAGAATTTTTGATGACGAGATCCGATGATGAGATTTGGAATGATGATGATTAATGTTGTGATATAAGGGTTGATACTTTGGTCTACGAATTTTCACAAATAATATTTTGTCTCGGCTTGAATTTCTATTGGAACTAAGGTGACTACGGAGTTGTTTGGACGATATTTCTTATTTGGGTTTGATGTGAAGATTTCCAGGCGAGTTTACTTATTTCGTCTTCTTTCTTTCTACCCTTCCGCGAAGATGACTTGTTTGGGCGTTTATTGAGTGTGATAAAGACTTGGCTATTTAGGTACGGTTGTGTTTCTTTCTCAGTTTACCCACAACGTAGCTATCACTTCGGTGTCTCACTCAGTTGAGAATGTCAAGAGGTTTTGTACATTGGGTACACCGTTTCTTCTTCACAAGGATTAGTACAAGTTTAAGTAACAAATCTGGGGAACTCTACTTCATGATCAAGTTTGGTATATCGGGTTTACTTCTCCATATGGTTACTGCAATAGCCGACAGATAGCGTGAATGATGTGTTAACCAAAGTGATTATTGAATGAATGGTTGATGATTTTGGTGATGTTGGATAATGAACTGTTGATGAACCGCTGCATGTTCCCCTAAAACAGATATTCACCGAAACCAAAGTTGTCTGAACACATTCAAGCTGACATTGTTTACGGTTTTGTCTTGATTTTGTAAAATCCCGCGAAAGAACCTATTTCTCGGTTTAAATCATAGACTTGTAAAATCCCGTGACAATGGAAATATCCTGGTATTAGTAAAGTGCATTTCCGGATCTATCTTACGGTTTATTCTGGGTTTTATAAAATCCCGCGAAAGAAACTATTTCTCGGTTTAAACCTTAGAGTTGTAAAATCCCGTAATGATGGAACCATCTTGGAGAAGAGAAAGTGTAATTCTGGATCTTACTTGATGCTGGTGCTACGGTTTTTACTTCGAAGAAGGGATAAAAGGGTGTACTTCATGAATGGGATGTGTATTTGGATTTTTTATTATGGCAGTTTGGTTATTACTTGGTTTTACGGGGTTATGTGCTTTTTACCATGGTCGGGATGAAACCATTATCAAAGTTCACGTTTAAGATCAAAGAAGGCTAGTTTTTGAGCAGTTAAACAGAAGATGTGACAACGGGGTTAATTCAGTATTATTTATTTGAGGTTGAAGTGAATCATCACGGGGGAGTGTACTTAGTATCTGAAGGTATCGGGGATGGATGGATGAAGATTCTTCATGATCCTTGTTCGAGCTTATTATCAAAAACGAAGACTTGGGAATCTAGTTATTGTTGGGTGGCTTTTACTTTTTCTTTTACCACTTGGGGGAATTGGGCTCTTACCACCACAAAATAATTATCACTTAAAGGAGTTACGTTGTAGTGCTCAGTGTCACATTCAATTGTGGATTTTCAAGAGGTAATGTACGTCTATTACTTGATGGTTGGTTGGTTGAGGAGTATAGAGTACCTAGAGATTCAAATGGGCATGAAGTCTCGGCACCGCTCTTTGTTACATATGTGCAAGTATAAGTCACGAGTTCGGGTTAGTTTACTTCAGGGTCAAATTCATCATATTGGGTTTTCTCCATCAGCTGTCACGACAAAGGGCCTTCTGAATGATAATGGGGTTGATTACATGTTTTGCTAAGAGAGCTGAAAAGAGAGAGATTATGACGTATGAACACATCCGTTTATGCCTCGTACTCCAAAGAAAAGAAATGTGTACGTTTCAGTGCGCATTATCTTCCAAAGAAGAGAAATCTTCTAATGACGTATGAACACAACAGTTCATGCCTCGTACTCTAAAGAAAAGAAATGTGTACGTTTCAGTGCGCATTATCTTCCGAAGAAGAGAAATCTTCTTATGACGTATGAACAACTCAGTTCATGCCTCGTACTCTAAAGAAAAGATATGTGTACGTTTCAGTGCGCATTATCTTCGAAAGAAGAGAAATCTTCTTATGACGTATGAACACAACAGTTTATGCCTCGTACTCTAAAGAAAAGAAAAGTGTACGTTTCAGTGCGCTTTATCTTCAAAAGAAGAGAAATCTTCTTATGACGTATGAACACAATAGTTCATGCCTCGTACTCTAAAGAAAAGAAAAGTGTACGTTTCAGTGCGCTTTATCTTCTGAAGAAGAGAAATCTTCTCTATTATGACCATTCTCATCAACATGCTTCATACTTTTTCCATGTGCTCCAGTCATAAAGTGAACCGGGCTACCACTGATTGTTTTCTCATTCCACTTGCTCGATTATAATGAAGATGGCGACATCAGGTGCTGATTTTGCGGGAGAGAAGTGTGAATAGAACATTCGGATGATTTTCACTTATTTAGTCAAGAATGGCATCTCCGTATGCAATTCTTGAGGGGGAGAAGAAGTGTGAATTTTTTGCATTGTTGATTGATATTAGAGAATATAAATGGTCATACGGCTCTAAACTCATGTAAGAACCGAGCTTCTTCTTATCGGGTCATCTTCACATGGAGTTTTTCTCTTCTAAGAGCCGTTGGTTGACATCTTCACAAGCTGATATGAGTTTATTGACAAAGTGCTTCCGGTTAATGCTTCACGTGCACATTAACATGATGATTCCGAACAACCTTCTGTTCTTGTTTGATGTGATTGTTTGCTTGGTGTTACCATTTTGTGTGTTCGCTGCGGGCTGATTGCTGATTTCCTTGATGAACATCTTTCTGTTCTTGTTTGATTGGGAGGATCTTAATTAAGGGGATTTGCAAGATGTAAGTTAATTGGGATGCTTTTTGGTGATGTTCTTGTGTTTTTGGTGAAATGAAGATGTTAACTATCTATTCCCCAACTGGACAATCTTGAAGAAGGTCGAGTCTACAGTCGGTTCTACATATTCTACATGTTAGAAGACTAAAGACGAGTTGCATTTAACGATCTAAAGACTTCTTCTTAATTCATGGCATTTATAATACAGATTGTCGGTCTAGGGGAGAGCACTAGTTGGGAGAGTTTGAAATGCCAAATTTAATCCCCAATTAGACTTGCTCATGTTATTCTTCAGCATGTTGATTCTCACAAAAACTTCAAGCGATCTTCTCAACAAATTTCAAGTATTTGGGCATTCAAAGAGTTGTTGATTCTGAAGTATCAAAACCAGCAAGGGGGAAGGAGACACACATCTATACGCGAGTAATCTTGACGAGCTTAATACTTCTAAGTGATTGAAGATATCCCGGGAAGACTATTGTCATTACCGTAGAGAAACTCAAGATTTGACTCATGGCGTTTAGTGTTTTTTTTATTCCAACTATGTGGGGGAAGAGATGGAAGAGTTAGTTTCTGAAGATGAAAGAGGTACACAAGTGTGTGATGATTTTGATTTTATCACAATCATCAGGGGATAGAGATTGTGTACATTGGGGATGCTCATTTTTACCTGAGGGCTTAATCTGTGATTCAGAGATATAATCACTTATTACGGTGTTGACATCCGCAGAGATTGTCACCCGCAGAGATAATCAGTGATTCGGCCTGCTTCTTCAATGTTATCGGTTATTCTCTCTTTGGGCATTGGGTACTTCGGGTTCTTGAGCTTCATACACTTTCTTCAGGGGGAGAGAAAAGTATACATCGGGTTATTCTTTGGCTATTGGACTTAATCTGCTACTTCGATGGTATAAGTTTCTTTGTCTTCGGGTTTGTGTGTTCGGGTTCGTGAGCTCTAGTCTAAGAGACTGACTGCATCAATTCAACTACGTGGGGGAAGTGGTCTCTTGACACCTTTTTGGAATGGATTGCTTCAGACGTCAGTAGTAAAGAAATTTGAGAAGATTATTTTATGTGTGGGATGATACGTTGCTATTCTTCTTGATGATATAACCCCGAATGGAGACCCTCGATTATCGTTCTTAAATGGAGCAGCGAGATTTATGATAATGGTGTGCTTCTCTGTGCACCTGGCTAAGGCAAGCTTGAAATAGAGCTTCGAATCTGCTCAGCTAAAGGATTTTCGGTTTGGGGGGAAGCTGCCAAAGTCTCACTTTCAAATGGCTCAAATGTCTCTCTTCGATTCAAGAGTCTTGGAAGCTTTGGTGGTGAATGTTTAAGAGATGATGACTTCTATCTTCTACAACGGGGCTGTTCGATATCCTTATCTCGGTACTCGTATCATTATCTTCTTTAACTATATCATCTATTCTATCCTTGTATATATTTATTCAGAAAGAAAAATAGAAAAATATAAAACCATAAAAAAAAATAGAAAAATACAAAACCTACAAAAATCCATAAAAAATCAGAAAACTTAAAAAATACAAAAAATATTGTTTTATCAAGACATGTCTTCTGGTATCGATAACATCTACGGTCTTAGAAATGTCATTCAATAATGGCACGGGACTTTAGATGAAGTTCGAGCAGGAGGTGTAAATATTTCTTTCTAAACATGTCTCAAATGATGGCTTACAGTTATTTCAGACTGTAACCCGGGCTTCAAACTATGGCTTGCAGTTACTTCAGACTGTAACCCGCGCCTAAACCATGGTTTGTTATTATTTCATATTGCAACCCGTTCTTCAAAGAAAGGAAAGTGCTGTGCTAAATCAAATTTTCAAAAATTTCGTGCACTTATCCTAAAACAAAATGAGGAAAGTATGTCGAAGGACTCTTGTTCCTACACAAATGTTTTTCCGTCTAAAATTCTTCAGAAAAATATTTGTTGTTTTCAAAATGGTGGTAAATTGAGTTGCTTAAAAAATCAATCTAATTCAGAGTTTTTGAAATAAATTGATAACTCAATCAATGACTTCAGCGCTTTTAAACTTGTCAAAAAATGAGTCGTTGATTGAGGGGGATAATGTTTTCAAATTTATATCATCTAACGGACTTTCTTAATTATCCAACGTGCTTAAATTAAAAATGATAATTGCCTATGTCGAAGGACTAGGAATTTAGGATATGATTGTTAGGTTTAGATGACTATAGATTGGTTAACACATTATTCCCATACCTTTTATGATCTGATTGATATGTTGAATTGACTTGAATTAGTCGATTGTTGTTTGGGTGATGTCGACCACCATATATCTGTATGTGTGTTCACTAACGTATGCAGGTATATTGGTAGATAAGAATGTTCCCGATCCGGATCCCACAATTGAAGATGATTGGATGCCGAAAGGAAAGGGTAACTATATCTTGGGTTGACAAATGAAGAAACGGAGCTTAATTGGACTTCTATGTAGAGTTGGCATAAATGCAACGTAAGAGGTCTCACTGCATCAGCAGATGGTTTTCTTCTAAGTGATTGAAGAAACAGAGCTTAATTTGACCTCAGTTGGCATTCAAAATGCAACGTAAGAAGAAGTCTCACTGCATCAGCAGACGGTTTTTCTTCCAAACCCTACAGCAACAACAACAGAAGCTTCTCAACCACCTAACATATCTTTGTGCAGGATAATCGTGATGATACCATTTTTCTAAAAACTTTGAAAAATATTGTTTTTGAAAATGGAAAAATATTGTTTTGAAAATATATTGGACTAAATTTTGAAAATCACCGGACTTCATTTTATCAAAATTTAAGTCACTCAATTATCGACTTCGGTCATCGATTGAGGGGGAGAGTGATTTAATTTAAAATATTTTCAAACAATATATCTTCAAAAGAGTCAGTTTGTACGAAATTATGTGGTGATCTAAAGATTTAATGTTATGTCATGGTATGATTTTTCTTTCGAATCAAGGTCTTTCAAAATGAAATTTTTTCTGTTCTTGTTTGATTGTGAAATTGTTTTGTTTTACTCAAAAGATCTCTTAAAAACAATCATACCTGACACTAACAATCTTTAATGTCTTAAAATGGTCCTTATCTGTCATTTTTCAAAGTTAAATCAAGCCACGTCTTTTCCCAAAATCTTTTAAATGATTTAAATCAATTGGGATCACAAATCTCAAAAGGTTTGAAATTTTGATCGGGGTAGAGACCATGAGTTAAATCTCTTGTCTGTTTAAATGGAATTGGTTTTAGTCCTTTAAAGGCACTCCTGCCTCCATGTGACAAACGCTTTCATACACAATGCACATGTTGAGGAGGAGGATTTATCCAAAAACATGATGAGTATTTAAACCAGGCCACATATTCTCCCATGTTTTATAAACCTTATTAAATCACTTGGGATCCAAAATCTCAAAGGGTTTGATATTTTTGATCGGGGGAGAATTTGTGATTTAATAATGAAATTTGATAAAAGGTGATCGATTTGATTTAATTGTGCAGACTGCTCTCTCATATGTGCTAAACGCTTTCGAATCTCGAAGCATATATTGAGGGGGAGGATTTTAAAGGAAAATAAACTATCGAGGTACAAAAGCTTTTATGTTTTAACATAAAGTACCTTGATTGAGTTTTCAAATGGTTTTCTTAATGGCTTTTGTGATTCGTGGATGTGCTTCAAAAGAACTCTTGCCTCTATGTGTTAAAATGATTTCTCTTATCCTATGCACATATTGAGGGGGAGAATTTACCAAAGAAATTCAAATGGCTTTTTCTAAGGAAAATGTGATCAAGAAATTATTTCAAAGAAATTATTTCAAAGAACTCTTGCCTCCATGTGCCAAACAATTTCAATATCATATGCACATGTTGAGGGGGAGCATTTCTAAAATGATCAAAACTATTAAGGTACAAAATGCTTTGATCTCGTATCACAAGTACCTTGATTGTTTTTCCAAATGATTTTTCGATTGGTTTCATGAAGGAAAGAACAATACCAAAAGACCGACCAATTTACTTTATGCATGGTGTTATAAGGATGGTTAGGTTAGGTATTCGTTCCCACGATCCGCCAGAGCCGGAGGGATCTACCCAGGGACAATCCACTAGATAGTGTAGAGTCCTTAGGTATATTGAAAAAAGGAGAAAAGTGAGATACGGGAAGAGTGCGGACTGAGACAGAGCTAGTACTGGAATAAACCCAACAAGGTTCTAGTTATGAAGTCTCGGTAAGCACTGAAGGGGTTGAAGAATTAAAAAGAATTGAATGAGAAAAGGGTGAAAACAAATAGCCCTCCATTTATTCAACCTTAGGGTAGAAACCGGGTTCAATACATATGCTACTGGTGGTTACTTAGGTAACTCCGGTATTGAAGACAAGACGTCATGGACCCAGTGACGCACTGCACTAAACTTCCCAAGCTACTCAAGTTCCTCTTAAAAGGGCTTGTTTCATTCTCACGGGGAACCTACATAATCTATCGACTTTCTCTTAGAGATTGTTGATATTGAAGAAGGAGACCCTCTCCCTAGTCTCCGACATAGGAACCAAATGTGCACGATTGAGTCTAGAGCCAAGAGATCATCCACAATATCTCATTAGGACACAAAATTAATGAAGACTTGCTGTTTCACACAATGTGGAAAGTAAGTATATATTTAGAGTCCTACGCATTATCCTTGTGGTATTGCCAGAACATCTGAGTGATATGCATACATATTCACAATGAAGATGGAAAGCCTTCTGGAGCCAACATCTAACAAGCTCCTGGTAGGTGGCATGTGAGATCTATTCTATAGATCAACCATGTGACAACTAGATAGAAACGATGGGGAGATTCAATCTTGAATCAACCTTGGTCCAGGAAATGAATTAACGAATACTTTTGGAAAAACCGTTCGATGTGCAAATCTTCTTTTCTATAGCGCATCGAATGTGTATTCATTTTCAAATTCAAAAAGTATCTCTGATTGAAAAAAATGCTTTTGGAAAAACCGTTCGATGTGCGAATCTTCTTTTCTCTAGCACATCGAATTTGTACTCATTTCTAATATAAAAAGTATTTTTGATTGAAAATTGATCTTTCTCATAAAACCTTCGTCGTATTGCAAAACTCTTTCTTCTAAGAAATACGCGATTGTTTTTCAAATCAATTTTTCATCAATCAGTGAATCTCAATTCGCTGGTTCACTCACTCCGTGTTGTCTTCTTTGAGACGTTCCGGTTTGAGAACAGCTAGAACAGCTGCGAAACCCTGTCAAGAAGATTCTTAGGAATCCTACCTGATCACAGGCAGTACTTGTACTGATCAACGGGGAACCGTAGGCCGTGTACCTCAATTCAACGAAAGTGATCAAAGACACTTTCGTATGTTTTATTGCTAACTGTTGTTTGCAGGTACATTTGGACGGTTGCGGTGATCGAATTGAGCGGTCAATCCAATGCCACATGCTCACAGCATCCACACTTACTTTGAAGAAATCATGACTGGTGCATATCTACATAACACTGGCTCGATATTTCATACTATACTTCTACTTCGTTGCTGCAAATATCATGAACCAGTAAGGCTTCCGCTACTCTGATGGAAAGATGTCATGATTCAAAAGTGTGAGCATGTCGGTCCGAAAGTCACAACTTCACATGATGGCAACACAATAAAGGGTGATCCAGAGATTTCTGTGGCTGATGATCTCAATGAAAGCTCAAAGATCATCAAAGATGTGGATCAGTTAAAGGCCTCCACTGAAAGTACAAACCACTCGGACTATGAAGAGTCACTGCTAAAGCACAAAGATGCAGAAGTTGAAGAATTCAAGTCTACGAGCTCAAGAACAAAAGTCAAGAATAGAATGCTAGGATTCGAAATGTAAAACATGGGGTGACCTCCCTTAGGGGGAGATTGTTAGGAATTAGAAAATTCCATAGTGAAGAGTCGGTCACCCAAAATGTTATCTAGCTTAAGTTAGCTCGTAGACTTGTCGTTAGTTACGTTATTTAGTAGTTTATTTGTTAGTTTGTAGCGTAGTATAGTGTAGTGCAACACCGTGGAGGAAGGAAGGGTCTTTACCCACTGTATGCCTGATCCACAGGCCGATAGGAGGTCGTGTCTTATGTAACTATAAATACCCCTTCCATCCATGGAAGGGGTGGTGCTTTTCAATCTAATATTCCATACTTTTGTGTAAACCTCTAGCAAGAACACCCTCTCTCTCTACTAACTCTCTAACTATGGCAAACATGTATTTTGATCATCCAAGACCACCCGAATCATCAACACAATAAATATTAAGATCCTACAGTTTTGCACATCCGTCATGTTTTTTTTAACAAAGTTTTTATTAATGACGAAAGTGAGATGAAAATTTTGTTCGTGTTTGTAATGAAAAGAATGAATTTTTTTGGGTTTTTAGGCTTCGGAAAATGGAAATCGATGGCTTTGTTTATGACATGGATCCCACGGATGACGCCATGTTTATGTATAGTACGTAAAGGAATGATTGGTATAAGTTTGTGGTCTGGGATGAGGCTAATCGTATGTTCGGTTTTCCTTAAGTGGTAAGAACCCCGAGATAAGAATGTTTATTTAAAGCTGGGGTAACGCCACATACAACTAAGGAGTGCGTGTTTTGTGTGTGTAAAATGTGAAGAAGATGAACTTGGTTCTTCTCATGAAATGCATGTACATTTATAGGGATACATTTAGGTTGTTTGTGATCCGTGGATGTGATATGACGGCTGTAGATGACCCACGTGGAGGTCATCCAATAGAAGAGACAAGGATGACACGTGATGTGACATCCTTGACTCTTGTTGTTTATGAGAATATTTGTATGAGGCACGATCTGCATGTTATAACGAAATACCCGCGACGCTACATCTGCTCGAATGAGGTAGCTGCACGTGTCATTAGTACAATAATAGTCGGCAGGAAAAATCGCTATGTTAATTCTTGCCAAAAGATGAATTCCCAAGCAAGACTTGTTACGAGTTACGACCGGGGCTAATATATGCCGGAAGTCTTAATTCCCCATGGGCAGAATGTATTAGACCAATTTTATTTCAAGAATGAAAGCTCAACTCATCTAAATATCCAGCCCAACTCACACTATTATGCTAGCGAGTATGTCACGTCACTGAACGACACTTAAACATAAAACTGTTTGACATTTCACCTTAAAAGACTCAAGTTAACAACATTCTCATAAAAAGAACATTGTAATAATCACCAAACAGAATATTATAAATTCCAAAATCACTTTCACACCAATTAAAGTAAAACTTTTATTCATATTATTTACCGTACCAAAAACATTCACCTCTGTTGCCCCTCTTTTACACAACTCCTCACTGATCAAAACTTTCCAAAATTAACATTCAATCATTTTCAGATCGAATTAGATAAATGGAAGGAGATGATGACGTGGCAATGAGGGATATAAGTGAAGAAGAAGGATTATTAGACTGGAAATTTTCACAGGTTTTTGGTGAACGTGCTGCTGGTGAAGATGTTCAAGACGGTATAATTATTTATTTAAATTATTTAATTAATTAATTTGATTTTAAGGTTTTGTTAGATTTATTTGTTATCATTGACTTTATTTATTTAATTTTGATTTGATAGATACAATTCTGTGCTTTAAATTCAGGTGTTAAAATTTAGATACTATTATTTGTTTTATGAAATGTAGATATTTTATTTGACTTTAAAAAGTCAACCGTCATTTTTTGTATATTTTTTTTGTTGGAATAAGTATTTGATGATCTTCGCGTTATGATGAATGTGTGTTGGACTTGATATAGAGCAATTTGAGAGCTGAAACATATACGCATGTGTTTATAGTAGTGGAGTTTGACTTAGCGTTAAAGTAGAGCATCCTAAGGTTTTAAGTGGCATGGAAACCTGACCCGTGCACCCCTTATGGTTGTTGACCCTTCCCCAAGGACCTTGTCCATGACGAATGAAAGGTGATAGAGAGAACCTTGATTGATTTCTCTTTAAGTTTGAACAATAAATTAGTTGTAATTTAGTAATGACTTTTACCTCTGATGCATTAATATATAATAACGACATCACTATGTTCCTACTGTCCAAACATATAGTGGAATGTCATACAAGTACGCAACAGCATCTAGGTCAATCTTATACGTACCTTTTAAATAGAAAATGGTGTCTGCTTTCGTAATTGATGAGACTGCATGAGGTGTTAATGCATAGCTAGAATTTCAGATTTTTTTTTTGAAATATGAGGATTGTAGAATAAGCCGGGCCACCAATCTATAAAATGCAGATTGAAGACATTCGTTGGATATCATCATCACATATGAGGACATTTATTGATTAGACCACAATAATTCATTGACATCAAAGGATAAGCTCTTAAACCTACTGATACATGTGTGTTGCACTGTTTGCTTAATGGTTAGATTATATATGCATGAAACTTTGAAAGTAGGGCGTATCTTTACTCAAGCTGTAAGCAAATAGTTTGGTTCAGTTTTTAACAATAGCAAGTATCATTGTGCAAACCTACTTAAATAAAAACAAAATTCTTGGTTTAGATATCATTTTGTCAGCCGACATTGTTTACAACTACCTATTTGCATTAATGTATCCTATATGGGGGTTGATACTCACACCATTTTCTTTTATACTTGCACCACACTGTACAAAACTGTAATGCAACTGTAATGTACACTGTAAAAGACAGTAATGCACAATTGTGGTGTAGGTATAAAAAAAATGGTGCGAGTATCAACACCCATCCTATATATGGGTGCCTTACATTACACGAAACTTTAATCATATCTGGGTCATAAAAGAAATACAAGCAGCTCATAAACTAATTAGTTAAGAAGTAAGGTGAGAACTAAAACCTGTACTCAATTGTTTATAGAGGCCTATTTTGGACTAGGCATACAAGTAGGAGTCATGAATATTCTGTTATGCTAGATATGCCACTGAACAGTATGCAGTACTGAAAAAACTTGAAATGTTGTCAATATTGGGTGTGCTTTATTCCACACTGATAAATGATAAGTGATAGAGAGAACCTATTATTATTATTATTATTTTTTGGTGAGAAATTGAAAGCAGGAAATAACAGGAATTATGTACTTGCACATCAGGTTATTGTAATTTAATAAAGAATTTTACTTCTCATGCATTAGTATATAATCATTTATGTGTCTGAAAAGAAATTACAAGTTGTGAACTATTCAATTACAGTCATATTGTTACATGCGTGATGTATTAGAAGTGGAACATGCTAGTAAGCAAAAAGTGTAAGCTTCAAGAGATGATCATACTTACAGTATATTGATGCCAATGTAGTAGTTCATACCAAATTCAGTACAGTCTAGTCCTTGTTTTCGAATATGTGCATGAGTGCATCTTTGCACCCCTGAATGAGAGACCGTGAGAAGTGAGAACTATTTCCCCAGCCTTTAAGGAAGTGAAAATTACTATTACCTTCACATCACAATAGCCAAATAAATTTTTTTAGTGTAAGTGGATAATTTTTTATTTTTCTATTTTTTTGATAGGCATAAACCATGTCATCTACCATACATTTTGCAAGTTGAGAAAAGTAAATGCAATGTATTAAGATTGTTGGCTTAGTAGGACCATTTTGGAATGACAAAGTATGAAATAGTGTTGAATCTTGAGATATAGATGATTTTAGAACTCATCTTGCATCACCTGCATAAGGTTAGTTTCATTAATTTTTTGCTAAATAAGGCACGGATGACTTAGTGACAGTATGAACATATCATGCTTGTTAAGCATGGATACTGGGTTCTAGCGTGCTTGAAATGTACTCATTGATCATGTTTGGTCATAAAATTTGCTATGTGATCCGGTCTCTTTTGTTGATTAGCTGACTTTATTTATGATGTATGTGTGCTGCTGATGGCTTAACTGTTTGAGAAGGGGCTTGTCCGAAAGAGGGAGGGGGGTTGCATATGGAAGTGACACAGTGACTATCAACTCTCTTTCGTTCTCTGTTTTACCTTTGATGTAGTTTCCAGATTCTAGTACTATAATCATCATATCAAAGAGTAATAACACTGTGCGAGCATGGAAGGGTACACAAACATTGAACCAGTATATACTTTTGTAGAACACACATCAGCATCTCAATTCAAAAGATTCATCGCTCGTTGCCGAACTTAACCCATCCGAATTGCTGAGTATGTGACATAGATTTTAAACCATTTACTTAACACTTGACATTTTTTCATGTTCTATCTGCAGTTGATATTATTTCAGCTATAGAATTTGATAAATCTGGGGACCTTCTTGCTACTGGAGACCGTGGCGGTCGTGTAGTTTTGTTTGAAAGATTTGACAGAACAGATGTATGTTATTCACTTAATCTGATAATAATTTGTTCCTTCTGATTTATTGTAAGATATAGCTCTATCGCATTCACTGATTCCACTACTAACATGAGCTTCTACAACATAGCATGCTGATAGTCGAAGGCATCTGGAGGGAATGGATTGTTCCAGCAGCCGACACCCTGAATTTCGATATAAAACTGAATTCCAAAGCCATGAACCAGAGGTTCTCTTTTTTCATAGTAGAGACAATTTCGTATGCTCTGTTTCATTTGTTCAAGGTTTTATTCAATCCTCACTGATTTATTTGTATGTTCCAGTTCGACTATCTAAAGAGCTTGGAAATTGAAGAGAAAATTAACCAGATCAGATGGTGTCATACTGCCAATGGTGCCATGTTTCTGCTCTCCACTAATGACAAGACTATAAAGTGCTGGAAGGTAGAAAATTGGAGTAGTTTGATCTTCTACATTGTTTATTTTATAAAAACTGAATACTTTATGTATCTTAAACAGGCACGTTAAGGCATAATAAGCATCATAAGTATTATTAAGTTGCAAATTATGAACATGGTGTGCTATTTTTTAATACAGTTTTGTTGTACCAGGTTCAAGAGAAGAAGATCAAGAAAGTATGGAACATGAATATAGAGCTTCCCAAATCCACAAGTAATGGTTTTGTTACTGGTTCAAATGCACCTACAATGTCTAAGCCACATACTGCAAATGGAGGTGGCATTGACAAACACTCGAGTTCATTCCCTTGGGGGAAGATTTCATCTCTACGTTTACCCATGGTAGTTGTACCCATCGCAATTATGTACCATTAGAGCATGTTTTTATGCATAGATGCATTAAACTTTTAAGTCTAGCAAATATATTAGGTTTGGGTTTTGCCAGCTATAAGTCCAGATTACATTCTTGATGTACTGTTAAATCATTAGCATCCTCTTAATACTTATAATGTTTTATTGGGATATATCCAATATGTGACTAACAACAACACGTTTTCCATTTTTCATGATTAGATAACCGCTAATGAAACAAGCTCTGTAGCTAGATGTCGTAGAACATTCGCCCATGCCCATGACTACCATATAAATTCCATCTCAAATAACAGGTGCACTCCCTTCTTCTATATCAGCTATCTATATTGCACTTACGTATCCCAATCCACACGATGTACAGATAAGACACATTGTCCTTCATTAGAAAGAAATCGAAGAATTTTTCAGTTTACTCTACTAGAATGAGCTTTTGCAAGGGTTGAATGTACATCTTATTAATATCAGGTTTTCTAGGGACAGTGAACACTCATATGAGATATTCACTAGTCCGTTATGGACATAAACTGGTGTAGTGAATCTTTACTGTCTTTCGATAATGATATTGAGTACAGAGGGAAAGGCTTATATAGTTATATTAATTCTTGAAAGTATTGAGTCATCATGCACCAAATTACCCTCATAGTTTAGTTTGGATTGATAGCCATTTAGAAGCATCTCTGAATTCCGTAGATTCAACGGCTGTCCATGTACCCACTTTTCACTATAACGAACATCTTCATTTCTGGCATGTTATAGTGATCCCATAATACTTCTAAATTTGCAAACCAGAGTTTCTTCAATGTGTAATTCTTTGTTTTTTAATCCGGGTATATAAATGACAATTTGATGCTTTGCAAGTTCCATAGTTATGTTATCGCGCTCGACTTTCCAGTAAAGTGGATGCATGTACCTTTGTTTTGTTGGTAAACTTAATTCTAGCATAATAAGAAAAACAATTGGGGATTTTGGATTGGAGGTGCGGGAGATCATAAGAAGATACAAAGAGAGAAGCCACATGCTCAGAAATACACCTAATAACATAAAGATTAATAAATATAAGCGCAACGGAAGCTAATTAAAGCCTAATTATAGAAAATTCTAAAATAGAAGCCGTGCGTTAGATGTTCAAACATACAAGGCTTAGGAATCTAAGGGTATGATCTAGGAAAATAAATCCAGAGAGTCAAAACAAATTTATCATACGAAAAGTAGGTGAAAAGAAAAGAAAAGCAACTGAAAGTAGGTGAGAAGAAAAGCAAAGCAACTGAAAAATCAATATAGTGTTAATCTCTTCATTTATGATATTAGATATTGAATTTACTTATCTTTGTCCGAGTTGTAACATCTTGCTTGATTTCAACGATATTCACTGAATGAAACTTTGTCTTTCCATCTTTGTAGTGACGGTGAAACCTTTATTTCGGCTGATGATCTGCGCATAAACCTTTGGAACTTGGAAAATAATAGTCAGAGTTTCAACATCGTTGATGTGAAGCCTGCAAACATGGAGGATTTAACTGGTAGAACTGAATATTAATGACTTGTGTCATAGACACATACTGGTCGTATCAAATTTTCTACTAAAAAAGGGCTATCTGCAAAAAAATTGTCTACTAAAAAAGGGCTATCTGCAAAAAAATTGTTGGTCAAGTAATGTTGGGTCTAGTGATATGTTCTTTGTGGATAATGATCTTCGTTTTACTGGTCTGACAAATTTTGTTGGCCTTCTACAAACAGAATGAGTTTTGTTGCTAGCTTTATATGTAGTGACCATGCCCCTTGAATTAAAATTGCCTGTTCCTTTCTTCAAGATATGCAGCCTTGATGTCTCTTTCTTGTCTCTTGTCTTGTGTCATGTTAAAATAAGTCGGGGCCATAATGATGTAAAGTTCAGGGCTTGAACTTATCTCTATACTTTTTTTCTTTTCCTCCTTTCTGAGGGAGAAAATGTTTATATCCTTTCTTATTTGTAAGCTGTCTATTCGATTCACTGACACCTCTTTGGATGTGTTTTTGCAGAGGTGATAACTGCAGCAGAATTTCATCCTTCACACTGCCATACATTGGCATATAGCAGCTCAAAAGGCTCAATAAGGCTTCTTGATCTACGACAATCAGCTTTATGTGATAGTCATAGTAAATTGTAAGTGGATACCATTTCCAATATAACTATACATGGGTCTTCAATTGTGCAAGGTTAAGAGAGATATGGACACAAATGAACATAAGACATCATATGTGGGCCAATTTCATAATTGTAATTTGCGAAGTGCCGAAGTAGTAAATTTTCCACGTTTATATTATATTAAATGCATTGCCTATATATCTATTTACTATAAAGTACTTTTGTTTAGAAACGAATAAAAGTGTAATCCAATTGGGGTTAGCCATTTCATTTTGTTTCTACAGATTACAAGAGCAAGAGGCTCCAGGTTCGAGATCTTTCTTCACAGATATTATTTCCTCAATTTCTGATATCAAGTTTGCGAAGGGGGGAAGGCATATCCTAAGTCGTGACTACATGACTCTAAAGGTATATCTTTTACTTTTACATAAACCCTGAGTCAAATTGTAATCCCTTTCAGTACTACTTAGATAATGGTGGTCAATTCTGATTATAAAGATCCATTTAATTTATGTTCAGTTATTTTTGACATTTCTAGAACTAATTCAAAATTAGAAACTTTGCTGTCGGTGGTCATATTTACGTCAAAAACTACTGAAATTCTAAAATTTTCTAAAAAAGCTCGGATTTCCATTCTTTTCTTTGTTCGTGGAAAGAGGGATGGGGTTGTTAAAAAAAAAAAAAAAAAAAATCTGTTATCAAGGTGTTCTGTGCTACACATATCATATATACTGGTTCTCATAGTGGATATTCTATAATACATGTCAGCTGTGGGATATAAATATGGATTCTGCTCCTGTGGCAACCTTCCAGGTTCACGATTACTTGAGACCTAAGGTAAATATAAATTTGTACAAATTCCAATGTCCATGATTTATATGACTATATTTACGAAAGAGATTTCTATGAAAATCACATTCTCTAACTCTTCGTATATCCATTAGCTGTGTGATATGTATGAAAATGATTCAATATTCGACAAGTTTGACTGTTGTCTGAGTGGAGATGGAAAACGGGTGGCAACTGGTTCATACAGGTCTGATTTGCAGTTTCTTGATTGTTAATCTCACATTGAATGCTTAGTTGTTTTCATACAGTATGCTAGAGGATCAATGGTGTTGCAGTAGTAAATTCTGAACAATACTATACCTCATATGTCCTTTGTTAAGTTTTGCTTAGGTTATCGTGGAGTTGCAACTAGTACTTTTCCAGTATGAGTTAAGTTTTTTGATATCAAGTGAAAATTAATTACAGGTGGCATTTTTGTCCTATTTACTTGTAAATGGGTAATTTGGGTTGGCTTTTATCATCAACAGGTCAATTGGCCAGATAGAAAACATTTGCTAAAAAGGAAAAGGATGAGTTAAGTTTTTTGATATCAAGTGAAAATTAATTACAGGTGGTATTTTTGTCCTATTTACTTGTAAATGGGTAGATTTGGGTTGGCTTTTATCATCAACAGGTCAATTGGCCAGATAGAAAACATTTGCTAAAAAGGAAAAGGGTCAAATGAGTTGAAATCGACATAAGTGTCGGTTAACGTGCATATAAGCTTTTAAATTGTTTTCATTAAAGATTTGGATTATCACTGTCATGAAAAATTTGTAATCATGATTAATGCATTATTATAAATTATCTTTTTTTTAATTGGCAAAAATAGTGTTTGTGTCAACCCAACCCGCCCACCCATCGCTTCTCAACTAAAACTAGTAGAATTTTGGACAATTAGATGCAAACATGGACCACCTGTTGACACTTGACTAATTTATATGGATTTTTTTATTTCTATCAACACCCAACATTATGATTTTGTACTGACGAAATATCATGATCCAGCAATCTGTTTCGTGTTTTTGGGTGTTCTGAGGGAAGCTCTGAAGAAACAACTTTGGAGGCAACAAAGAATCCCACTAGGTATTTCCCTTAAGTTTCGGTTGACTTCAGTAAAATTCATTTACTTCATGTTTTTTTTAAAACTTGTCATGATAACTTCTTTCTTTTAGGAGACAAATACAAACCCCGCCAAGATTCCCAAGATCCCCTGGAACCCTTCCACGCGTTAGCAGGCGAGGTATGTTTGCCTCTTCCACTGATGGTCACTTCACCGGTGCATCATCTTGCCCGCCAAATTTTAGAGACAATTTGCATGCACAACTTGGCAAATATTATCATAAGTTCTGATTTTAGAACTTCACAATATACCTCGGCTATCACATCTAAAGTGGCATTTACATAAAAATTTCAGAAGAATTTTAAACAAAATATTTACGACTCCAAAAGTAACCGTGAACTGGAATTCGTCAAAAAGATTAAATTTTGTTCGTATTAAGGGAAATCCAGAAATCTAACTGCACTTTGTTGGGACAGAGAAAAGAACTCATACTTGAAAGTAAGTTATGCACTCCTTTGAGACAAAGATGTATTGCCTAATAGGCTAATGCACTAGAGGTGGCAATTTCAAACCTTTTACTTGTAAATGTGTCTTTTTGGGCTATGCTTTTGGCTCAAACAAGTCAAACCTGTAACATAAGAAACATAACTGAGAATGAAACAGGCTTAAAGTAGCCTAAGTTGTATACATAAACTCCTAAACCATTTCGTTCATAAACTTAGACCTGTAAGTAGAATAGTATAATATTTATAAGCATTGTTGGAAATCAGCCTTCCTCACCCTCGGTCACACCACAAGAAACACACAACTGAACACAACCAAAATATATCGACTCATGTGCTCACAGGTTTTGGGTTTTCTGTGTATTATATTAATATGGAAAACTGATCACACTTACAATAAAATACATGCTACCTATTTATACTAAAAGTAAACAAACTAAAGTACACAAAACATGCAAAACGTGGTGTAGCACTATTCCTAGAAACCTGTAACAAACAAACATGCTATAGGATAATGTACCGCCACTATTCCTTAATACACGGTCAAACATACAGACTTGGTCAAACCCACTTCATTTTATTCACCACTAAATGGAGCAACCAAATATCGATCCACTGACCCATTCTTCTTGATCCGTGACCCACCCGAACCATGACCCATCAAGATTATCCTACAAGCATAGTTTACACTTTACAGACTTATTGTTTATATTAAAAAAAAAAAAAAAAAAAGAAAGAAGAAGAAGAAGAAAAGAAATATAAAACTGTGGACAAAAAGTATTTCCGGTCTTCCCAACCCAATGGACAAAAATTTACCCATTTTGGCTCGTTACCCTACCTACCCATTTCTGAACTCTATAATATGCACGCTAATTTTGTTCATATTTTCTTCTGAAGGATCAGATAACTCTGGCATTGACATTAATGGAAGCACTTATGATTTCTCAACGAAGCTGCTCCATCTTGCATGGCACCCAAACGAAAACTCTATTGCATGTGCTGCTTCAAACAGCCTGTACATGTATTACGCATGAAGGTCAAATACTATAAGATTTCGTACATTTAGACATTATAAACACCTGTAGAAGTTATAAAATACTTATAGGATGTCAATGAAGATCCACCATCAAATTCTTCAGGGTTGGGTCAACTCAAATTTTGCTCCTAGTCAAGAAAGCTGACCATCCGATCAGAAAGTAGCTGCAGTTTTGTATTCATATTATTATGATGGTTATTACTGTTATTATAGTTTTAGATAGAACGAGATTATGCACCCGCGCGTTGCGGCGGGTTTTTTGCATTTGATTTTTTATGCTATATGAGTTTTGTTATACGTGTGGTGTGTAAATTTTGTGCAAAAATCTTTATGTAAATGTGGGTATATTCATTCCTTATGACACATTTGTATGGTGATAGTTGGGTCGGGATATGAACGTTGACCTTAAGTTTGTTTAACCGGTGTGTTTTAAAGTTTTTTTTAAGAAAAATTTAACAAATAAAGTTTAGCATTGAGTTTAAAAACTGTCATATCGTTAGGGGGTAATTTTTGCCATTTTTACAAACTTTGTAAACATATAATAGAGTCTAAGATTGGTTTTGCAAAAAGTCGCATAGCTTGAGGGTATTTTTTGAGTAACGAATAAAGTTCACGGTTGATTTTGAAAAGTGTCGCATACTTTGGGGGTAATATTTGCCATTTTTCAAATTTTGTGAGAGTATAAGACTTTAGGATTGGTTTTGCAAAATCTGACACACTTCAGGGGTATTTGTAGGCATTTTTCAGAATTAAGGACTCCGTTCACAAAGCATTGTTGACTTGAGGGGTACTTTTTGCCATTTTTTCAAACTCACGAAACGACGTCGTTTTAAAAATGTCGTTTTACCCTTTAATTCTGGGCCTAAATTGTAGTTTCGTCCTTTTTTTTCAAGCGGCAAAACGCCGTCGTTTCTTACACGGATTAAGAAATATAATAATGGTCATAAGCTCTCCTACAACTGCTAATTGGAAATCCCAATTGGTGGATTTTTTGTATTCAGTTCTGGATTTGCAGGGAGAAGCCAGTGTGCATAAATCTTGTTCAAGAAGAGATTTAAACTGTACATTTATTTTTTCTTACTGTTGTGGTATTGAGCAATTTTGGTCTCTCAGTCCATGGTCATTCATGCAAAACGTCCTTTCATATAAACCACAGATTTTATTTCTTTCAAATTAGTGAACGTTGAACTGTGCAAAATGTGGTGGGTTTTGCGGATCTCCTTGTCCAATGATTATGCCTCATTTTAGATTCTTGAGACAGTTTGAAACACTAAATTGAGTGTTTCGTACTATATACAGTTCAGTTATATTACTCATTAAGTTCTTTAATTGAAGTGGTACAAAACAAAGGTAGGTTTTGGTTTGAAAGCAATGCGCAAAAATGGGATATGATTAACAAATGTAACCACGAAGGCATCAAATACCGTTGATTCATGCCACAACACTAGTAGACCATCTTCCTAGATGACACTTGAACAAAAATTATGTGAACACCTAATTATCACTTGTAGGAATGGAGATTGCTTATCAATAAGCTCGAGAAACCAACTGGTAATCGTTCATAAGTTTCTTGATCTAGTACCCTTCCCATCATAGCATTCATTAGTACTTTTCCCATCCAACAGGGTCAATCAGCTTTGATTAGTTCATAGAGAGTTATACAACATGTTCTCATCAACACGTTGTACTCTTCAGCAGGTATGCTCTTCAGGGAGTATGCTTATGAGTGATTATGCTACTAAATGGAACAAGCTGAAGTTAGTTTGTAATTGTTTTGACCTTTTAACGGGCAATTTCTTATTTGGGGGGGTGTTTGGGATTGCGTTATGAAATTGATTATCTGCTTATTGCGTTTTGCAAACTCAAATAATCGGTTTTAAGTGTTTGGCTAAAAAAGTTGGAAAAGTGATTATTTGCGTTTTGGATGGACCAAAACGCAGTTTTGGAAAAGTGGTGTGCTAGCTACTTTTACAAAACGCATTTTTGATACATTGTTGACTTTCATTTATTTCTCAAGTGGCCCACATTAAAATATCTCTATTGCCATTTGATTTAATTTTCATATGGCACATGCAAATGTCTATTTTGGTAACTTTGTGCATTAAGTAACAAAATAATCAGATTTGCCAAACACTATAAAAACTGATTATTTGATTATTGCGATATCAAACATCATAATCAAATCCAAACACTATATTTCAAAATCACGTTTTGCGACAGCTGATTATCTGATTATCCGTTTTCAAAACGAATAATCTATTTTCAATAAGCAATCCCAAACACCCTCTTGAATTAAGACCCTCAATAAATCGGTCTTGTAACCACTATTACTATTATGGACTATGGAGGAACATTATGAGGAGATTAATTGGCCGATTAATTCTCATAATTCCGAATATATATTCTCAGGGCCGTCTCGTGGTGTTTGGTGGCCCTGTGCCATAACTAAAAGGGGCCCTATATTAACTACAAATTTTTTTAATTGTATGTAGTTATGTACAAGTAAATATATACGGAGTATTATCAATGCATAAATCGTTATAAGTATCCAAACATAGCAATATAGTGATAGCAAAACACCTTTATTTTATATAACTAATGAGACGATTGACTATAGTATGTGATTATCTGTAACTGTACTCGGTTTATATCCTAAATGGCTAAATTAAGTATCTACCTTTGAGATCAGTAAATATTGGATATATATGGAGAGAGAGAGAGAGAGAGAGAGAGAGAGATAAGTAAAATATGTTAGGCTAGTACTATGATCATGGCCCTTCATTGGTTATTATATATGCATAGTAATAACATAGTAGATAAAATGTGGCCCTTCATTTAAGGTGGCCCTGTGCCAAAGCACCTACTGCACACCCAAAGAACCGGCCTTGTATATTCTATAAAAAGAGAAATATGATGCATGATAAAACACACTGAAATCTAAATCATAAGCGAAAGGGTTCTTGTATTTGTGCCTAAATCAAGAACTATGAATTATCCAAAGAGATATTCGTGTAACCCAATCATATAGGGTTGTGATTTGGTATGTCCTCCTCCGGATACTCCGGAAGAGACAATCACAATTAACTCCAAATATTTCTAAGACATAACCACCCTACTCAGGAGGCATGTCTACTTAGGAGGCAAGGTCTACTCAGGAGGCAATGTCTACTCAGGAGGCAATGTCTACTCAAGAGGTAAAGCCTACTCAGGAGGCAATGCCTACTCAGGAGAAGGTGTCTACTCAGGAGGTAGAACGTTATCCCCATCAGAACTAGTACACTAACAACTGACACACAGTGTACCATCATGTACGAATAGCACAGGCGTCTGGTCCACAAATAGCATGGAGACAACATTGACCCCGAAGACCAAGCCTGGTGCTCGTCAGCGCCTTATGTGCTTCTCTTAGAAGACAACTTAGCTTCCACAAGAAATATGTCGTGGAGCTAATCTCAGGTAGTATAAAAGGAATGGTTCACACACATGAACAGGGATCCTTTTACACACACACTCCGATATAGACTTCTCTCCATCATATTTACTTTACTTGTCACTTACACTTATTACTCACCTTACCAAGTACTTACTCTCACGCCGGAGCTTGGTCTCGGACAAAAAACCCGGGGCGAGCTAACGGTGTTCTCTCTTATTTCAGCCTACAAGAAGAAGGAGTTGCCGCGGAGTCTCCTGAAGCTTAGGGTTGAAAAGCATACACGAACTTTTGTTCAAACATTGGCGCCATCCGTGGGACCCTTATACCAATCTATCAGAGCTTTAAGCAATGGATGGTGGTATGGGAAGTCCTCATCTGGAAGAAGGTGAGAACCTGAACACGGGTGTCGTAGGGACTGGGAGAACTCCTCCGGGAGGACACTCCGCTCCCTCCGGACCAGCTCAGGAAGGGCCTTCTCCGGCGTATGTAAAAGAAAACATTGATGTGTTAAGAACCATGATTAAGGAACTTGATAACAAAGGGAAGGAGAAGGCAACCCCTCGCAAGCTCTCGTACGGAGGGTCAACAAGTGTTGAGTCAAAAAGTTCCCAAAGGAGTCCGTCAGTGGAGGAAACCAGGGGATACTCCTCCGATGGTTCATCCAAGTCTGGAAGGAGCAGGTCACGATCCGCTGGAAGGCACCGGAAGAGTGCCTGCAAGAAAGGGGCTTCTTCTAAGTCTCGTTGCTCAGATAGGGTCGAGGGACGAGGCAGATCTAGGGCCAACAGAATCGGAGTACGACACTATGTCTGAGTATAGCTTAGAGGATTTGAGCACGCTTTACAAACGGCCTAAGCCTACGCCGTTCACCTCTCGGATTACGCGCTTTAGGTATCATCGGAGGGCCAAGCTCCCTCCAAAAATTCGGGTGTACGAAGGAAACAAGGATCCGGATGATTATCTCAGCATCTTCTCTGCTACTGCTGAGCAAGAGGAGTGGCCTATGCCGGTGTGGTGCAAGGTGTTTCGTCAAACTTTGGGTGGCTCAGCAAGGAATTGGTTTGATAGCCTAGACCCAAAAAGTGTTGATGGGTTTGAGGAATTGAGCCACAAGTTTCTGGAAGAATTCTTGCAACAAAAGAGGTACGATAAAGATCCGACAGAGATCCATGGGATCAAGCGAAAGCAGAACGAAGGACTTCAAGCGTTTGTGGACCGTTTTAAGGCAGAAAGCTCACACATCAAGGGAGTACCCCCGATACTCAGGATATCCGCGTTCATGCATGGCCACGGTCATCCAGAGTTAGCCAAGAAGCTTAATGACAAAATCCCTAAGACAGTTGATGAGATGTGGGAAAGAGTCAAAGCCTTCATCAGAGGTGAGACTGCAGCAGATAACACCAAAGTCATTAAGGTCCCGCATTGGGAGAGGAGGCCCGATAGGGAGACATGGTCTGGCAGTCCAAATAGGTCTAGAAACCAAAATAACAGAAGAGGTCAAGGTCGAAACATGGGAACTTGTGCCCCGTATGCGGGGAAGAATGGCTTTACCCCTCTAACCAAGACTCCGAATGAGATACTGGCCATGGATAACGTAAACTTTCCTCCCCCTCCTCCATTGGTCGGTACTCCAGAAAGCAAGAATATGCATAAGTTCTGTGACTATCACCAGGATAGGGGCCACAACACTAATGACTGCTACCAGCTGAAGAGGCAGATTGAGGAAGCAGTAGCGTCTGGGAAGCTAGCTCACTTAGTGAAAGACATACGACAAGGAAACCCAAAAAATAGAGGAGCGGCTAAAGGAAAGGCTAAAGTCATTAGCATGGTAAGATCTCAGGGGTACCGGAAGAGACCATATGAAGGAGTAGAGCACTGGATGGATAATGAGATAACATTCCCCTCTGTCCCCCGATTTCAGTTGGTAGATACTCCCATCATAGTCGAAGCCCTGATTGAAGGCTTCCAGGTGAGAAGAGTATATGTAGATGGGGGCAGTTCATCGGAGATCATGTATGAGCATTGCTTTCGAAACTTCGATTATCGAATAAGGTCAAGGTTAAAGGAGTCCAGGATACCGTTGGTGGGATTCTCCGGAGAAGTTAGCTACCCACTGGGAGTCATCGATTTGGAAGTCACCATGGGAGAGTATGGCAGGACCCGAACTGTGCTGATGGAGTTCGCGGTCGTGGATAGTCAGTCTCCGTATAACGTCATACTGGGAAGAACGGGGATGAGGAGCTTAGGGGTCGTGGCCTCAACCATTCACTCCATGATGAGATTCCCCACCTCTGGGGGAGTAGCCACAATCATAACTAGCAAAGAGACATTAAGGGAATGCAGACAGATCGAAGAGGCACAATGCTTCAGTCGGAGTGCTCGAGCATCTGGCTCGAGTCGGCGACGAACAACACCGGGAATAGTAGGTCCCGGGAGCTCATCAGTCCCTGCGGTAACACAACCTCACGATGAGGAGCTCCACCCGCGGAGACCGGGGAAAGAACCAAGGATGCCAGACAATAGCAGGGAGACTCCATTCACGAGACCTGGTGAGGGGCAGTCGCTCCCGGATAACACTAAGGAGATAGCATCGAAACCAAAATAGAAGGTCGTGGTGAATGATAACTATCCCGAGCAGCTCGTGACCATCGAAGGCGGCTTATCCAAAGAATGTAGGAGAGCTTTGATACAGACCCTCAGGAGGAATGCAGACGTATTTGCATGGACTGCGTCAGACATGACTGGCATCCCCCGAGCCACAACGGAGCATCGTTTAGACACTTACCCGCATGTCGATCCAAAGGTGCAGAAGAAACGTAGTCTAGCTCCAGACAGGAGAAAAGTAGTTACAGACGAAGTCAATGAATGGCTCAAGGCTGGAATTGTGAAACGAGTACAGTACCCCACTTGGGCCTCCAACCCGGTCTTTGGTGAAGAAGGTAGATGGGAGCTGGAGAATGTGCATAGATTTCAAAGATCTTAACAAAGCTTGCCCGAAAGACCTTTATCCCTCCCGAGATCGATGGAAGATAGAATCTCTCATGGGATTCAAGTACAAGTGCTTCCTAGACGCGTACAAAGGCTATCACCAGATCCAGATGGCTAAGAAAGATGAGGAGAAGACCGCCTTTCACACTGAGGAAGGAGTCTTTTGTTATACGAAAATGCCTTTTGGTCTAAAGAACGCTAGAGCAACATACCAGAGGCTTGTGGACTCCACATTCAAGGATCAGATCGGGGTAAACTTGGAAGCTTATGTCGATGATATGGTGATTAAAGGCCGCACAGAGCAGGATATCATCAAGGATGTGGAAGAAACTTTTGCTACCCTTCGGAAGATTAAGATGAAACTCAACCCGAAGAAGTGCTCGTTCGGAATGGAAGAAGGGAAGTTCTTGGGGTATGTGGTTACTTCCGAAGGAATCAGAGCTAACCCCGAGAAAACAAAGGCAGTCATGGACATGCCTTCTCCCAAGAACCTCAAACAGATGCAAAGCCTAAGTGGGAAGTTAGCAGCACTCAATCGTTTCTTATCTAAATCTGCAGAAAGGTCACTACCCTTCTTAGATACATTGAAGAGATGCACCAACAAGAAAGACTTCAAGTGGACAGAGGCTGCTGAAGCAGCATTTCTGGAAATGAAAAGACTTGTGTGCGGTGCCAACCCTCACTACTCCGATGAAAGGTGAAACACTAATGATGTACTTATCCGCGCAGGCGGTTAGTGCAATGCTTTACAGGAGAGGAATGGGAGACAAATGCCCATACACTATGTCAGCAAGTCATTACAGGGAGCGGAAACAAACTATGCTCCGATGGAGAAGCTCACCCTTGCACTTGTTCATGCAGCTAGAAGGTTGAGGAGATACTTCCAAGCTCATCCGATCAAAGTCATTACAGACAGACCTATCAAGAAGGTATTAAACAGTACTGAAGCATCCGGAAGGCTAGCAAAGTGGGCAGTCGAACTAGGAGCGTATGATATAGCATATGTCCCAAGGGTCTTAGTGAAAGGTCAAGTCTTGGCAGATTTCTTGGCGGATACTGTAGCAGAGTTGCACGATCCTCCAGTTGAAATAGCTCCAATGGTGGAAGATATCCCAGAGTTGTCAAGGGAAACGGAAGACTTGACCCCAGGGCCTAGGGCTTGGAGGTTGTATACCGATGGTGCATCGAACGATAATGGCTCGGGAGCTGGGCTCATCCTCATTGCTCCAGACAATGTGGAATACTCCTATGCACTTCGCTTGAATTTCTATAACTCAAATAACGACGCTGAGTATGAAGCTTTGCTAGCTGGGTTAAGGATAGCCAAAGAAATGCAGGTAAAAGACATACATGCTTTTGTAGACTCCAAGCTAGTAACGAGTCAAGTGGAAGGGTCATATGAAGCCAAAGGTGAAACGATGAAAAAGTACCGAGAGAAGGTCATCGAGCTAGCTGGGTCATTTAATAGGTTCCAGATCAGTCACATCCCCAGGGCTCAGAACAAGAAGGCTGATGCTCTAAGCAAGTTAGCGGCTGTTCAGTTTGATCACTTGTCTAAGGAAGTCCTGGTAGAGGTGCTAAATGAGCGCTGTCGAAGCAAGGGAGGTCAACATGATAGTGGAAGAGGAAGGGCCTACTTGGATGACTCCCATCTGTAACTACTTAGAAAAGGGAACCCTACCGGAAGACCCCGTGGAGGCCAGAACTCTTAGGGAAAAAATTGGAAACTACACCTTGGAAGGCGGAGTCCTATATAAAAAGTATTACCTGGTACCACTAATGAGGTGCGTAGGACCTCTCCAAGCCAATTACGTTATCAGGGAAGTTCACATAGGCTCTTGCGGAATGCATGATGGACCAAGGCGGGTGGTAGCTAAAATCATGAACTTAGGATACTATTGGCCTATGATGCACCGAGACACGAGAGAAGTGATCGAGAAATGTGATAGTTGTCAAGCTCACGCGTCAATACCAAGACTTCCCAAGGCCGACATGATCTCAGTAACGTCAAGCTGGCCATTCATTAAGTGGGGAATGGACATTGTGGGACCCCTCCCAGAGGGCCCAGGAAGGGTCAAATTCTTAATTGTGGCAATTAATTATTTCACAAAGTGGATGGAGGCAAAGCCATTGGTTACTATCACTGGAAATTAGGTAGTAAACTTTGCATTTGATAACATCGTCTGCAGGTTTGGAATCCCAGCTTTCATCATCACAGATAATGGAACCCAGTTCGTAAATGATCCCTTTAAGTCATGGGCTGAAAAACTCAAGATTGAGTTAATCTCTACTTCAGTGTATCATCCTCAGGGCAACGGAGCGGTCGAAAGAGAAAACAGAAGTCTCCTAGATGGAATAAAAACCAGATTGGAGAAAGGAGGAGCAGCCTGGGTGGAGGAAGTGCCAAATGTGTTATGGGCACACAGAACAATGAAAAAGACTAGTAATGGCGAGACGCCATTCAGTTTGATCTACGGCACTGAAGCAGTTATCCCAGCAGAGATCGGTATGCCTACGCACCGAACCTCTAGAGTGAACCAGGAGACTAATGACAGAGAACTCCGATTGAACCTTGACTTGCTGGAAGAAAGAAGGGAGATAGCAGCTATACGGGAAGCCAGATATAAGCAGCAGGTAGAAAGGTACTACAACAAAAGGGTGCATCATGTGCAATTCAAAGTAGGGGAATTTGTCCTTAGAAAGAATGAAGCTTCCAAGGTAGAAAGAACTAGCATGCTCGGTCCAAAATGGGAGGGACCATACAGGGTGACCCAAACATTTCAGAGTGGTGCCTACAAGCTAAGCGACATGAATGGACGGGAGATACCTAGAACTTGGCATGCATGTAACCTCCGAAAGTGCTATATGTAAGGCACCGGAGCACCTTCATTATTATTATGTACGCTCTCTGGAGAAGCAATTTTCAAAGTATAAGACTTGCTCCGGAGGAGACTCTAGATATTATTAATATATTGTTTCTATCGGCATGATATGAATGAAACAAAATTTTCCAACAATTTTGCAAGCGATATAGTTAAACTTGTCCATCATAGTATGGCTATTAAACGACGGATGGCTCGCTACCTCCGCACGAATAGGGTAACTCCTACTAATGTGTTCCCCATGGTGAAATCGATACCATTAGTGGTTAGGCTGAGCAACCTTTGCTAATTGACTCCGCAGCAGAAGGGTCGGGAGCATACACCTCCTCCTTTCGCGCGTAATAATTTCTCTTCGGTGAGTAGCTACACCGGATAGAGAAGTTGGCACGAGGACAACGATCCAAACGCCACATCAAAAAAAAACAAAAAAAAAAACAAAAAAAATATTGATCCAAGTGTAAGGCTTAAACATTAGTGCAAGGCATTAGTCAAGTATATGGGAACCAGGCTATGGTTCGATGTGTGCATGATAAAACCTGCTCAAGTGTGTAAGAACCAAGCATGAATCAATAGCTGTTACATAGTGTTTATAAAGAGTACATATATAATGTGCATGGATACACTACAAGGTAAATAAACACACAACCAAGGTAACGAATAACACAAAACATTCATAAATGACACATGTCTGATACATAAACAAAATGCCAATTACATGGGCAAAAGCATCAGTAGTCACTAGTCACTGCTACTGGAAATGTTACAGACATTCGTAGTCATAAGTCATACATGCTTGATACATAAACAAAATGCCAACTACATAGGCAAAAGCATCAGTAGCCATTGCTACTGGAAATGTTACAAGCATTCACAAAGTCATAAGTCATACATGGCTAAAACATAGATAAAATGTCAGATACATAAACAGAGTGAACCAAATACAAGCCGAAACCAAGTCAAACGGCTGAACCAGGAATAGAAGAGGTCTTCTTCTTCTTCAAGTGCTCTGGGGTAGATGTATAACCAAAGGTCTTGGTAGTAGAAGTAACAAATGATGGAGCACCTGAGGGGGTCACGACAGCGGGAGGTATCTGACCAGAAGAAGTCACCATGTCAGGCTCTAGCTGTGCAATATTCGTGTTAGGTTCTCATTTATGTAACACAAGCATCAATATGAAGAAATGAGGTAAGAAAGGATCGGATGAACACACACACACTTATGCGTATAATATGAGAGAAATATTATGCATAGAATAAATGTGAAAGTGAACACCCAACCTTCAAATGAAGTTTTACAAGGCTATTTATAGGAGAGGGATCTAGGGCAACACTCCTAGTCCTTTCCTTTCCTTATTAGGCTTGGACCAAGGCTTATGGGCCTTCTACATAAGCCTTAGCATAATAACAAACATAAAGGCCTAATTAAGCTAACTATTACATATTAATTACTAACACTTGTAATATAGTTTAGGGGTGATTCCAACAATCTCCCCCTAAGTGTTGGTGATTAATGATTTGAGTGATAACGTTATAGGTGCTGATGTAATAGTAGCTTTGACGTCTTCTAACATTCTTCTTTCTTGTGAGAAGAAGTGTCTTGATTCGAACAATCTCCCCAGTGTAGGGATCTTGTTTACTTTGAAGTTTTTCAGCTTTGACGTCTTCATTATCTTTGTTCTTTGATCTTTGTTCTTTGTGATGAAAGTATAGTATGTTGTGGTTATCTGCATCAGGTCCGCTTCGTTGCTCCAGTGTCTCCACGTCTTTCTCCAACATGCTCACATGCTCTTTAATGTTGGATTTCAAGATCGATGTAGTTCTCTTAGTCTTTAAAATTTGTCGATTCTTTGGCTTTGACGAAGAATCATTCTGACTTTGTGTTGCCTTTTGAGAGAACTTCAATTAGTGTTGATGTTGGTATGAGCATGTGGAGAATCTGCATGATCTTTTCCACCCGCGAGCATCCATAAGAAGAAAACATAAAACCTGGGTTAGAAATAATCCAGCGCTTACAAGTTTGAACTTCGAGTGTGTTAACAGAATAGTGTGAAAACACGACTCTAATTCTCACAAAGTACGTTCTGGCTGAATGAGTCCCACAAGTGATATAACGCGATGTACCGAAGTACACCTACAGTTCAGATGAGTCGCTGAGGTACACCGAAGCATCACCCCACGACTGTAGACCGTTTGAGACATGTTGGAATCACTCATAAACCTTAATTCAAGTGTTAGTTACTCATATGTAATAGGTAGCTTATTATGGCCTTTATGTTTGTTTAAGGTCTAGCTTATGTAGAAGGCCCATAAGCTTAGGCCCATGTCCAATAAGGATAAGGATGGGAACTAGGAGTGTTGCCCTAGCTTCCCTCCTATAAATATCCCTTGTAAACCTTCATTTGAAGGTTGGTTGTTCAAGTTATTTCTTTCACATACATCTACGCCTAACCGTGCTACTCATATTGTGTGTGTGTTTGATTATTGTTCATCTGCCTCTCTATCTCTTTCATTGAAGCTTGTGTTGTAAATCTAGTGACCTAACAGTGGTATCAATCGCCAAATAGTTGGGTTAACACTTTCGTTTTTAAGTTTTTGTTTTGGTCTTCTGCAGCGTACGTGGTTAACACTTTGGATCGCTTAAAAACTCGTTTTTTACACTTTTAATCCAAGATTCTTGTACTTTCAACGTTTTAAGGTGTTAAAATACTTGGTTTTGGCAAAAAGTTTCAACCTTTACGCGTGGATCTAAGTTTTTAAGCTTGTTTTTGTTAGTGGGTGACGTTCTACGGCGTAACCCGTTTAGCTGTTTTGGTTCATCAAGTTTCACACTTTTGTGTTATTTTGATGATATTGAAGCTATTCCATAACAAAAACGGTTTAGAAACAAATTTGGGCACAATCATTTTTACGAGTAATCTTATGCGTATCAAAACCCTAATATTACGCGTAAGTTATTCCTTGGTTTGATCTTCGTTTTCGTGGTTTACTCCGTGTTTTCTTGCTTGGATAATCACGAAAATACATCGACTTTGGATATCTTTTGCACTGTGATAGTGTAAAAGATCATTTGGACAAAACCCTAAACTTACGCATAAGCATAAAGCTTACGCGTAGAAATCCTACGCATAAGATTCATCTTACGCATAAGCCTAGTCTTACGCATAAGGTAATCCTACGCCTAACTTTCTACGCCTAACTTTGTGTCTACGCATAACTTTAGTGTCTTTTCCCTACTTACGCGTAAGCTAAATCTGCGTAACTAGTGATTGTTACGCGTAACTTTGGTGTTTTTACGCATAAGTCTCACTTGGTTTATTGTGCTTTCTACGCCTAAAGACACGTCATCAACAAAGGTTCATTCGATTACAAAGATCCATTTTTACCAACACAAGTTTTTCAACATGTCACAACCACCATACTCTAACTATTTCCATTACACTTATTCTCAACGTCAACAACAACTAACTCCACAACATCAACAATGGAATCAACAACAAGCAATTTATCAACAACAATTTAATCAACAACATACTCCACAACTTGCTGCAATCCCACAACCTCAAATGGTTCAACCACCACCAAGTCTTCAAGTTCAACCCTACACAAATGAATTCAATCAACATCCATCAAGGAACACTATGAAGGAACCCACTTGGTTTGCAAAGATGTGTGAAGCTTTAAGCAGCCAACAATCAATTCATGAGGCTGGATCACTTGATAGACCTCCAATGCTCACTCCAGGAAACTATGATCAATGGGTGATAAGGTTCTTTAGGTTTTGTGATCTGAAGAAGCCACATGGAAAGTTCTTAAAGAAGGTTATCTTGGAAGGTCCATTTCAGATGCCTCTTGTCATTGTACCGAGATCCAAATGCTAATCCACCAAGAGATGAACAATCCAACATTGCTAATGTTGCCACTTGAATCCTGAGAACTTCTACACTATGATGCTGATGAACTTGCAATGCAATATATCCTCTTAGGATTACCTAACCCAATTCTTGGAAGTGTTGATGCTCAAAAGACTGCAAAGGAAATGTGGGATCATATTCATCTTCTTATGGAAGGATCTGTACTCAATCGGGAGGATTTGGAATCCAAAATTTACTTGGCTTATGAACACTTCATGATTGAACACGGAGAGACACTAGAGTCTTATCATCATCGTTTTTCGGACATCATCAATGATTTGGATAAACACAACATCATCATGCCAAGAATTGCGGTGAATACTAAGTTCTTGAGTAGTCTTGGTCCTGAATGGGAGAAGTATGTCATTTTTCTCCGTCAAGCGAAGAATATGCATCATTCTACATATGGATTGTTGTACGATTACTTGAAGCCTCATGAAAAGGAAGTTGATAGGGAAAGGATTCTCCGTGCTCAAATTGCTCCACCGACACATCCGGAAAATCAACAACTTGCCTTATATGCTCAAAGCAATTATTCTCCTCAACCAGCAACTCAACCAACTGCTACAATCACACCATATGATCCTTCACATCCTCAATCTCAACAAACTCAATTGGTTCCATACAACAACAACAATGCTCAAGCACTTGTCGATGAAGCTAATGAGGAATCTGATCCGTTCGAAGCATTGCAACAAGGATTTGCTATGATTGCTAATGCCTTTAGCCGTTATACCAACAAATCCAACAACCGTATTCGTTCCTCATCTAACACAAGGAATCAAGCATTTGTGAACAATGGGCGAGTTGAAGTTGAGAATCGTGGTTATGATCGTCAAATGGGCGGTGGTCAAGGGTTTAATGCTGTGGGTAGGAATAACAATCGAGCTCAAGTGGTGGAACAGGAAATGCTCAAAATGGGTTGAATGGTCTTCGATGCTACAACTGCAATGAGAAGGGACACTGGCTAATGCATGCCCAAAGCCAGGACTAAGGGCGGTGCTTATCAAAAGAGGCTCTTCTTTTGGCTCTTAAGGATGAAGTGGTGGAACTCTCACGACAAAGAACGAGCTTTATGGCAAATCGACTGATGATGATATGGAGGAATTGCAGGCCAATGCAACTGTTATGTTGATGGCTAATATGCATGAGTTACACATGAGTGACACAGGCCCGTGTATGACACGATGGCTTGTCTCGGTACCCGAACAAACCATATTCATCTCTCGATCTATATCTCCGCCAACATCTGAATCCGGCAAGGCTGAGAATGTTCAAAATGAGTCGTCCACATCTCATTCCGACGATTTTCAACTAGACCCGTAGTTATATTTGACGATCAAGATGACCAAACGGTTTCCCTTGATAATCAAATTGACTCGGTGGTTATACTTGAGGATCTCAGTAATGATCATGTTGTGACTCACGTTGAACACGCCGAACTTTTGCCTCATCCAGATTTTGCTCGTTTAATACAAGACCAACAAACCATAGTGGAAGAATGTCATGCCAATTAATCGAGGACTTGAAAAGTAAAAATGCATTGTTAACCAAGGACTTTGAATGTTTACAAAAGCAACTCAACTTTTTCAAAACTCAAGAAAAGCGTGAAAAAGGTTTTGAAGCAACCTTTGCCAAATCTCATCAAAACGAACAATATTTAGAGAGACAGATGCGTGATCTAGCCGCCTCGAAGAATGCTTTGTTATGCGAAATAGAACAAGCTGAAACATGAACATAAAAAGCAAATTAACGCTCTCACCTTGGAAAATCAAAAAGCTAAGGCTGAGTTGTTAACTTGTCAAAAGCAGTTCTCTGCATACAAAAAGCATTCAACAAAGCGAATAGATGATCATCTTGAAGAAATCATCGGCTTGCAAAACAAACTTAAAGAGTTTAAAAGTGTTGTTTACAAACATGGTGAGTCGGTCACAGCTATTGAAAAGTTTACTTTAAAACCAAATCCAAATGGATATGGACCAAATCTTGCTGATTACAAACCTAAGCTTTCAACCAAAGCATTCAAACCAAATCACGAAGTTTCGGTCACGAGAATATAAAATTGATAATTACATTATGAGTGTTGTTGAATATCATCGCCAAGAGGAATTAGATGCAGAAGACGAGAGTCGATCAAAATTAGAAAAGTTGTTTACAACAAACCTTTTAACTATTCAAAAGCGGTCACTTTCGTCACACCAACGGATTCTTCTAACACACCAAGGATTATCATAAAAGTCACGAGTCTTCTAATGTTAATCCCAAACCAGCATTATGCACAAACTTATGGTCCTTTACCTTCCATCGAAGTAAACTCAAAACATGAAAATCGCAAAATTCTTCGATATTTTGACCTTTTCATGGCCGACCTCAAAACTTTACAACATGAGATAGAATATCATTCCGAAATCAAAGTTCAACACTTTCAATCGCCTCTAGCGCGAGAACAAAGAGACATTTTCAGAAAAATCTTTTACCAAATGTTAAAAATTTGAAAAGTTGTGCATTGTCTTGGGAAAGGACTTTCATAAGGAACTTGGATTGATGAAGGTCGTTTTGAGAAACGAAACATCTATTTCTAACACTAAGCGTAAAAAGAAACTGTTGAGAAAAGATGTTGATCGACTCTTGGAAGATGTCATCCGTGCTGATGTCCATAATGTTGTGCTATTGAATTCTTTGTCATATGCATTTGATTATATCTCTGATGATATCGTTGATTCGTGGTAAATGTTGAGTACAGTGATAATGTGCTTCAGATCGAGTCCTTAAAAGTTGAAAATAAACGATTGTCAAACGAACTTTCAAATGCAATACGTCGTCTTAATTGGTGTCAAAAAGATATTCACGATCAACAACTTGCTTTTCAACACAAAATCGCCCGATTCGCGTGACAAAACTTCTGATCCAAAAATTGAGCAACAGGATGATCAAAACGTGTCTTTTAAGTGTCAAATCTCAAAATATGAACAAGAACTTGTAAAAGTTAAAAGGAATATGGTGTCATATTTGATTTACTCAAAAGACTCGTGATGAAGCATCAAATGAACTTGATCATTATCTTGCACACACTAAAGAAGTTATGCATTTTCTTTGGAAATATTCGCTCGAAAATCAAGATCGATTCACACTATCCTCAAGTTAAGAGAAATGTTAGGAAAGTATGAACAACTTCCGCCTACCGTGATTAAGAGAATAGCCCCGGTAACACTTAGTAATCATGAACCTAGAATCACTACTGCCAAATCAAAAGTTGCTAACGTGCTTCCTTCTACTGAAACAGGAATAGTTGCGTCTTTTCCAAACATCCGCACTTCACAACCTAAGAGCACTACATCGAAGAATAGGAAGTTGCGACCTAAGAAAAGATCAATAAAGAATGCTAAAGTAGAAGAACACCCTAGGACTATGAATAAGACTCACGTTGCTTCCACTATAGATATTGCGTCTGGCAAAATGTAATAGAAATATTGATGTAACGAATGCTAAACCATTAAGCATTTTGATATTGATCGATGCACCTTGTGTTTTTTGTCGTAAAAGTATGAATTCTGATTGTCATGATAAATGTGTTGCTAAAGCTATCATCTCTCGTTTAAGGAATCCTAAGAACCGAATACCTCTAGGCCCACTAATCTTTCTAAGTCCGTGCTTGGTAGACCGCCCTCTTTAGATTCTAAGAAGTGCATTGTTGTCCCTGTAGCTCCGGTTTCACCTCCTAGGAATGTAGTACCACCTAGTGCATTCACTAAGACTAAAGCAAATACTAGTTGGAGATGGCGGAAATGGATATATAACACACTAGGATTTAAATGGATACCTAAAGCTATTGATGTGTGTATGTCTACTATAGCTGCTCCGAAACCCTCTAACATTTCGGGTTCCACATCTACTTCTATTCCATCTGTGTCGATGCAGTGTAATGCGGTGATACAGATCATTCTCGATTGTTGATAGCGGATGTTCCCGACACATGACGAGCAACCTTAAGCTGTTATCAAACTTTATTGCAAAGTTCATTGGCACTGTCGAGTTCGGGAATGATCACTTGCGACTATCATGGGCTACGGAGACTATATCAATGGGAACATCGAAATTAGCGGGGTTTATTATGTGGAAGGCCTCGGTCACAATCTGTTTTCAGTAGGTCATTTTTGTGATGGAGATTTGGAGGTTGCTTTCAGGGAGAAAACTTGTTTCATTAATGATCTACAAGGAAACGACCTTATGTCGGCTCGCAATTCAAGTCTCTACACTATCTCTATGCAAGACATGGTTGCTTCATCTCCCATTTGCTTACTTTCAAAGGCAACATCAACAAAATCCTGGCTATGGCACCGTCGTCTCTCACATCTAAACTTTCAAACCATCACCAACCTTGCTCGACACAAACTAGTTGAAGGACTCCCACGATTTGGTATTCAAAGATCACCTTTGCTTGTGAACAAGGGAAAAGCACTCGTGCTCATTTTCCTTCAAAGGTGGAACACACTCTCGGCATGTGCTTCATCTTCTTCACATGGATTTGTGTGGCCCGATCGCTTGCAAGCGATCAATGGCAAACGCTACATCTTAGTAATTGTTGATGACTACTCACGCTGGACTTGGGTCTACTTTCTTAGAAGCAAAGACCAAGCTCCACAGATGATCATCACCTTTCTCACGAAAATGTGTTGACTCCGCAACACCGTCCGACAAATCGAAACGACAGAGGCGAATTTGTTAACCAAACCCTTCATGAATTTTATGAGAAGTGGGAATTGACAAAGATCAAACATCTATTGCTCGTACACCGAACAAAACGGAGTTGTTGAAAGGCGAAACCGAACATTGGTGGAAGCCGCAAGAACTATGTTAATCAATGCTAAACTCCCAGATTACTTATGGGCGTATCTACTGCATGCTATACTCAAAACCGTTCTATGATTACAAAGCGCCACAACAAAACACCTTTCGAGCTTGTCCACAACAGAAAACCGAATCTAAAACACTTTCATGTATTTGGATCCCTTTGCTATCAGAATAATGATCGTGATGACTTTGGAAAGCTCAAAGCCAAATCTGACATTGGAGTCTTTATTGGATATTGTGATAATTCTAAAGGTTTCGAATCGGAATCGTCGAACAATGGAGGTTATGGAAACGATTCATGCTCATTTTGATGAACTCACGGAAATGGCTTTTGAGTATAACGACTTGGAACCGGTCACAACCACTTAAACTTCCCCAAACCCCATCATCACTGAACAAAGCCCCGACTCACTCGTCAACAAATGGAAAGACTATTTGCTCCGCTATTGATGGCGATATTGATGAGCGTGCTCAAGGTGTATCCGATGTTTCCGCTCAACGATAATACTCTATAACGATACACTGCTACAACAACTCGGTTGCGGAAGCACCACCAGTTGACTCCAACACACAACAGTTGAACAAACCGCTTCCAACAATGATGAACCGGTGATGATATTACGAATGAAGTACCCCAACCTGCGGATTTTGATCCAAATGCGTTCTTTAACCCGTTTGCTAATGAGATCAGCTGCGCACCGGATGTCGCAGAATCTTTAACAAGCCATTTGAATCCTCAGAATCTGCACAATGTATACCAACATCAACCCTCCACACATAGATGGACAAAGACCATCCTCTAGAAAATTTTATTGGCAACCCAAACCAACCCGATCGTTACGAGACAGCGTCTTCACACAGAGCGGTGAACATTGCATTTATGCACTCGTCTACCAATCCGAACCTAAAACATTAAGGATGCATTGACAAAAGATAACTGGATTGAATCCATGCAAGAAGAACTCAACCAATTCAAGCGTCTTGAAGTATGGGGCTGGTTGAAAGACCAACAATGGTCTCGTCATTGGTCTCAAATGGATTTGGAAAACAAATTGGATCTTTGAAGGAAATGTTATCCGAAATAAGTCACGTCTGGTGGCTAAGGGTTATCGTCAGGAAGAGGGTATTGACTTTGAAGAATCTTTTGCTCGGTTGCTCGTCTTGAGGCATTCGGATATTTCTCGCGTTATTGCTCATATGAATATAACGGTCTTTCGGATGGATGTCAAAGCTGCTTTTCGAATGGGCAACTTAAAAGCGGTTTATGTCGATAATGATTCGTTGATCCCGCCTACCGAACCATGTCTACAAACTAAACAAAGCTCGTATGGTCTCAAACAAGCTCCTCGGGCACGATAAGTTATCATCTTTCCTCATTGCCAATAATTTTACCAAAGGTTCGGTTGACCCAACTCTTTTCATACAATATCACGGGGAACATATTTTAATTGTTCAAATTTATGTGGATGACATCATTTTAGGTCAACTCATAAAAAGTACTCAATCGCTTTTGCAAAACTAATGAAGAAACATTTTGAAATGTCAATGATGGGTGAACTTACGTTCTTTCTAGGACTACAAGTTCATCAATCACCCGTGGTATTTTCTTGAGTCAGTCCAAATATGCCCTTGAATTGTTACACAAATTTGGAATGCAAACCTGTGACACCTATGCCACACCAATGGCTCATAACAAGAAGCTAGATGCTGATTTACATGGGAAATTGGTGGACCCTACAAAATACCGTAGTATTATTGGGTCTCTCATGTATCTAACAGCTAGCGGACTGATATTGTCTTTCTTGTATATCTTTGCTCCGTTATCGGTCGCGACCAAGCTGAAACCCACCTCTCAGAGGCTAAAAGAATCCTCTGATACATCAAGGGAACCATTAATTTGGGAATCTGGTATCCGAAGGATTATGGTTTTGAACTAATCGCTTTTTTAGACGCTGACCACGCAGGATGCTTAGATTCACGGAAGAGTACTTGGGAGCTTTACAATTTCTTGGTGACAAAGGTGTCCGGCAATCGAAGAAGCGAGGATTGTACATCGTTGTCCTCAACGAAGCAGAATATGTAGCCATGTCGGCGTGTTGTGCTCAAGTCATTTGGATGAGAACACAACTCAAAGACTATGGTTACGTATTTGACGAATCCCGATGTATCGCGACAATCGGAGTGCCATTGCGATCTCGTGCAACTTCGATTCGCACTCGAAATCAAAACACATCGATCTTGATATCATTTCATCAAGGATCACGTGGAGCAGTGCGTTGAATTATACTTGTGGGTACGACTACCAATTGGAAGATCTTCTCACCAAAGCCTTGCCTCCCGCTAGGTTTAATGAGTTGGTCCACCGGATTGGTATGAGGTGTTTGACTCAAGAGGAATTGGATTACCTCCTAAAACAGTCTTAAAAACTTGTCAAACACCAAAATCCCTTTTGTAAATAATTTTTCAAAAACAAAATACAAAAATATAAAACTTGATAAAACAACAAAAATATTCTTCTAATCTATTTTTCTTTCAGCATGGCAAGTACATTTCTTTCGTCAACACTTTAATCTTTCAAAATTCAGTATTTTTCTGATCAAGTGTTGAGGGGAGAAAATAATCACTTAACTGTTTCAAAACATCTGTGTACTTGCATGTTATCTTATCTCGGTTGTTTCTTGTATCAATGGTGGTAAACTTTTGGTTAAGTGACACTCCTCGGACCAAAATTTATAACCTTTCATCATTTTCTAAAGTCCAGGGGGAGTGTCGTCAAAGTTACTTTCTTAAAATCGTTGTTTGGTAACCAAAATGGAAGTTAAATAGCTTTGTATGAAAAAGGAAAAGGTAGAGGGACCAAAACTGCCAAAAGTTGAAAGTCATTTTAATAAAACTCTTTAACCTAACTTTTTCACTTCACATTTAATACTCAAACCTAATCTCATCCTACGCTTAACAATCATTCAAGAAATCTGTGTTTCTGATCATTAATTTGTAAGTTGTTTTATGATCTTAACGTGTTTTCAAACATTGGTTTTGATTCTTATACAAATCCAACGGTCAAAGTTTTGTCTATAATTGATTTGGTGTTCTACGCATAAGCGTATGAACACCTAATCAAGAATGGGTGTTTGTGGTTAAAAGAATTGTGTCAAAACATGTCTTTAACCTTAATGATACTAATTTTATCCTCTAAATCCACCCAGAAACACGAATTGATGGTTTTTCAAAATTAGGGTTCTTGAGTTGTTTTGGGTATTTTCAAATGAGAACGTTTTTGGTGATAAAGATTGTTGTATGAGGTTGTATTCAAGTTGAATTGAACATATCTAAACCCAGATTTTACCCAGAAACTCAAATGAATCATCAATGGGAAGTTAGGGTTTATATTCATACGGTTTGGGTACTTTTGATTCTTGACATTTTTGATGTTATAACTTGGATAAACATACTCAATATGCTTCTTAGAACTCCCAGAAACACTTTGGTGCATATCCTATGGCTAGAAATCATATGCGTAACTCATGAACCTTAGGGTTTTGACTTACGCGTATGACTTGCAAAATGAGTATCATGCCATGATTAGTTGTAAAATGAATATATGTGTTAAGATTGATGATATGATGATTTTTATTTCAGGCTTGCTACGCATAAAACTCAGAATCAAAGTCTTTGTTACTCTACGCATAAGGATCACCTTACGGCGTAGAAAGTTATCGCGTAAGAGAAATTTTACGCGTAACTCTTACGCGTAAGGTTCTACAAAGGGACTACGGCGTATCACGTGAAGGATATGCGTAGCGAACAGTGATTCTACGCGCAAGGTCTACTCTTACGAGTAAGCCTTACGCGTAAGGTTTTTATATGCCTACGCGTAAGCTCTACGCATAAGGTCCCCTTTTCCTACGCGTAACATTTCTTACGCGTAAGTAAGGATCCTACGCATAAGCTTGCGCCTACGCATATACTTCTCCTGTTTACGCGTAACTTTGCCATATCTACGCATAAGCCTTGATCAAACCTTCGTTTTGAATTGTTACGCGTGCAAACTTGTAAATAAATGAATCATAACGTCACGAATCCAATAATGTCACTAATAAACTTAATCGTTTGATATGTTGTGAACTATAAGTGATAACATAAACTTTAAAATTTAAAGTTAACTAACTCACGAAACGTTTCACGACGTCATTGGACTATTGGATAAACAAGTGACTTAGGACTCGTAACAATCATTAACTCTGTATATTCAATAATTAGACAATAAAAACCTTCCGTTGACTAACATTATGTCTTTCGATATGTTGGTTCTTTTGGCTAATGTTATTTGAGATCACGACATGGTGGTCAAATGAATGTGGATGCACCGAGGTTCTCACAATTGCTTGATATCTTCCTAATGGCTATCTAAGAAAGATTGTAAAGAACAATCTCAGAGTTGACTTTGAAACCCTCACATGCTCATAATCTTCTTGCTTGATTACTGTGGATATTCTTAGGAATCATCCGTACCAGAACATGCTCTCACACTCGCTCAGATCAGGAGATCTACATACAAAAATTCTAGAATTCAATGCAAAGGATCAAAGGTCAAAGTGCGGTGACTGTGACGCTCAATCACAAACAAATCACCATCACACAAGCAGATCTACGGGCCGTTCTTCTAATTCACGAAATCGAGCCAACAGACTTCTATGCCACACCTACTGAAGAGACAGTTCTGAAATTCCTGATTGATATTGGCTACGATGAAGCTTCAGGAATAATCACTAAGCACTCTCATGTGGAACTTAAGAACATTCCTCAACCGTGGAGAACCCTCTACATCATCATTACCAAATCGGTCTTGTGACAACTCGCAATTTCAGGTCATTTTCAAAATTTACTATTCATCTTGAGAATTTACTATTCACCGGTTACTATTCAAAATTTTACTATTCACCGTTTTTGGAGTCAAAGTAATATTTTGAGAACATATTTCAAAATTTACTATTCACGAAACACTATTCATTCCCGGAGAAAATTTCTACTCATGCTTCATTATTTCATCGTTTATCGTAAACTAGGTTTACGAGTATCAAATTCGCGTAACCTTAATGGTTTAGCTGTGAATTCATGAACAACCATCAAGGACATTCCATATAGACTAGGTTTAGTCTACATATCATTATCATCATCATCATCATATTAGTTCATGCATGGTTTTGCATATTACATTAAACGTATGATTTCATATTAAATAAACGCTATCGCGTAATCATTTATTTTGAATATTTGATCCGACACTTCCAAAAATTATTCCGATATATTTTTATACTCATATTAAGATTATAAAAATAATATTATTAGTTTACCCGGTGTTTTAAATTTATTTGGTATATAAATTGTTATATTTATATAATTACTGACGGTTTTAAATAAATACTACTTGATACTTATTATTTCACTCAATTTTTGTAAGAAATGTACTTTTATAATTTTTATGGCTTTGATATATTTTATTTTATTCCGTTAAAATTTATTTTTAGCAAACGCTACCCTAAATACTTAATTATATATACAATTTACCAACTTTACTTATATATTATACATTAAATGATACAAAAATTCACTAACTTCTCTTTTGGTCTTGCCCTTGTCGACCTCCATGATGACTCACAAGATGTTTGTGTAAAAATCTTGCATATACTTGTACACATAAGCCTAGTTAGATAAGATATTTGTTATACAATCATTCTTTTATTACAAACCAACACATAGATATTCATTGATCCAAGGTGAAAAAAAAAGGAGAACCTCTCCAAACTTTTCATCATTTTCGTCCAAGACCAAAAACAAGAAGAAACTTGGAGTTTTTGCAAGAACAAGTGAAATTACAAACACTAGTATACTCTATATTTAGGTTTTGCAATAAAAACCTAGGGTATTTAGGATTAACCCTTGTTCATTTAACCTCATCAAGTTAACTAGTAAGCATCTCATATTCATGATCATATTTCTTATTCATTTTTATGTTCATTTCATTAAGCTTGAGAAAACATACAAGTCTCATGGATGTTTATACCACTTTTTCATTGTTTTTAAGGGTTATATATTTATGTCATCCTATAATTACTCCTTGTAATATATCCCTTTTGGTGATGTCTAGGAACCCATGACACCCTAAGAAGGTGTATGGTAGGATTAGAATAGCTTCGGAGTTGTTTTGAATTGGTTAGAATAGGTTTGGCGAGAAAAAAACTCATTTCGACAAGTTTTCTAAAGGGTCTGTCCTTATTTTTGAATTATGGAATTTTCGACAGTGGATAAAAACTTTTGGCCTAGATATTTAGAAAATACACTTTAAAACGAAAACGTGGCGGCTTGAACGGATTAAAACGGAGCTATAACGAAGAAGTTATGAATTTTTCAAGTTAGACGACGAAAACTATAAAATTCTGGAAAATTCAGCATGTTACGTCTACTTTTTACGAGTCAAAAATGAGGCTTAGGCGTTATGAAATGTGTCGACTTATCAAAAATATATTAGTATACTTTAATACGAGTCTAAGGATGTAGAAAACGTAGAAAACGGACTTGTAACGAGTAAATTACACGCGTTAAACAAAGTTGCCGTAACTTTATTATATAAACAACATTAATATATTTTCTACTAAACACATACTACGGCAACGAGGGACCATGTTGAGGGTCGTTTTTAACAATGATGTAATACTTTTCATAAAATGATTTCTTCTAGTAAAAGTAAGTTTGCCTAGCCTATTTTCCAAAATGTCCAACCGTTCGTCAAGCGGAGTTGTAACGAATAAAATACGGTCACTTAAACTTTGCCGAAAACCACCCTTAAACAATATTTTGGATACAAGTACCATACTTCACCTATACTTTTCTCCATGATCGAGACCTCTAGGATGTAAACTTAAATGCTAAAACTTTGAGATAATGATACAAGCTTCCCAAAACCATTGAGTTTGTTTCCTAACACTTGACGTGCACCATTTTACGACTAGCTTTTCGAGGCCGATTAGTCACTTTCATGAAATTGTCAAATGACATTAGTTTACGACGAAAAGATATAATTTCATAATAAATCATTAAATAACAATCGTCGGATATCATTTCAACGTAAATACATGTGGAGTAATTTATAAATGGTCAAGAAGTTAAGAGATTATTTCTCGACGAGAAATATTATTTTCAAAAATTCATAAGTGGTATAGATATCATACGAATTGCATCGCGAACATTACATCATGATTTATTACATATCATATCATTCATAATAGGTCAAGTTTAGAGATTCACGCTACATTTCGGTGTACTCACTTTTGCCATCGCATCTTTGTACCAAGTGAGTTTCATAGCCCCTACTCTTTTAATTGTTTTGAATTACTTTTGGGGGAGATACATGCTCAACTATTTTTATGACATTCATGTCTATTTGCAAACTATGTGTTTATCTGAACTGAATGTTTATTCATACGAAGTAACAGTTTTGCCATGCTTAGAATTGTCATATCATATTCATTGGACTGATGGTCTTGGTATAATCATTGAGCTAAATGTCTCGGTATAATCATTGAGCTAAATGTCTTGGTATAATCATTGAGCTAAATGTCTTGGTATTATCATTGAGCTAAATGTCTTGGTATTATCATTGAGCTAAATGTCTTGGTATAATCATGAACTAATGGTCTTGGAATTATTTGAAACAACACTCATATGTGTTATATCAATTGAATATTGTTAGATTAAGTAATGTACTGAACATAAACTATACACATTTTGGCAATGGGTTGTGAACACACAGGTTGCAAGTTTTGTATGGGCGGAACTTGGAACTGAGTGGATTCACAATGCCTTTGCTGCATAAACGATTTTGAAAGGTTTTTCATTTCAACGCAAACTCTATGAACTCACTCAACCTTTGTGTTGACACTTTTAGCATGTTTTATCTCAGGTATCTAAGGCATTCACTTCATGGCATGCATGTGGACATATCATAGAGTCGCGGTGACGACGCGTCTCACTTGGGTTTTAGGAACTTTAAAACATCGTTTGTCTTGTATCAAACTTAATTCCGCACATGTCTAATTTCATTTGGGACCTACACTTTGTAAACTCTGATTATTTTATTAAATCAAACGATGTATTTTCCAAACGACACTTTAGGTCGTTCAATATATCTGTAATTGTGATGCTATGACAGTCAATCCCCAGGAATTCCATTCAATGCGCAAACAGGTAATTTGGAGGTGTGACAGATTGGTATCAGAGCTTCAGTTATAGAGAACTAGGTTGCATCATTGACCCTAGACTATAACTACATCATCATAGCATCTCATCATTTCATCATGAGTGCATATTCACTTTACATGCGGATTCATATACATTTTATTCGAATTATTTACTTTCATTTCAAATCGATTGTCACATAGATGCCTTTAAATACCCATCCCATTATCATTTCCTCATATTCTAATGTGGAGAATGCTTTGTCATTCCCTATCGCAATTTTAATATCAGCTGATTCATCACCGATAGCGTCGAATGCCGAGCTAAAACCTTTAAGTGCGGCGAAGTCACTCTCACTCCTTTGTTCCACCACTAACATGTCGAGTTACACGTTATTCACACATTAAGTCACTAAACCATCATACAATTGAAGCACTTACGACATCTCATAATTCATCTCCTAGGAATCCGTCAATCATTTTGAAACATAACCTCAAACTTATCACCTCCTGTCACATCTCTTTAGAGCGCTTATTATTAACATAGGACTTTGCTACGTCTCATCTTTCCTCTTATTTTGAAGAGTTATGGCACCGAAGAAAGCTGCACCAGAAATGACACCAGCTGTTATCCAAAAGTATGTAGAGGATAGTATAGTCGAGGCACTAAGGAAAGAACGAGCAACGGTAGCTGCTGCTGCCGAGACCGCGGCTGTTGCTGAAGCTGCTAGACTTGCTGCTGCTACAGGAACTGCAGGAGGGTCTGGAATTTGAAATTGTACATACAAGGACTTTTAGAACTGTGATCCCACAAAGTTCAAAGGCACCGAAGGAGCCACTGCTATGATCCGTTGGTTTGAGAAGATGGAGTCTGTGTTTCTTTTATGCAATTGCCCAGATGACTACAAGGTGAAGTTTGCCACTGGTACACTCTTAGATGGCGCAATGTCATGGTGGAATTCGTATGCGCAACCTATTGGTATCGAAAATGCATACAAGCTCACGTGGGATCAATTCAAGAGGTTGTTGACAAAGAAGTATTGTCCACGCACGGTGGTGAAGAAATTAGAAACGGAATTTTATGAGTTAGTGACTGTTGGTTATGACATCGAGACCTACATTAGGAGGTTTCAAGAATTGGCTGCACTATGTCCATCAATGGTTTCGGACAATGAGAAACTACTTGGAAAACTTCATTGGAGAACTTCCACAATGTATTCAAGGAGATGTAACTTCTTCCGATCCACAAACAATTGAAGAAACTATCGGGATAACTCAAAAACTCATGGCTCAAATTGTGAAGAGGGAAAACATTATCAACAATAACCGTAACAACAACCACAACAACCAAACTAGCAACAACAAAAGGAAATGGGAAAATGACCAGGGGAGGTTATGATAACGACAACCAAAACCGTAACACTAACCATCATCAACAAGAATAGAGGGCAAGAGGCTGCAATGGTTTATGTTGCTGCACCAATAGAAGGCAGAGGTTATGCTGGAACCTACCCACTATGTAATCGATGTAAGTATCATCACTCAGGTCTTTGCCCTGTTAAGTGCTACAAGTGTCAAAAACTAGGACACCATGCCAGGAATTGTAGAGGCAAGACCATAGTTACATGTTTCGGATGTGGGGAGCAAGGACACTATCGGAATCAATGTCCTCAAAACCAAGGTCAACAAGTTGAAGGTGCTCTTGGGAAAGCATACATGTTAGAAGGAGGAGAAGCTCAACAGGATTTCAACAACGCGGAAGACTGAAGAAGTTCGGAAACTAACAGTCTTATTTTTCCTTATGTATTATGTCGTGCGAAGTTTATGTCTTCCATCGTATCTGAATCTTTATAACTTAGGATGTATTACTGTTTGATAAACCACTCGTTGTAAATATTCTCATCTATCGTACTTTAATTTTCTTTTCGATTTGTTATCACTTACGAGAATTTTTCTTCCTTTTTCTTTAACGACCATTTTAACAACACGGTTTAAATCTTTGTAAACATTGAGAGTTATAACAACTAAACCGAATGTCACATTATCGTTCCTTAATTATACATAGCCTAGCTAACTATGTCTAATTCTGGAGGGATCATGTTATGTTGGGAGCAGTTATTTATAAATCTTAGTGCAAGCAAAATTTTCACATATTCCAAGTCAAAGTGTTACTCATGGGAGATTCATCCAATATTTTCTCTACTATGATGTTTTGTATGCTCTCAGTCATCGATAACTTAGTAACGACACCTCCTTGTATCTTCTCTCCTCGATATTCATCATAAACTCAAAAATTCGATAGACTAACACGAACTGAATTCAGGGAATTCCTTTTTGAGTGGGCTAATGTGACAACTTCGCAATTTCGGTCATTTTCAAAATTTACTATTCATCTTGGGAATTTACTATTCACCGGTTACTATTCAAAATTTTACTATTCACCGTTTTTGGAGTCAAAGTAATATTTTGAGAACATATTTCAAAATTTACTATTCACGAAACACTATTCATTCCCGGAGAAAATTTCTACTCATGCTTCATTATTTCATCGTTTATCGTAAACTAGGTTTACGAGTATCAAATTCGCGTAACCTTAATGGTTTAGCTGTGAATTCATGAACAACCATCAAGGACATTCCATATAGACTAGGTTTAGTCTACATATCATTATCATCATCATCATCTTATTAGTTCATGCATAGTTTTGCATATTACATTAAACGTATGATTTCATATTAAATAAACGCTATCGCGTAATCATTTATTTTGAATATTTGATCCGACACTTCCAAAAATTATTCCGATATATTTTTATACTCATATTAAGATTATAAAAATAATATTATTAGTTTACCCGGTGTTTTAAATTTATTTGGTATATAAATTGTTATATTTATATAATTACGACGGTTTTCGTAAATACTACTTGATACTTATTATTTCACTCAATTTTTGTAAGAAATGTACTTTTATAATTTTTATGGCTTTGATATATTTTATTTTATTCCGTTAAAATTTATTTTTAGCTAACGCTACCCTAAATACTTAATTATATATACAATTTACCAACTTTACTTATATATTATACATTAAATGATACAAAAATTCACTAACTTCTCTTTTGGTCTTGCCCTTGTCGACCTCCATGATGACTCACAAGATGTTTGTGTAAAAATCTTGCATATACTTGTACACATAAGCCTAGTTAGATAAAATATTTGTTATACAATCATTCTTTTATTACAAACCAACACATAGATATTCATTGATCCAAGGTGAAAAAAAAAAGGAGAACCTCTCCAAACTCTTCATCATTTTCGTCCAAGACCAAAAACAAGAAGAAACTTGGAGTTTTTGCAAGAACAAGTGAAATTACAAACACTAGTATACTCTATATTTAGGTTTTGCAATAAAAACCTAGGGTATTTAGGATTAACCCTTGTTCATTTAACCTCATCAAGTTAACTAGTAAGCATCCCATATTCATGATCATATTTCTTATTCATTTTTATGTTCATTTCATTAAGCTTGAGAAAACATACAAGTCTCATGGATGTTTATACCACTTTTTCATTGTTTTTAAGGGTTACATATTTATGTCATCCTATAATTACTCCTTGTAATATATCCCTTTTGGTGATGTCTAGGAACCCATGACACCCTAAGAAGGTGTATGGTAGGATTAGAATAGCTTCGGAGTTGTTTTGAATTGGTTAGAATAGGTTTGGCGCGAGAAAAACTCATTTCGACAAGTTTTCTAAAGGGTCTGTCCTTATTTTTGAATTCTGGAATTTTCGACAGTGGATAAAAATTTTTGGCCTAGATATTTAGAAAATACACTTTAAAACGAAAACGTGGCGGCTTGAACGGATTAAAACGGAGCTTTAACGAAGAAGTTATGAATTTTTCAAGTTAGACGACGAAAACTATAAAATTCTGGAAAATTCAGCATGTTACGTCTACTTTTTACGAGTCAAAAATGAGGCTTAGGCGTTATGAAATGTGTCGACTTATCAAAAATATATTAGTATACTTTAATACGAGTCTAAGGATGTAGAAAACGTAGAAAACGGACTTGTAACGAGTAAATTACACGCGTTAAACAAAGTTGCCGTAACTTTATTATATAAACAACATTAATATATTTTCTACTAAACACATACTACGGCAACGAGGGACCATGTTGAGGGTCGTTTTTAACAATGATGTAATACTTTTCATAAAATGATGTCTTCTAGTAAAAGTAAGTTTGCCTAGCCAAGCGGAGTTGTAACGAATAAAATACGGTCACTTAAACTTTGCCGAAAACCACCCTTAAACAATATTTTGGATACAAGTACCATACTTCACCTATACTTTTCTCCATGATCGAGACCTCTAGGATGTAAACTTAAATGCTAAAACTTTGAGATAATGATACAAGCTTCCCAAAACCGTTGAGTTTGTTTCCTAACACTTGACGTGCACCATTTTACGACTAGCTTTTCGAGGCCGATTAGTCACTTTCATGAAATTGTCAAATGACATTATTTTACGACGAAAAGATATAATTTCATAATAAATCATTAAATAACAATCGTCGGATATCATTTCAACGTAAATACATGTGGAGTAATTTATAAATGGTCAAGAAGTTAAGAGATTATTTCTCGACGAGAAATATTATTTTCAAAAATTCATAAGTGGTATAGATATCATACGAATTGCATGCGTAACATTACATCATGACTTATTACATATCATATCATTCATAATAGGTCAAGTTTAGAGATTCACGCTACATTTCGGTGTACTCACTTTTGCCATCGCATCTTTGTACCAAGTGAGTTTCATAGCCCCTACTCTTTTAATTGTTTTGAATTACTTTTGGGGGAGATACATGCTCAACTATTTTTATGACATTCATGTCTATTTGCAAACTATGTGTTTATCTGAACTGAATGTTTAGTCATACGAAGTAACAGTTTTGCCATGCTTAGAATTGTCATATCATATTCATTGGACTGATGGTCTTGGTATAATCATTGAGCTAAATGTCTCGGTATAATCATTGAGCTGAATGTCTTGGTATAATCATTGAGCTAAATGTCTTGGTATTATCATTGATCTAAATGTCTTGGTATAATCATGAACTAATGGTCTTGGAATTATTTGAAACAACACTCATATGTGTTATATCAATTGAATATTGTTAGATTAAGTAATGTACTGAACATAAACTATACACATTTTGGTAATGGGTTGTGAACACACAGGTTGCAAGTTTTGTATGGGAACTTGGGCTGAGTGGATTCACAATGCCTTTCTTTGCATAAACGATTTTGAAAGGTTTTCATTTCAACGCAAACTCTATGAACTCACTCAACCTTTGTGTTGACACTTTTAGCATGTTTTATCTCAGGTATCTAAGGCATTCACTTCATGGCATGCATGTGGACATATCATAGAGTCGCGGTGACGACGCGTCTCACTTGGGTTTTATGAACTTTAAAACATCGTTTGTCTTGTATCAAACTTAATTCCGCACATGTCTAATTTCATTTGGGACCTACACTTTGTAAACTCGGATTATTTTATTAAATCAAACGATGTATTTTCCAAACGACACTTTAGGTCGTTCAATATATCTGTAACTGTGATGCTATGACAGTCAACCCGAGAATTCCATTCGCTACAAAAGTAATTTGGGGTGTGACAGATTGGTATCAGAGCTTGTTATAGAGAACTGGTTGCATCGTTGACCCTAGACTATAACTACATCATCATAGCATCTCATCATTTCATCATGAGTGCATATTCACTTTACATGCGGATTCATATACATTTTATTCGAATTATTTACTTTCATTTCAAATCGATTGTCACATAGATGCCTTTAAATACCCATCCCATTATCATTTCCTCATATTCTAATGTGGAGAATGCTTTGTCATTCCCTATCGCAATTTTAATATCAGCTGATTCATCACCGATAGCGTCGAATGCCGAGCTAAAACCTTTAAGTACGGCGAAGTCACTCTCACTCCTTTGTTCCACCACTAACATGTCGAGTTACACGTTATTCACACATTAAGTCACTAAACCATCATACAATTGAAGCACTTACGACATATCATAACTCATCTCCTAGGAATCCGTCAATCATTTTGAAACATAACCTCAAACTTATCACCTCCTGTCATATCTCTTTAGAGCGCTTATTATTAACATAGGACTTTGCTACGTCTCACCTTTCCTCTTATTTTGAAGAGTTATGGCACCGAAGAAAGGCACTGAAATGACACCAGGTTGCTATCAAAAGTATGTAAAGGATAGTATAGCCAGAGCACTAAGGAAAGAACGAGCAACGGTAGTTCTTCTTTATGCCAAGACCGCGGTATTCTTTGAAGCGCTAGACTTCTTTGCCTCTTTGGAGCTGCAGGAGGGTCTGGAATCGAAATTGTACATACAAGGACTTTAAGAGCTGTGATCCCACAAAGTTTAAAGGCACCGAAGAAGCCCTTGCTATGATCCGTTGGTTTGAGAAGATGGAGTATGTGTTTCTTTTATGCAATTGCCCAGATGACTACAAGGTGAAGTTTGCCACTGGTACACTCTTAGATGGCGCAATGTCATGGTGGAATTAGTATGCGCATACCTATTGGTATTGAAAATGCTTACAAGCTCACGTGGGATCAATTCAAGAGGTTGTTGACAAAGAAGTATTGTCCACGCCCGGAGGTGAAGAAATTAGAAACAGAATTTTATGAGTTAGTGACTGTTGGTTATGACATCGAGACCTACATTAGGAGGTTTCAAGAATTGGCTGCACTATGTTCATCAATGGTTTCGGACAATGAGAAACTACTGTAAAACTTCATTGGAGGACTTCCACAATGTACAACGTGAATTCATCAAGTCAGTGCTCATCTTCATCAAACGCATAGTTATCAAAGAACGTGTAGAAGATCTCCAGCTGGCAGTTGAATCTTATCAGACCCGTGTCAACTTCACTCCACGGCAGCTTGATCTTCCCGACATCAACCAGCTCTCACAACTTACACTCATCGGCAAACCATTCGGTCGTTTACGATGAACTTCAAAGAAATTGCTTGATGGCGTGTAGAGATCTTCACAAGTTTGGAGATCACACTTTGAAGATGGTTAGGGACGGATTGGCTTACCGGTTGAAGGATATACACCAAAAGATTGGGTCTCCTAAGCGATGGAATTCTCGGGATCGAAGGGATGTGAAGAGGATCATCACGATGATTGATGAACGGTTGTATAGAAGTGATCAGTTCAGAAGATTGGAAAGCTATGTTGGTGGTCGACCCAAGAGAAACATCATCGGCTTTCAACGCCCGATTCACACTCCTGGCGACATCTCTGGACTACCTGGTACCCCTTGAACTGCTTCTTTCATTATAAATTTGGATGTATGATTTATTATGTCAATGGCTTGTGCACATATTACAATGTACAACCCGTACTTGTATATAAAGGACCCTGTGGTACGCTTTAGTACCACAATCCTTATATAAGGAGCGAAAGCTTCTTACTTTTGAGTAAAACCTATCAAACCTTTCACTTTTCAAGGTTTTGCTCAAAAGAACAAGTACTTTCCCTTGTGATTTTCAAAACCTCAACCGTTTATATCACTCGTTGAGGGGGAGTACTTGACTTAAAACTTTTTTCACAAATTGTTCACAGTGGTCATTCTTCCATAACTTCGAAATGGTCATATTTATTCTCAACTTTTCAAAAATAACATTTTATATGCCATTTTTGGGGGGGAGAAAATACGTGATAAGAAATATGTTGTGTTTTGCTATATGAACTCTCGTGCGAAAAGACTTTAACCCAAGAATTGACGAGATCTTAACTGTCAGTAACTCGAAAAGACTTGTCGGGGACGGGTAATAATTTCAAACTAGTTCGCTAGTGATGTAAGCGTGTCTCGCAAAGGACTTGTCCGAGTAGAATGTACCATTCGAGAAACTCTTGGTAGACAGGAACCTTGACGGGTTTGACAACCTTTCGGGGTTGTCCACACCTTCAAGATAGTTATTAGAGCTAGCTGTCACCTAAAAGCTGACAATGCAACTCTTTAACTATGCCACGTAATCGTGTCTCGTGAGGGAATGTCTATCTTGAGTTGATCAATTCAAAAATGTGCGCGCTCTTTCCTCACTGTGCATTTAACCGTTAAAACTCTTAAGCACATGTGGAGGGGGAGTATTTATGCAAAATCTCATCTCAACAGTGTTTCAAAAATGTTTTCATTCATAAACACTGTGCGAGATTTTTATAGTAAATGGTTTTATGGCAACATAGGTTAGTCATGGAGTTATAAGGTGACTAAGGTTAGGAATAACCGTCCTATGATCCGCCAGAGCCGGAGGGATCTACCCAAGGACACCACAAATAGTTAGTATTTAGAAGTCCTTAGGTATGATTATAAAAAGGAGAAAATGAGAATTGGAGAAAGAAGGAGTTGAAGAATTAAAAGAAATGCAAAGAAAAGGGTGAAAAGAAATAGCCCTCCAGATTATTCAACTTAGGGCGGACACCGGGTTCAATTCATATGCTATTGGTTGTCACTAGATGACACCGGTATTGAAGATTAAAAGTCGTCATGGAACCAGTGACGCATGCACTAAACCTTCTTAGCCACTCAAGTTTCTCTCAACGAAAGCTTGTTTCATTCTCACTGGGAACCCTACGTAAACTATCGGCTTTCTCTTAGAGATTCTTTGGTATTGAAAAAGGAGACCCTCTCCCTAGTCTCCTTCGGAAAACCAAAACGTACAATTGAGTCTAGAGCCACGAGATTCATCAAAAGATCTCTTAGGTACACTTGACATTTCATCACTTGACATTCAACAATAAGAATTTCAGGGGTACATTATCGAGTCCTTCCGAGATCTTAGCAATCGTCGAGAACATTTATGAGGGGTTCACAACTGTGATCCTCGGTGATTGAATGGAAACTCCTGCCATGGTCAACATCAAACAGCCGGCAGGTCGCCGGCAACTCCCGTGGATTGCGCTTAGTGGTCTCAAAGGTCTACGGTCGTGAGGTGATGCTTCGGTGTACCTCGGCGACTCATCTGAATCGTAGGTGTACTTTGGTACATCGTGTTATCTCACTTGTGGGACTCGATTGAAACGGCCTTTGTAAGAATTAGAGCTGTGTTTTCACACTATGTTGTTAACACTCTCGAAGTTCAAACTTGTAAGTGCCGGAATCCTCTTATTACTAACCGTTTTAATGTTTTCTTCTTATGGAAGCTCGGAATGATCGTGCAGATTCTTCTCATGCTCACGCCAACATCATCACTAATGGAAGTTCTATCCAAAAGCAACACAACGTCGAATGATTCTTCGCCAAACCAAAGAATCTACAAAGTTAAAGACTTAAAGAACTTCATCGATCTTGAATTCCAACGTCAAAAGAGTGTAAGCATGTTGAAGAATGGCGTGGAGACACTGGAGCGGAAAGCGACTGAGGCGAACAAGATGAGATAACCACATACTATCACTTTCATCACAAAGAACAATGATCAAAGAAAAAAGTTAAAGATGATGTCAAAGCATAACTGTTCAAAGAAAACTATCTCTACTACCTGGGGAGATTGTTCAAAATCAAGGCAATTCTTCTCACAAGAAAGAAGAATGTCAGAAGACGTCAAAGCTACTATTACATCAACGCCTTCACCGTTTTTCATCACCCACACTTGAGGGGGAGATTGTTGGAATCACTCCTAAACCTTAATTCAAGTGTTAGTTACTCATATGTAATAGGTAGCTTATTATGGCCTTTATGTTTGTTTAAGGTCTAGCTTATGTAGAAGGCCCATAAGCTTAGGCCCATGTCCAATAAGGATAAGGATGGGAACTAGGAGTGTTGCCCTAGCTTCCCTCCTATAAATATCCCTTGTAAACCTTCATTTGAAGGTTGGTTGTTCAAGTTATTTCTTTCACATACATCTACGCCTAACCGTGCTACTCATATTGTGTGTGTGTTTGATTATTGTTCATCCGCCTCTCTATCTCTTTCATTGAAGCTTGTGTTGTAAATCTAGTGACCTAACAAGACACACTAAGCATAACCCACAAGGAGTTACCGAAGTGATCTGCTGTCAGGGCTGTTTGATGTTGACTCTAGCAGGAGTTTCCATTCAATCACTGAGGATCACATTTGTGAACCTCTCATAAATGTTCTCGACAGATTGCTAAGATCTTTGTAGGACTCGATAATGTATCACTTGCGTCCTTATTGTTGAACGACAAGTGATGAAATGTCAAGTGTACCTAAGAGATCTTTTGATGAATCTCGTGGCTCTAGACTTAATAGTGCGCTTTGGTTTTCCTGAGTGGAGACTAGGGAGAGGGTCTCCTTGCTTCAATACCAGCAATCTCTAAGACAAAGCCGATAGTTTTCGTAGGGTTCCCTGTGAGAATGAAGCAAGCTTTTGTTGAGAGAAACTTGAGTGGCTAAGAAGGTTTAGTGCATGCGTCCTTGGGTCCATGACGACTTTTAATCTTCAATACCGGTGTCATCTAGTGACAACCAGTAGCCTATGAATTGAACCGTTAATACGCCTAAGTCGAATAATCTGGAGGGCTATTTCTTTTCACCCTTTTCTTAACTTTTCTTTTTAATTCTTCAACTCCTTCTTTCTCCGATTCTCATTTTCTCCTTTTTATAATCATACCTAAGGACTTCTAATTCTAGCTATTGGTGGTGTCCTTGGGTAGATCTCTCCGGTTCTGGCGCATCATAGGACGGTTATTCCTAACCTTAGTCACCTTATAACACCATGACTAACCTATGTTGCCGTAAACCATTTTCTTGAAAATATCTCAAAGTGGTTATCAATAAAAGCATTTTGTACCACTGTGAGAGTTTAGAATTGTGCAGAAATACTCCCCCTCCACACGTGCTTAAGTATTTTGGAAATCACGCGGTGAGAGAAAGCACTTTTAATT
>OU343222.1:215133247-215169368 GCA_910596185.1 Chrysanthemum makinoi | reverse complement strand
GATCAACTCATGATAGACAATCCCCCGCGAGACACGGTTACGTTGCATAGTTAAAGAGTTTCATTGTCAGCTTTTAGGTGACAACTAGCTCTAATAACTACCTTGAAGGTGTGGAAAAACCTCAAAAGGTTGTCAAACCCATCAAAGTTCATGTTTATCAAGAGTTTCTCGAATGGTACATTCTACTCGGACAAGTCCTTTGCGAGACACGTTTACATCACTAGCGAACTAGCTTGAAATTATTACACATCCCGGACAAGTCTTTTCGAGTTACTAACATTTAAGATCTCGTCAATTCATTGGTTAAGTCTTTAGCACGATGATTCATTTGCAATTCATAACATATTTATTATCACATAATTTTTCTCCCCCTAAAAAATGGCATATGAGTGTTATTTTTGACGAAATTTGATATCGAATATGTCCATTTCGAGTTTTGTGGGAAGATTACCACGAAGAACAGTTTGTGAACAAAGTTTTAAAGCAAATACTCCCCCTCAACAAGTGATATTAACTTTTGAGGTTTTGTAAATCATAAGGGGAAGTACTTGTTCTTTTGAGCAAAACTTTGAAAAGTTAAAGTTTTGATAAGTTTTACTCAAAAGTAAGAGGCTTTCGCTCCTTTTATAAGGATTGTGGCACTAAGGCGTACTGTAGGGTCCTTTCATTACAAGTACGGGTTGTGCACTGTTATGTGTGCACAAGCCATTGTCATATATACATCACACATCCAAAATAAGAGAGAACAAATCAAGGGGTACCAGGAGATTCAGGTAATCCAACAATAACTCTGGGAATGCGTTCTGGATGTTGATAGCCTGTGAGAGATATGCTTGGACGACCACCAACGAAACTCTCCAATGTTCTGAACTGATCCCACCTAAACAACCTTTCATCAATCCGCTTGATGATCTTCTTAACATCCCTTCTATCCCTCGAATTCCATCTCTTCTGTGACCCTATTCCTTCATGTATCTCTTTTAACCGATAAGCTAAACCGTCCCTGACTTTCTTCAATGTGTGATCCCCAAACTTATGTAGCTCTTTACACGCCATGAAGCAATTGTGGTGTAGTTCACTTCTGTAGACTACCCTAAATGGTTTCTTGATTAAGGTGTACTGAGCAAGTTGATTTATGTCGGGAAGGTTGAGCTGAGGTTTTGTGAGATTGACACGTTTCTGATAAGATTCCACCGCAATTTGAATGTCTTCTACACGTTCTTGGATCATGATGCTTCTGATGAATATTAGTAATGACTTGATGTACTCGCGTTGGATATTTGTAGAGAAATGTCGCATTCATCCTTGTACCTTGGCGAGATACATATCTTCAATGTCATTTAGCGACAATCTCGGAAAATCCGCTTCACAGAAGTCACATTCCTCTTCGTCTTGTTGTTTGACCACTATTTTCTTAAGGAATGTGTAGTCCCACTTTGACTAAAGGGTAACATGTTGAATTGCAATGATTTGTTTTTCACTGAACACTTCCTTCTTTGACTTAAGAACCTGGCAGCTTTTGTAGTAGATTCTGCGGTGTTCAGGCCAATGATGAATCCCATACAATGCATCGATGCCGTACTTTTCCACTTTGTTAGCAAACATGTGAGTGGTTTATTCCTCGATGGCTATGTTGTTGGAGTATATTGCTGCCGGGAAAGGGAGTGTGAGTGATGTAGCATATTTCTTGGAGACATCGCTACCGTGTAGAAGAAACTCAAGGTCATTGTTGAAGAAATAGCGGAATGGAATATTGGGTTGATCCGGTCGGCCAATTGTAGGTAGAGGTTTGGTCCAGCCAGTGTAGTATGGAGCTTTGTGCGTGCGTGAAGTCAATGTTTGATTCAGGGTTTAGCCAATCAATGTTGTTAGACATAGCTCGTGCAATGTTATCAAGATGATATTCGACTTCAACTGCACTTTTTGAGTTGTCTTTAAGTAGTTGAAATGCATCGTTCTTGATTCGCTTCAAATCTGCCTTAGTCATCTTCTTCACGTTGAACTTTTCCTGAATAAGCTTCACATGCTCCATTGTACGGCCATCTACCATTTCTTGACCTTCTAGTAATGAGGGGGTGGCATCAACAAGTCTAGAAAATTAGTCATATTCTTCGGTTGTGTCTTCATCTAGCCATGAGAGAACATCGATCTTCTTCTTCTTTTTCTTTAGCTTTGATGATGATTCTGGTTTCTTTGTTGTGGCAGAAGTGGTAGGTTGTTGTTGGGGCTCAGGGACATCTTCATCGTCACCACCAGTGTATTTGAAATGATCACCGGTTTTCTCTGTTTGGAGTGGTAACTCAGAGTCCTGAGGTTTCTCAGTAGGAGTAGAACGTGGAGGAGATCTTGTTCGGGTGGAGGTCCTTTGGGGTGGTGGTGGCATAGAGGATGATTCGACAGACTTTCTTTGGGCGTTTTGGTGCGAATCCTTGTCCTTATCATCGTCGTCTCTTGGTCGTTTAGGTTGACTTGCTGACTCTTTGCATGAAGATTTGAGTTGATATTCTAGAAGGGCCTCAAAAAATTTAGCTTCATATGAAGCAAAGGTTGCAGACCGTTTAGATATTTGTATCACCAATTTCGATATCAACTCAGCTTCAAGAGATCAGGTGAGTTGGCCAGTATATGCTTAACCAATGCGACGATATTTGGAGTAAGTTTTCTGGCGAACATATCCCTTGTCACTCCAGGAATAGTGTCGAGAAGGAACTTATGAGTATATTCCCTAATCGTCTTGTTCATTTCACCCTATACATCTCGATTGAGAAAATTCTGGATCTGTTCCCATTCTCTCAACATCTCGTTTATCCCATTTTGAAGAAGATTGATTCTGTCAGCGAGTTGATTGAGTTTCTTGTTGACAACATTTTTCTTCCTAACTTGCTTGATAGCTTTAATAATCTTTGTCTTTGCTCGGGATGCCCAAGTGTCGGTTGGCTTCTTAATGGATCTGGATGCGGATCTGGTGGTTGCTTTGGATGGTGGAGGTGATGAGTGAGAAGATGAGTCTGATGATGATGAGACATGAGGAGGCTTAGGGTCCTTTGGTGGCTCAAAAGTTTGTTCCTTGCTTCGTACGAGACTATCAAGAATGTAATCGTTGGCTTCCTTTTCCGCTTGAGCCTTTTCTTCTGCCTTAACCCTAGCTTCTTCATCTGCTTGAGCTTGAGCTTCTTTTTCTGCTTTGTCTTTAGCTTCAGCCTCAACATCTTCATCTGCTTTTTCTTTCTCAGACTTCTCCATTTCTGGTTCTTCAAAGTCATAGATGATAGAATCCTCAAGTTGCTTTTGTTGTTGTTCGTGGGTGGTGGTACGGTTCCTTATCGGTTGATTAACCGCATCGGCGGTGTAGTAAGTGCACCACCACTGACCCTCGGGGCCACGGGTTTGTTGCTGTTCGAACTCTTTAGCAACATGTTGGAGTCTGAGGTTCTTAAGCTTCTTTCTATAGCCTCCGTCTTCATCTAGTGGCTCTTCTTCTGAGCTTTCTTCTTCGTGCTCAAGCACTGGAGTTTTCCCTTTGTCAGACTTGGGACTGAGAGGTTTTCTTTGAGTATCATCGCTTGCGATTCGAGTAGATAATCTCTTCACCTATTTCAGTGTCCTCTGAGTCCTCGTCCATTAGTTTTGGTTCTAGTTTGGGAATAGGGATGGCTTCGAAGAGGAACTCTCTTCTTCAGTGTGTGAGTTCTCTTTGGGTACCTTCTCGTACTCTCAGTGCTCGCAATACTTCCAGCACTGCCTCTCCTGGTCTTGCTAACAGGAGTACCAGAGGACTTACCATCAAGGAAATCTACTTTGCCTGCTTCAACTGCTACCAGATATCGTTTGTACGATTGAAGTCCTTTGATATCATCAGAGAGAAGATAATCTGGCAACACTACACCTTGTTTCTTCATGGTAGATTCTTTGAGTCTTACCATGTTGAGTGTGGGTTCAAGTAGCACGGAGTGATGGTTGGGGTCTTCAAGTCTTTGGGGAATGTCTGGATTGGTTTCAAGAATCCTTTTGATCAACAATTTTGTGTATCTGACATAAGGAATCTTGGAGCCAGGCCTTTCGGTTAAGTCATCATGTCGTCCCGGTCGAGATGCAAATTCGATGTGTTTCATGTTGACCATGCCCCAAAAGATTTGAAGTTCCATGAGTTTCGGATGCTCATAGCCACTGTCACGTCCGGAAACGGATTTAGCAATCATAATGTACAATGTTCTCCATGGTTGAGGAATATTCTTGAGATCTAATGAGGAGTGTTTTGTGATAACTCCAGCAGCTTCATCATAGCCGATGTCCACCATGAATTGGAGAACGACCTCTTCCGTAGGAGTAGCAGAGAACTCAGAAGGCTCGATGGTTGGAAGAAGAAGAACAGCCCTTAAATCTGCAGGAGTGATGGTGACTTGTTTGTGGTTAAGTGTCACCGTCACAGCACTTTGACCTTTGACCTTTTGTATCGTGTGCTAGAATTGGTGAACATAGATCTCCGACACAAGATGTTGAGAATTTGTGAGCATGTTCTGATATGGGTGAGTCTTCAAAATATCCACCGCAATCTGACAAGAAGACTCAGAGCAAGTGAAGTTGTCAAAATCAACTCTGAGGTTGTTCTTCCCGATCTTCATTGTGTAACCATTGGGGAAGATATCTTCAATTGAGAGAACATTTGGTGCATCAACGTTTTCCATTTGGGCGCCCATATCGTGATCTGAAAGATATTTAGCCAAAAGAACCAACATATCGAAAAACATTACGTTAGTCAAAAGTTGATTCTATTGTCTAATTCTAGAATATGATATGTTAACTAATGTTACGAGTCAGATGTCACTTGTTTGTCCAATAGTCTAAAGTAGTCGTGATAAGATTCGTGAATTGATTAGCTTTGAGTTTTAAAGTTTAAAATTTTCACTTATTTTCACAACATATTAACCATTTAAGCTTATTAATGACATTTTGGTTTAGTGACGTTATGATTTGTTTATTTACAAGTTTGTACGCGTAACAATTCACAAATTTGGTTAAAAATTAGGCTTAGGCGTAGGATTTGCAAGCTTAGGCGTAAACAGTAAACCATACGCGTAGGCATAAGCTTATGCGTGGATCTTGACTTCGCGTAAGAAATATTACGCGTAAGAAAAGAACTTAGCAATAAGCTTACGCGTAAGCATATGATTGAGCTTATGCGTGGGTTACTCGTAAGAGTGAACCTTATGCGTAAGACTCAATGTTTACGCATATCCTTCACAGGATACGTGTAGTCCCTTTGTAGAACCTTACGCGTAAAGGTTACGCGTAAGATTTCTCTTACGCATAACAATCTACGCGTAAGGTAATCCTTATGCGTAGGAGCACAGTTAACCTTGATTCTGAATATTTCACGCGTAAAAACCTGAAACAAATTCATCATAACACATTTATTAACATATTATTCAAACACTTTCAGTTTTCACATGGACACACAATCATACACAGTTACGCGTAAGAATCTCATACGCGTAACACTTAAACCCTAAACATTCAAATATTACGAGTAAGGATTCTAGCCATAGGATGAGCACCAAATTGATTTTGGGATAACTTAGAGGCCTAAGGATATGTTTCCAACAAGTTTTAACATCTAAAACCACACAAATCAAAAACACCCCAATTTCATACGAGTATGAACCCTAACTTTCAATTATGCACCATACATGTTTCTGGGTAAGATTTAAGAGTGGAATTGTTCAATTAAGCATGTCACAAACTTGTTTAAACCATCTAATTGTCCAGAAACACTTTCAAATGAAAACACCCAATTCCACGCATAAACCCTAAAACTTGAATAATGATTGATAACGTTTTCTGGGTGGATTTGGTTGATAGAAATAGTTTAAGAATGATTATTTAAACATTTTAACACATTCATTTTATCAAGAAACACCCAAACATGATTCCATGTTCATACTCTTATGCGTAGAACATGAAATAAAACCTAGAGACAAATCTAACCGTTGGAATTTGAAACAAATCAAAACCTATGTTTAGATAATCCCCTAGAACGTTTAAACACTTACAAATTCAAAGATTAAAGCACGGATTTGAGTATTGAATCTTATGCGTGGGATTGGTAGATGAAATATTAAATGAGGTATATTAAATGATATGAAAAAATTAGGTGAAGGGTTTTGTTAAAAAATAGTTTCAGCTTTTGACAACATTAGTCCCTCCACCTCAACCATTTTCATCCACAGCCCATAAGTTCCACTTTGGTTACGTTATGAAGTATAGTTTTGGAAAGAAACTTGACGAAGCTCCCCCTCGTCTTTAGAAATAATGAAATTTTATAAATTTGAGTCCGGGGAGTGTCAGTAGACCAGAAATGTGACCACCATTATCATAGAAACAACCGGGATAAGGTAACATGCAAGTACAAGGTTTTATGAAACCGAAAAATATTTACTCTCTCCCCCTCAACACTTGACCGAGAAAATACTGAATTTTGAAAGAGTAAAGTGTTGACGGAAGATTTGTACTTGCCATGTAAGAAAGAAATTAGACAGGAGAATATTTTTGAATTTTATCAGATTTTATATTTTTGTATTTTGTTTTTGAAAATATTTACAAAAGAGGTTTTGGTGTTTGACTGGTTTTAAGAATGTTTTAAAAGATCATCCAGGTTCCTCTGAGTCAAACACCTCATACCAATCGGTGGACCAACTCATTAAACCTAGCGGTGCTAAGGCTTTGGTGAGAAGATATGCCGATTGGTATTCATTACCTAAAGTATAATTCAACGTTACCCTTTTCCACATGCTCCTTGATGAAATGATATCGAAGATCGATGTGCTTTGATTTTGAATGTTGAACAGAGTTGCACAAAATCGCAATAGCACTTCGATTGTCGCAGTTATCGGGATTCCAAATACGAACCATAGTCTTTGAGATGTGTTCTCATCCAAATGACTTGAGCACAACACGCCGACATGGCTACATATTACCTTGAGTTGAGGAAGCGATGTACAATCTTGCTTCTTCGATTTCCATGACACCAGTTTATCACCAAGAAATTGTAAAGCTCTTGAAGTACTTTTCCGAGAATCTAAGCAACTGCGTGATCGGCATCTGAAAAACTATTAGTTCAAAACCGAATCCTTCGGATACGATCCCCAAGTTAATGGTTCCCTTGATGTATCGAGGATTCTTTTAGCCTCGAGAGGTGAGTTTTAGTTGGTCTCGACCGATAACGGAGCAAAGATATCAAAGAAATACAATATCGTCTCTGGCTATTAGATACATGAGAGACCCAATGATACTATGGTATTTGGTAGGGTCAACCAATTTCCCATGCAAATCGGCATCCAGTTTCTTGGTATGTGCCATTGGTGTGGCATAGGTGTCACCGCTTTTCATTCCATGTTTGATTAAGATTTCAAGGGCATATTTCGACGACTCGAAAAAAATACCAGCGGGTGATTGATGAACTTAAAGTCCTAGAAAGAACGTAAGTTCACCCATCATGGACATTTCAAAATGTTTTTCATGAGTTTTGAAAAAGCGTTTGAGTATTTTAGATGTGTTGACCCAAAAATGATGTCATCCACATAAATTTGAACGATTAAAATGTGTGCCCGTGATATTGTATGAATAGTGTAGGGTCGACCGAACCTTTGACGAAATTATTGGCGACAAGAAAGGATGATAACTTATCATACCACGCTAGGGCTTGTTTGAGACCGTAGAGCCTTCTTCAATTTGTAGACGTGATTAGGGAACTCGGATCAACGAATCCTACGGATGGCTAACATAGACCGTTTCTTTCGGTTGTCCATTGAGAAAGCGGTTTTGACATCCATCGAAAGACGTGATGTTCATGTGAGCCGCAAATGCCGAAAAATCCATACACCTCAAGGCGAGCAACCGGCGAATGATTCTTCAAAGTCAATACCCTCTTCTTGTCTATAACCCTTAGCCACCGGGCGTGACTTATTTCGATTCACGGTTCCTTGGCATCCAATTTGTTTTTCCAAATCCATTTGAGACCAATGACGAAGACCCTGTTGGTCTTTCAACCAATTCCCATACTTCAAGATGTTTAAACCGATTGAGTTCTTCTTGCATGGATTCAATCCAAATTGTCTTTGGTCATTGCATATTTAATGTTTTTAGGTTCAGATTGGCAGACAGTGAGTGCATAAATACAATGTTCACCGTCTGTGTGAAGACGTTGTCTAGTTATGACTTGTTGATTTGGGTTACCAATAATGTTTTCAAGAGGATGGTCTTTCGTCCAACGATGTGTGGAAGGTTGATGTTGATATACATTCTACAAATTAGGAGGATTCAAATGGCTTGTAGATGATTCCGCAACATCAGGTGTGGCAGTTTCATTAGTAAACGGATTGAAGAACGCATTTGGATCATAATCTGCAGGTGGAGGTACTTCATTGTTTAGAATATCATCAGCTGGTTCAGCGTCGTTGGATGCGGTTTGTTCAACTGTTGTTGTAGAATCAACTGGTGGTGCTTCCTCAACAGTAGTTGTTGTAGGAGGTGTATCAGGTATTGGAATTTGATTAGTTTGAGCAACGGAAACATTTGATACAGCTGGGGCACGTTCATCAATATCATCACTAAACAGAGGAGCAAATATTGTTCCATTTGGCGTCGAGTTAGTTGTAAACTAGGTTCAGCTGATGATGCAGTTTGAGGGAAGTTTAAACTGTTATGACCGGGTTCCAAGTTGTTATGCTCAGAAGCCATTTCTATAAGCTCATCGAAATTTTCATGAATCGTTTCCATAATCTCCTTTGTACGACGATTCCAGATCTGATAACCCTTAGAGTTTTCATAATATCCAACAAAGACTCCAATGTCAGCTTTGGCTTTGAGCTTACCAAAGTCATCACGATCATTGTTCGGATAACAAAGAGATCCAAATACATGAAAGTGTTTGAGATTTGATTTTCGGTTATGGATAAGCTCATAAGGTGTTTTGTTGTGGCGTTTGGTAATCATTGAACGATTCTGAGTGTAGCATGCAGTTGACACGGCTTCAGCCCACAAGTAATCTGGAAGTTTAGCATTTATTAACATCATTCTTATAGCTTCCACTAACGTATGGTTTCATCTTTCAACAACTTCGTTTTGTTATGGTGTTCGTGCAATGGATGTTTGATGCTCAATTCCCACTTTCTCATAAAATGCACGAAGAGTTTAATTCACAAATTCAGTTCCTTTGTGCATTTATGATTTGTCTGACGGTGATCCGGAGCTGAACTTGAATTTTCGTGAGAAAGGTGATGATCATCTGTGGAATAAACCCAAGTCCATCTTGAGTAGTCATCTACAGTTACCAAGATATAACGTTTGCCATTAATCGTCTGCACGCGCATCGGGCCACACAAATCCATGTGAAGAAGATGAAGCACATCTTTGCGGTAAATGTGTTCCACCTTTAAAGGAAAGTGAGCACGAGTGCTTTTCCCTTGTTCACAAGCTGAACATAGGTGATCTTTGGAATATCGAAATCTCGGGAGACCTTCAACAAGTTTGTACCATGCAAGATTGGTTATGGTTTGAAAGTTTAAATGTGAGAGACGACGGTACCATAGCCAAGATTTTGTAGATGTTGCCTTTGAAAGTAGACAGATGGGAGATGAAGCAATCATGTCTTGCATTGAGATTGTATAAAGACTTGAATTGCGAGAGCCGGACATAAGATCTTTTCCTTGTAGATCACGAATGAAACAAGTTTTCTCCCGAAAAGCAACTTCCAAATCTCCATCATAGAATTGACCAACAGAGAAGAGATTGTGATCGAGACCTTCCACATAATAAACTCTGCTAATTTCGATGTTACCATTGATGTAATCTCCGTAGCCCATGATAGCTGCGAAGTGATCATTCCCGAATCTGACAGTGCCAATGAACTTTGCAACAAAGTTTCATAACAGTTTGAGATTTCCTGTCATATGAGATCTTTGCAATAATATTTTCTTTCCGTTTTGTTTACAGTGTAATTCGAGGGGTTTAGGATGGATTTGAGATAGTGTTGGATTAGAGTCTGATAAGTTGTTGGTTAACTTAGATTTCAGTCGAATCTATAAGTAGTTTCATTTCCATTCGTTACCATAAGTGACTGATGATTGTTGACATAGACAGAGGTCGAGATGTTGGAAAATGGTATTGGTCTTGTGGTTTTTGGTTGAGGTCTAGTGGTAGTTTCTTCTTCATCCTTTCTGTCTAAGTCAAGTCGCTAGCTGAGTCTTGAGTCAAGTCGCTAGCCAATTCGCTAAGCCAAGTCGCTAGCCAAGTCGCTAAGCCAACTCGCTATGTCTTGTTCAATAACAAGTCGCTACCGTTTTAAAGAGTCAAGTCGCTAGCGTTTTCCAAAGCAAAGTCGCTAGTTAGCTTTTGATATAACTCGCTGTTGACTTTCAAAAAAGTCAACGATATCCAAGTCGCTACAGAGAACCAGTGAATCTGGACATGATACATTGACAAGTCGCTAGCAAGAAACACATGACCAACTCGCTAGCATGAATATCAAAAAGTTTTCCGACCATGTTCAAGTTTACCCAGAAAAACGCGTGACAAAAAGCGCAAAGACATATAGCAATTTGACCCAGTTTGACCATTAAAAAGACTACAAGAATCTGACCAAATAACCACCGAAACATTCACGGATATAGTATTGTACAAAACGTCATGTAAAAGTGATAAAAAAGATTGACTTGGACCAAAAATAATGACACAAGACAGATTTTTAGACAAGTAAACATCACATGACAGTTTTGAACCAAACCAGGATACTAAAGCATGACAAAACTGTTAACCAAAGTAAACTCGAAAAAAATAATCCGACAATCATAAAGTACAAAAACAGTTTTTTTTACAAGAATCAAAACCACAAAGAATCAACACAACACAAAAACCTTGGCTCTGGTACCAATTGTTAGGATCCAAATATTATTGTGTTGGATGATTCAGGTGGTCTTGGATGATCAAAATACATGTTTGCCATAGTTAGAGAGTTAGTTGAGAGAGAGGGTGTTCTTGCTAGAGGTTTACACAAAGTATGGAATATTAGATTATGTGAGAAGCACCACCCCTTCCATGGATGGAAGGGGTACTTATACTTACAAATACACGACCTCCTATCGGCCTGTGGATCAGGATCATGGGTAAAGACCCGTCCTTCCTCCACGGTGTTGCACTAAACTATTTTACGCTACTGACTAACTAATTAACTACATAATAATGTAAATAACGACAAGTCTACGAGCTAACTTATGCTAGATAATATTTGGGGTGACCGACTCTTCACTATGGAATTTTCTAATTCCTAACAATCTTCCCCTAAGGGAGGTCACCCCATGTTTTACATTTCGAATCATAGCATTCTATTTTAACTTCAGTCTTGAGCTCGTAGACTTGAATTCTTCATTTCCGCAATCTTTGTGCTTTAGCAGCGATTCTTCAAAGTCCGCATAGATTTATACTTTTAGTGGAGGTCTTTGGTCTGATCCACATCTTTGATGATCTTCGAGCTTTCATTGAGATCATCAGCCACAGTAAATCTCTGGATCACCCTTTATTGTGTTGCCATCATGTGAAATTGTGACTTTCGGACCGACATGCTCACACTTTTGAATCATGAAATCTTTCCATCAGAGTAGCGGAAGCCTTACTGGTTCATGATATTTGCGGCGTAGCGAAGCATAGTATAAAAATATCGAACCGGGTTATGTAGATATGCACCGTCATGATTTCTTCAATTAAGTGTGGTTCGTGAACATGCGGCATTGGATTGACTCCTCAATTACGATCGGTACCGCGAATCGTCGGGGTGTACACGCATACAACATTTAGCAATTAAAGTGCACGAAAGTGTCTTTGATCACTTTCGTTGAATTGAGGTACACGCCCACGGTTCCCGTTGATCGGTACAAAGTACGTGATCGGTAGGATTCCTAAGAATCTCCTTGACAGGTTTTCGCAGTTGTTCTAGCCGTTCTCAAACCGGAACGTCTCAAAGAAGACAACACGGAGTGAGTGAACCAAATAATTGAGATTCACGATTGATGAAAAATGATTTGAAAACAATCGCGTATTGCTTAGAAGGAAGAGTTTTGCAATACGACGAAGGTTTTATGAGAATGATCAATTTTCAATCAAACTACTTTTTATATTTGAAATGAGTACACATTCGACGTGCTAGCGAAAAGAAGAGATTAGCACATCGAACGGTTTTTCTAAAAGTATTTTTCAATCAGAGATACTTTTGAATTTGAAATGAATACACATTCGACGTGCTAGAGAAAAGAAGGTTTGCACATCGAACGGTTTTTCCAAAAGTATTCGTCAATTCCATTCTTGGACCAAGGTTGATTCAAGACCAGAATCGCCCCATTGTTTCTATCCAGTTGTCACAAGTTTAATCTTACGAGAAGATCTCACATGTCACCCACCAAGAGCTTGTTTGATGTTGGCTCTAGAAGGATTTCCATCTTCATTGTGAATACTTTTACATACCACTCAGATGTTCTGGCAATACCACAAGGATAATGCGTAGGACTCTTAATATGTACTTACTTTCCACATTGTGTGAAACAGCAAGTCTTCATTAATTTTGTGTCCTAATGAGACATTGTGGATGATCTCTTGACTCTAGACTTGATTGTGCACATTTGGTTCCTATGTCGGATACTAAGGAGAGGGTCTCCTTCTTCAATATCAACAATCTCTAAGAGAAAGTCGATAGATTATGTAGGTTCCCCGTGAGAATGAAACAAGCCCTTTTAAGAGGAACTTGAGTGGCTTGGGAAGTTGTAGTGCAGTGCGTCACTGAGTCCATGACGTCTTGTCTTAAATACCAGTGTTACCTTAGTAACCACTTAGTAGCATATGTATTGAACCCTGGTTCGCCTAAGGTTGAATTAATGAAGGGCTATTTCTTTTCACCCTTTTCTCATTTCATTTCTTTTTCATTCTTCAACCCCTTCAATGCTTACCGAGATTTCATAACTAGAACCTTGTTGGGTTTATTCCAATACTAGCTCTGTCTCAGTCAGCACTCTTCCCATATCTCACTTTTCTCCTTTTTTCCATATACCTAAGGACTCTACACTATCTAGTGGATTGTCCCCGGTAGATCCCTCCCGACTCTGGCGGGATCGTAGGAACAAATACCTAACCTAACCATCCTTATAACTCCATGCATAAAGTAAAATGGTCGGTCTTTTGGTACAGTTCATTCCTTCTCGAAACCAATTGAAAAATCATTTGGAAAAACAATCAAGGTACTTGTGATACGAGATCAAAGCATTTTGTACCTTAATAGTTTTGATCATTTAGAAAATGCTCCCCCTCAACATGTGCATATGATTTGAAATTGTTTAGCACAAGGAGGCAAGAGGACTTTGAAATATTTTCTTTGATCACAATTTTCATAGAAAAAGCCATTTGATTTTCTTTGGTAAATTCTCCCCTCAATATGTGCATAGGATTTTTAAAATCATTTTTATCACATAGAGGCAAGAGTTAATTTGAAGCACATCCACAATCACAAGCCATTAAGAAACCATTTTAAAACTCAATCAAGGTACTCTATGTTAAAACATAAAAGCTTTTACCTCGATAGTTTATTTTCCTTTAAAATGCTCCCCTCAATATGTGCTTCAAGATTCGAAAGCGTTTAGCACATATGAGAGAGCGACCTGCACAATTAAATCAAAACGATCACCTTTTATCAAATTTCATTATTAAATCACAAATTCTCCCCGATCAAAAATATCAAACCCTTTGAGATTTTGGATCCCAAGTGATTTAATAAGGTTTAGAAAACATGGGAGAATATGTGGCCTGGTTTAAATACTCATCATGTTTTTGGATAAATCCTCCTCTTCAACATGTGCATTGTGTATGAAATCGTTTGGCACATGGAGGCAGGAGTGCCTTTAAGGACTAAAACCAATTCCATTTAAACAGATAAGATATTTAAATCATGATCTCTACCCTTATCAAAAATTTCAAACCTTTTGAGATTTGTGATCCCAATTGATTTAAATCATTTAAAAGATTTTGGGGAAAGACGTGGCAAGATTTAATTTAGAAAAATGACAGATAAGGACCATTTTAAGACATTAAAGATTGTTAGTGTCAGGTATGATATTTTTAAGAGATCTTTAAGTAAAATAAAACAATTTCACAATCAAACAAGAACAAAAAAAATTTCATTTTGAAAGACCTTGATTCAAAAGAAAAATCATACCATGACATAACATTAAATCTTTAGATCACCACATTTTAACGTACAAACCGGAACTTTTATGAAGAAATATTGTTTGAAAATATTATATTTTAAATCACTCTCCCCCTCAATCGATGACAGAAGTCAATAATTGAGTGACTTAGGTTTTGATAAAAAGAAGTCCGGTGATTTTCAAAAATTAGTTCAATTTATTTTCAAAACAATATTTTTCCATTTTCAAAACAATTTAATCAAATTATTCAAAATTGTTTAAAAATGGTATCCTGCACAAAGATACGTTAGTGGTTGAGAAGCTTCCGTTGTTGTTGTAGGGTTTGGAAGAAAAACCATCTGCCGATGCAGTGAGACTTCTTTTTACGTTGCATTTTGAATGCCAACTGAGGTCAAATTAAGCTCCGTTTCTTCAATCACTTAGAAGAAAACCATCTGGATCGGTGAGACCTCTTACGTTGCATTTCATGCCAACTCTCCATGAAGTCCAATTAAGCTCCGTTTCTTCATTTGTCAACCCAAGATATAGTTACCCTTTCCTTTCGGCATCCAATCATCATATTATGTGGGATCCGGATCGGGAACATTCTTATACCAATATACCTGCATACGTTAGTGAACACAACATGATATATGGTGGTCGACAACACCCAAAACAACAATGTCGACTAATAAAAGTCGATTCAACATATCAATCAGTTCATATAAAGCATGGGAATAATGTTCATCAATCTATAATCATCTAAACCTAACAATCACATCCTAGAAACCTAGTCCTTCAACATAGGCAATTATATTTTTCAATTAAGCACGAGGATGATTAAGAAAGCCTATTAGATGATGTAAATATGAAAAATATTCTTCCCCTCAACCAATGACTCTTTTCTTTGAAAAGTTTTAAAAGCCGAAGTCATTGATTGAGTTTTCAAATTTAATAGAACTCTGAAACTGATTGATTTTCAAGCAACTCATTTTCCACCATTTTTTGAAAACAACAAATATTTTTCTGAAGAATTTTAGACGGAAAAACATTTGTGTAGGAACAACCGCATCCTTGACATACTTTCCTCAAATTTTTTAGGATAAGTGCACTAAATATTTGAAAATTGTTTAGCGCAACACTTTCCTTCCTTTAAAGAAGCGGTTGCTATCGAAATAATAGCAAGCCATAGTTAAGCACGGGTTACAGCCCCGAAGTAAAATAGCGCAAGCCATCATTTGAAGTCCGGTTACGCGAAATAATCGTAAGCCATATTTTGAGACATGTTATGAAAAGAATATTTACACCTCTCGCCGAACTTCATCTAAAATCCCGTGCCATTATTGAATGATATTTCTAAGACCGTAGATGTTATCGATACCGGAAGACATGTCTTGAGAAAACATATTTTTGGTATTTTTCAAATTTTTTGATTTTTATGGGTTTTGAAGGTTTTATATTTTTCTATTTTCTTTTTGTTGGTTTTATATTTTTGTATTTAGTTTTTAGATAAATATATACAAAGATAGAGAAGATGATATAGTTAAAGAAGATGATGATACGTGTACCGAGATAAGGATATCGAAGCGACGTCGTAGAAGATAGAAGTCATCATCTCTTAAACTTCCACCACCAAAGCTTCCGAGGCTCTTGAATCAAGAAAGAAATTGACCCATCTCGAAAGTGAGACTTTGGCAGCTTCCCCAAACCAAAATCCTTTAGGCTGGCAGATTGAAGCTCTATTTCAAGCTTGCCTTAGCTAGGTGCACAAAGAAGCACACCATTATCATAAATCCTGCTTGCTCCTTTAAGAACGAAAATCGAGATTCTTCGTTCGAGGTTATATCATCCAATAGAACAACGAACAGCGTTCATCCCACACTTAAATAATCTTCTCAAATTTCTTTTCCAATCGAAGTGCCGAAGCAATCCATTCCAAAAGGTGTCAAGAGAACACTTCCCCAGTAGTTGAATTGATGCAGTCGACTTCTTTGTATAATGCTCAAGAACTCTCCCGAATACACTTCATGAGGGAATGAAGAACACCTTCCCATGTTCACATTTTTCTTCCCTGATGAACGTGTATGAAGCTCAAGAACCGAAGTACACCAATACCCAAGAGCTCTCCCGAATACACATCATGAGGGAAATGAAAACACCTCCCCATGTTCACATTTTTCTTCCCTGATGATCGTGTATGAAGCTCAAGTATCCGAAGTATACCAATACACGAGGAATGAATAACTGATAACATTGAAGAAGCGGGCCAAGTCACTGATTATCTCTGCGGGTGACAATCTCTGCGGATGTCAACACAGGAATAAGTGATTATATCTCTCGAATCACGATTAAGCACTCAAGTGAAACAGTGAGCATCCCCAATGTACACAATCTCTATCCCCAATGAATCACACACTTGTGTACCTCTTTTATCTTCAGAAACTTTCTTTACATCACTTCCCCCACGACGTTGGAATAAGAACACTAAACGCTTTGATGAGTAAAACCTTGAGTTTCTCTGTGGTCATGACATTTGTTTTCCCGGGATATCTTCAATCACTTAGAAGAATTAAGTTCATCAAGTTTACTCGCCATGAGTCAAACCTTGAGTTTCTCTACGGTAATCACATTTGTCTTCCCGAGATATCTTCAATTACTTAGAAGTATTAAGTTCATCAAGTTTACTCGCGTTTAGATGCTTGTCTCCTTACCCCTTTGCCGTTTTGACACTTCGAATCAACAACTCTTTGTAAGTCCGTATACTAGAAATATGTTGAGAAGAACACTTGAACTCTTGTGAGAATCAACTTTGAAGACACTCTCGACTATTTTATCAACCCTTATGTAGACAATTTGAAGTGACCACTCAAGAAGAAAACCATATACCATACTTGAAACTAAAGTCAACTTCCCCACATTTGTATCTTAAGCTTGCACCTAATGATGGAAGAACGTTGTAGAGAATTTATGCTTCAAGCAAATCTCTAAGTACTCACTACCCAAACAAAGTATGAGACATTAACACCTCTTGCGATTATCCACACCGCCATATCGTGTGACACCGAGTAAAACAAAGTAACTCCTATAGTGATAGTTAACCGTGTCTTCAACCATCCACCTCATCAGCCGGTAACTAGATAAACCTAGTCTTCAACTCAAAATTTTAAGCCCGAGCAAGTTATCAAATAAGAACACGCCTTTGTGAAAGTCAACTTCAATCTCAAATAAGTGATAAATGATTAACTCCAAGTAATCAACTTGTGTCAAATGTCCAACACGTGAATAAATGTACAACCGGATGTACATTGACCCACTTAATGAACAGGAACAAATGATTCCTCAACATCAATTCCATCTTCCTAAAGATATACATATAGAGAAGCCTATCTCGGAAGATTCACCAATAATATTTTCAAGCGGATGAGGAAGTCATTTTCCTTAATGTTCATGTGGTTGATTTACTGAGTGCACAATAATCCGTGAAGATTTGGTAAAGGAATACCAAAGAGCGGATCATTTTCCATGAACAATAATCCGTGAAGATTTGGTAAAGGAATACCAACGAGCGGATTATTATTCAATAGTGCAACTGCAATATAACAATAGTCAATAACAACACCTCCCATAAACCGACAATCTGTATGATAAATGCCCAGATTAAGAAGAAGTCTTTAGATAATCAAATGCAACTCGTCTTTAGTCTTCCAACATGTGGCGGAGAATGTAGAACAGGTATCAGACTTGACCTTCTTCAAGATTGTCCGAATGAGGAATAGAGTGTTAACATCTTCAACTCACACCAAAAAGCATCCCACCAAAAGCATCCCAATTAACTTACATCTTGCAAATCCCCTTAACTAAAATCCCTCCCAATCAAACAAGAACGAAAGATGTTTATCAAGGAAATCAGCAATCGGCCTAACGCAACACACAAGATGGTAACACCAAACTACCAATCACATCAAACAAGAACAGAGATTGTTCGGAATCATCATGTTGATGTATCATTGAAGCATTAACTGAAGCACTTTGTCGATAATCTCATCAATCCGAGTGAAGATGTCAACCAACGGCTCTTAGAAGAGAAAACTCCATGTGAAGATGACCCGATAACAAGAAGCTCGGTTCTTACATGAGTTTAGAGCCGTATGACCATTTTTATATTCTCAAATATCAATCAACAATGCAAAAATTCACACTTCTTCTCAAGAATTGCATACGGAGATGCCATTCTTGACTAAATAAGTGAAAATCATCCGAATGTTCTATTCACACTTCTCTCACGCAAAATAAGCACATGATGTCGCCATCTTCATTATAATCGAGCAAGTGGAATGAGAAAACAATCGGTAGCCCGTTCACTTGATGGTGAAGCGCATGGAAAAAGTATGAAGTATGTTGATGAGAATGGTCATAATTTAGAAGATTTCTTCTTCGTAAAGATAAAGCGCCTTGAAGCGTACACTTTTCTTTTCTTTAGGAGCGAGGCATGAGCTGTTGTGTTCATACGTCATAATGTTGAAGTACGAGGCTGAACTGATGTGAGCGAGCGTCATAAGAAGATTTCTCTTCTTTAGAAGATAATGCTTGAAGCGTACACATTTCTTTTCTTTGGAGAACGAGGCATGAACCGCTGTGTTCATACGTCCATAATCTCTCTTTCATCATCTCTGGCAAAACATGTAATCCACCCATTATCATTCAAGAGGCTCTTTGTAGTGACGGTGATGGAGAACCCAATATGATGAATTTGACCTTGAAGTAAACTAACCCGAACTCGTGACTTAAGCTTGCACATATGTAACAAAGAAGCGGTGCTTGAGACTTCATCCTCCACTGAATCTCTAAGTACTCTATACTCTTCAACCAACCAACCATCAAGTAATAGGCGTACATTACCTCTTGAAAATCCACAATTCAATGTGACACTAAGCACTACAACGTAACTCCTTAAAGTGATAGTTATTTTGTGGTGGTAAGAGCCCAATTCCCCAAGTGGTAAAAGAAAAGGTAAAAGACACCCAACAATAACTAGATTTCCAAGTCTTCGTTTTTAATGATAAGCTTGAACAAGGATCTTGAAGAATCTTCATCCATCCATCCCCGATACCTTCAGATACTAAGTACACTCACCCGTGATATTTCACTTCAACCTCAAATAAATAATACTGAATTAACGCCGTTGTCACATCTTCTGATCTGTTCAAATCTAGCCTTCTTTGACAATTAAATGAACTATGATAATGGTTTCATCCCGACCATGGTTAAAAGCACATAACCCCGTAAAACCATGTAATAACCAAATTACCATGACGAATATCCAAACACACATCCAATTCATGAAGTACACCCTTTTATCCCTTCTTCGGCGTAAACCGTAGCACCGGCATCAAGTAAGATCCAGAATTACACTTTCTCTTCTCCAAGATGGTTCCATCATTACGGAATTTTACAACTCTATGGTTTAAACCGAGAAATGATTTCTTTCACGAGATTTTACAAAACCAAGAATAAACCGTAAGATAGATCCGGAAATGCACTTTACAATTACGGATGTTTCCATTATTACGGGATTTTACAAGTCTATGATTTAAACCGAGAAATAGATTCTTTCGCGGGATTTTACAAAATCATGACAAAACCGTAAACAATGTTAGCTTGAATGTGTTATGACGACTTTGGTTTCAAAGAATATCTGTTTTTAGAGGAACATGCAGCGGTTCATCAACGATTCATTTTCCAACATCATCAACATCATCAAATCAACACTTTGGTAAACACATCATTCACGCAATCTGTCGACTATTGTAGTGACCACATGGAGAAGTAAACCCGATATACCAAACTTGATCATGAAGTAGAATTCCCCAGATTTGTTACTTAACCTTGTACTAATCCTTGTGAAGAAGAAACGGTGTACCCAATGTACAAAACCTCTTGACATTCTCAATAGAGTGAGACACCGAAGTGATAGCTACGTTGTGGGTTAAGTGAGAAGAATCACAAACGCAACTAAATAGCCAAGTCTTTATCACACTCTTTAAAAGCCCAAACAATTCATCTTCGCGGAAGGGTAGAAAGAAAGAAGACGAAATAAGTAAACGCGCCCGAAAAAATTCACTTCAAATCCAAATAAGAGATACCGTCCAACCAACCCCGTAGTCAACATTTTCCAATAAACACTTCAAGCCGTGACATAAAATTCTTCATGAAAATGTATACACCAAATTGTCAGATCGCATAGTACAATAACTCTCATCACCAGAATTCAAATTTCAACACGTCTCATGATAGAATCTTATAGGGTCTCAAATCACATCATCAAACTTATAACTTGCATGATTCAAATCACAACAATCCAATAACATCTCACACGGTCCAATACTCAACACAAACAAAAGGTCAATTCAATTAACTAACCTTTTGTTCTATAAACATCAAAGCTCACAAATTAGCCCAATATAGACTCTATTCACACAAAACAATTCACGAACCCAAATCCAAATTCCAAAATGTTATTCGAATAAGACTCAATGATGATGTTCCAGTGAGATATGTGATAAATTCCCCTAAACTCCAATGCGTTATAACAAAACGTTGAAATTCATATTCCAATGATAATAATCACAAGGCCCAATGTCCATACCCACGATGTAAGAGACTCAATTCACGCATGGATCAAGTTGGCCCACGTACTTAGCTAAAAGCCCAAGATAAAAGAAAATGGATCAAGGTTAGTATTACCCTAATATTTGGGTATTTAACACAATTCAAGCACAGATGAAACCCTAAGATATCTCTCAAACAAAAACGCAGACACTAAACTCTCTCTCTCACATCCTTTAACCCTAAACTCAAACATGTCCGCCCCCATCATTCATCAATCTGCTTCTCACAACAAAAACCGCAAAAAAAACCCTAATCTTATAACAAAATCAGTCCGCCCCATCTCAACAATCAATCCAAGTCGCCACATCAAGCTCGCCACTACAACAAGTTTAATAAATCAAACTCGCCACAGGGATGGCATGATTCCTTAGTTAATACCACAGGGATGGTAATGGACATGGGAAAGCCACTATGGTGTTAAAGGTAGGTTTGGTTTGTGTCATAACGCTTTGAGTAATTGAATCGAAACTAAGGTACGAGTGTAGCATGATTGTTATTACTCGTACTTTAATTATTCGAATAAAAAACTGAGGCTCTGCTTCAAAAAGTATTAGATCGATGATGAAATCCTTTTGGGTTAGTTTGGATTAAAAAAATCTTTAACCCATGAATAGGAGAATATGAGATCTTTGCAATAATATTTTCTTTCCGTTTTGTTTCTGAGTGTAATTCGAGGGGTTTAGGATGTATTTGAGATAGTGTTGGATTAGAGTCTGATAAGTTGTTGGTTAACTTAGATTTCAGTCGAATCTATAAGTAGTTTCATTTCCATTCGTTATCATAAGTGACTGATGATTGTTGACATAGACAGAGGTCGAGATGTTGGAAAATGGTATTGGTCTTGTGGTTTTTGGTTGAGGTCTAGTGGTAGTTTCTTCTTCATCCTTTCTGTCTAAGTCAAGTCGCTAGCTGAGTCTTGAGTCAAGTCGCTAGCCAATTCGCTAAGCCAAGTCGCTAGCCAATTCGCTAAGCCAAGTCGCTAGCCAAGTCGCTAAGCCAACTCGCTACGTCTTGTTCAATAACAAGTCGCTACCGTTTTAAAGAGTCAAGTCGCTAGCAGTTTTCCAAAGCAAGTCGCTAGTTAGCTTTTGATATAACTCGCTGTTGACTTTCAAAAAAGTCAACGATATCCAAGTCGCTACAGAGAACCAGTGAATCTGGACATGATACATTGACAAGTCGCTAGCAAGAAACACATGACCAACTCGCTAGCATGAATATCAAAAAGTTTTCCGACCATGTTCAAGTTTACCCAGAAAAACGTGACAAAAACTGCAGCATATAACAGATTTGACCCAGTTTGACCATTAAAAAGACTACAAGAATCTGACCAAATAACCACCAAAACATTCACGGATATAGTATTGTACAAAACGTCATGTAAAAGTGATAAAAAATATTGACTTGGACCAAAAATAATCACACAAGACAGATTTTTAGACAAGTAAACATCACATGACAGTTTTGAACCAAACCAGGATACTAAAGCATGACAAAACTGTTAACCAAAGTAAACTCGAAAAAAATAATCCGACAATCATAAAGTACAAAAACAGTTTTTTTTACAAGAATCAAAACCACAAAGAATCAACACAACACAAAAACCTTGGCTCTGGTACCAATCGTTAGGATCCAAATATTATTGTGTTGGATGATTCGGGTGGTCTTGGATGATCAAAATACATGTTTGCCATAGTTAGAGAGTTAGTTGAGAGAGAGGGTGTTCTTGCTAGAGGTTTACACAAAGTATGGAATATTAGATTATGTGAGAAGCACCACCCCTTCCATGGATGGAAGGGGTACTTATACTTACAAATACACGACCTCCTATCGCCCTGTGGATCAGGGATACAGTGGGTAAAGACCCGTCCTTCCTCCACGGTGTTGCACTAAACTATTTTACGCTACTGACTAACTAATTAACTACATAATAATGTAAATAACGACAAGTCTACGAGCTAACTTATGCTAGATAATATTTGGGGTGACCGACTCTTCACTATGGAATTTTCTAATTCCTAACATGGGAAAAGAGGCAACTATTCCTGTTTCAGTAGAGGGAAGCACATTAGTTTCTTGTGGTTTGTCATTAGATGTTCTAGAGTCATTTTGAATCTGTTTAAGTGCAGTTACTACAGTGTTACTATCCCTATCTTGCTTAAGTTTCACCAACTCTGCTTTTATATCATGGATTTTGTGTAACAAATCTAGATTTTTAGAACGAGTGAGTCCATCTCGTCGTAAAACATCTTTGGTAAGATGATCATCAAGGTCTTTTGACGCTTTATCACGAGTCTTTTTGAGTAAATCAAATATGACACCATATTCCTTCTTAACTTTTGAAATTTCTTGTTCATATTTTGAAATTTGACACTTCAAAGATGCGTTTTGATCATCCAGTTTCTCAAGTTTTGGATGAAGAGTTTTTGTATGCAACTGGTTGATTTTGTTTTGCAAAGCGAGTTCTCGATTTTGACAATCTTTTTGACACCATTGAAGACGACGTTTTGCATTTGAAAGCTCGTTTAACAATCATTCATTTTCAACTTTTAAAGACTTGATTTGTGACACGATCGGTATTCTCAACATTTTCAACATAATCAACATAATCAGTGAGATATAATCAAATGCATATGCAGCGAATGTAGTAACACAACATTATGGATATCATCACAGATAACATCTTCCAAGAGTCGATCAACATCTTTTCTTAACATTTTCTTTTTCCGTTTTGTATTTGAAATTGATGTTTCGTGTTCAAGACTCTTTCATAAGTCCAAATTCCTTGTGAAAATCCCTTTCCCAATATATTGCACACATTTTCAAATTTTGGACATGAGGTAAAATTCTTTTTCAAAAATATCTCTTTGTTCTCGCATGAGGTGATTGAAAATGTTCAACTTTAATTCAGTGGAATTCAATTTCACGTTCCAAAAGTTTGATGTCCTAAATGAATGTTTCAAAATATTTAATGATTTGACATTTTTAGGGTAAGGTTTTGACTTCACTGAGTGAAGGTAAAGGACCATTAACTTGTGCAGTATTGGGTTGGGGACCAACATTAGAAGACTTAGACATAGGTGTGATAACCCAAGGTGTGTTAGAAGTATCCCGTTGTTCGCTAAAGTGATGGCTTTTGAATAGTTAAATGGTTTGTTATAAACAATATTTTCTAATTTTGATCGACTCTCGTCTACGCATCTAATTCCTCTTGACGATTATATTCAACAACACTCATAATAGAATCATCAATTCTATGTTACTCGTGACTGTAAACTTCAGATTTGGTTTGAATGCTCTATTAAAAAACTTTGGTTTGTAATCAGCAAGATTCGGTCCATATCCATTTGGATTTGGTTTAAAATTAAACTTTTGAATAGTTGTGATTGACTCACCATGTTTATAAACGACATTTCGAAACTCTTTGATTTTGTTTTGTAAGTCAAAAATTTCTTCTAGATAGGCATCTATTCGTTTCGTTGAATGCTTTTTGTACTCAGAGAACTGTTTTTGACAAGTTAACAACTCAGACTTGGCTTCTTGAGTTTCCAAAGTGAGAGTGTTAAGTTGTTGTTTATGATCATATTTCAGTTGTTCTATTTGAGACAAAGAAAGCATTCTTAGATGCGACTAGATCACGTATCTGTTGTTCTAATGATTTCTCGTTTTGATACGATTTAGCAAAAGCGACTTCAAAACCTTTTTCACATTTTTCTTGAGTTTGAAAGATGTTGAGTTGATACTTTAAGCATTCATTGTCCTTAGATAATAGTGCATTTTTGTCCTTTAATTGCTTATTGATGTCCTTGCATATTTCCAGTCGGGATTCTTGGTCTTTAAGTAAGGTCATGAGCTCAATATCTAGATAAGACGAAAGCTCAGCTTGTTCAACGTGAGTCTCAACATGATCATTATTCAGATCCTCAAGTATAACCACAACTTGATTATCAATGGTAACAGTAAGGTCATCTTGATCGTCAAATATAACTACGGGATCTATTTGATTATCATCGAAATGAGATGTAGACGGCTCATGTTGAACACTCGATCCTTGTGATGTAGATGTTGGCGGAGATATTAGATCAAGAATGAATATAGTTTGATCCGTGCACGATACAAGCCATCGTGTCATACACCGGGCCTCAGTATCACTCATGTGGAGTTCGTGCATGTTAGCCATTAACATAACCGCCGCATTAGCCTGCAAGTCCTCCATATCATCATCGAACCGTCTGCATTTGCCATGAAGCTCGTTCCTTGTTGGTAAGAGTTCCACCGCATTCATCCTTAAGAGCCAAGAGCAAAGCCTCTTTGTGATAAGCGCGCCTCTTGTCCTCGCCTTGGGCATTCATTTGCCGTGATGACCCTTCTCATTACGGTTATAACAACGAAGACCATTAACCCCATTCGGCATTACCTTGTTCAACCACTTGAGCCCTTTGATGTTGAGGGGCACCCATGTTATTCCTTCCCATTGGATTTAACCCTTGGCCACCGCCCATTTGACGAACATTACTGCGATTCTGAACTTCAACACAACCATTGTTAACAACATCCTGATTCCTTGTGTTTGATGAGGTACGAATGCGATTGTTGGATTTGTTGGAATATCGGCCGAAGGCTCTAGAAATCATGACAAACCCTTGCTGCAATGCATCGAAAGCTTCTGTATCCTTATTAGATTCACTGTAAAGTGCTTGATCATTGTTGTTGTTGTTGTATGGAACCAATTGAGTTTCTTGAGATTGGTGATGTAATGGATCATATGGTGTAATTTGTTGCAGTTGGTTTTGGAGGATTTGTGAAAGTTTTTGGCAAATTCGGGAATTGAGGATAGCATACTTGAGCCCACAAAGCTAATTGTTGATTATCCGGAAGTGAAGGTGAAACAGTTTGTCCACATATAACCCTTTCTTTGTCAACTTCTTTTTGATGGGGCTTCAAATAGTCGTACAACAATCCGTATGTAGCATGATGAAGATTCTTAGCTTGATGGATGAAAATGACATACTTTTCCCAATCAGGACCACTACTCAGGAACTTAGTATTGACAGCAATTCTTGGCATAATGATGTTATGTTTGTCCAAGTCATTGAGGATATCTGACTCTAATGTCTCCCCTGGTTCAATCATGAAGTGTTCATAAGCCAAGTAGATTTTGGATTCCATGTCTTTTTCATTGAGTTATGTGCCTTCCATGAGAAGATGAATATGCTCCCACATTGCTTTAGCAGTCTTTTGAGCATCAACACTTCGAAGTATCGGATTAGGTAATCCCAAAAGGATGTATTGCATTGTTCATGGCTTCAAAGTGTAGAAGTTGATCAAGAGTGAGTTCATTAAGACCGACAACGTTGGTGACATCTCCTTGTGGTGGATTAGCATTTGGATCTTCGGGTGTAATGACAGTAGGCATCAAAACGGACCTTCCGGGATGACCTTCTTCAAGAACTTTTCATGTGGCTTCTTTAGATCACAAAACCTAAAGAACCGTATCACCCATTGATCGTAGTTTCCGGGAGTGAGCATTGGAGGTCTATCAAGTGATCCAACCTCATGAATGGATTGTTGGCTACTTAAAGCTTCACACAACTTTGCAAACCAAGACGGTTCTTTCATAGTATTCCTGGATGGATGTTGATTGTGATAGTTTGTGTAAGGTTGTACTTGAAGACTAGGGGGTGGTTGAATCATTTGTGGTTGAATTTCTCCTTGAGGAAATTGTTGCTGAAATTGTTGTTGTTGTTGTTGTTGTTGATTGAGTTGTTGTTGTTATTGTTGTTGTTGTTGAGGATACACATGAGGGAAGTAGCTAGAGTATGGTAGTTGAGACATCTTGAAACTTGTGTTGTAAAATGGATCTTTGTAGTCGAATGAAACTTTGTTGATGAAGAATCCTTATGCGTAGAAATCAAGCTTAGGCAAAGAAAATACCTTATGCGTAAAAACACCAACTTACGCGTAAGAAGTGAGCTTACGTGTAGGATTAGCTTACGCCTAGGGTTAAGGAAACCTTAGCTTATGCGTAAAACAAAAGCTTAGTATTAGAATGCTTATGCGTAAGATTTGCTTATGCGTAAGACAAGGCTTAGGCGTAAGAAAATGCTTATGCGTAAAGATTCTACGCGTAAGTTTTTGCTTAGGCGTAAAACTAGGGTTTTGCCAAAAAATCCTTTACACTTATCCTAGTGTAAGAGATATCCAAAGTCGAAGTTTTTTCAGGCTTATCCAACCAAGAAAACACTGAGTAAACCAAGAACACTGAAGATCAAACCAAGGAAAACCTTATGCGTAAAACGAGGGTTTACTTATGCGTAAGATTTGTCAAATTCTTCCAAAACTTTGATTTCTGCCCAAGAGTGTTTCTAAACCAGATTTTTGTGATGAAACAACTTCAATATCACCAAAATAACACAAAAGTGTGAAACTTGATGATCCAAACTTTTATGCACCTTACGCGTAAAACAGACTACACATTTCAAACCAAGCTTAAAAACAAAGAAATACACATAAAGTTTCAAACTTTTTGCCAAAAACTTTAACTTTATCACCAAATTACCTTTAAAGTACAAGAATCTTGAGTTTTAAAGTGAAAAAATGAAAGCTTATATGCGTATAAAGATTTGAATACCGAAACTTTACGCATAACACACTTAAACTTCAAAAACAAAATCGTTCACCCAACTATTTGGCGAATGATACCACTGATAGGTTCCCATTTATGTAATACAAGCATCAATATGAAGAAATGAGGTAAGAAAGGATCGGATGAACACACACACACTTATGCGTATAATATGAGAGAAAGATTATGCATAGAATAAATATGAAAGTAAACAACCAACCTTCAAATGAAGGTTTACAAGGCTATTTATAGGAGAGGGAGCTAGGGCAACACTCCTAGTTCCTTCATTTCCTTATTAGGCTTGGGCCAAGGCTTATGGGCCTTCTACATAAGCCTTAGCATAATAACAAACATAAAGGCCTAATTAAGCTAACTATTACATATTAATTACTAACACTTGTAATATAGTTTAGGAGTGATTCCAACAATCCGACAAAGAATCCCCAGCATGCTGACACACTTTATGAAAAAAGGGAAACGGCTTCTCCGGTAGTGCATGCACAACATCATCAAGTTGCTTATGTGCGTCGGGAACAAAGTGAGAAAGTTTCCGCACGTGAGAACTCTTCATCGGTATGCGACGATCGCTAAAACCACCTTAAAACCAGCGACACCACGGCGTCGCACCTGAAAGAACCTGGTGAAATTCCTTACTACCTAGAAACCTCCGAACAAGTACCTCAAAGTCGCCCTGAAAGAAGGAAGTAATAGCACCTCTGGTCTTCTCAATAAGCTTATCATGATCAGCAATGGTGTCCCTACACCTGTGTAAGTCACCCCTAAGCTCCCTCATCTCAGCCTCATAGGCCTCCAACTTAGACTTAGTCTCAACAAGCTCAGCCTCAACCACAGCTTTCTCCCTCTTTACAACATCTCTCTCTGCTTTGTACTTCTTGCTTTTCACGCTCTTGTGATCATACTTCTCAAGTTTCTTAGTTAACTTAGCCACATCTTTGTTGGCACTAACCGTATACTGGGTCTGTTTCTTCAAGTCTGCTCTCTGCGTGTCAATGAGAATTTTCTGCTGCTGACAGCGTGCTAGGAGACGCTTAACTTCATCGGACCCAGAAGCATGGCGGGCGGTCAACTCGGTACCATGGGAAAGCAGAAGACATGTAAGAACACTCATCCCGTCAGAAAGCTGATCATCAGTAAGATCCCCCACTCGAAGAGCCTCAGCTGGTGTAATCACTCGCTGAGCAATGTCACGACAAGCGTGGGGATCCTTAAAAATTTCTTTCTTCAAAACCCCAAGGCACGGTGCATGAACATCATCCCACTCGTCTCTCGTGTACTTAGGAATCTGGCGGGTAGAACTATCATCCTAAGGATAAGGCATATAGTAGGCGCCAGCAGGGAGGTCTAAATGGAGGAACTCAGCCTCCAACTCGGCCCCAGTAGTTTCTCCCTCTCAAGGCTCATATCTAAACTCAGAACGCAAGTCACCATAGTCAGACTCATCGCTCTCGTCGGCTTGAAGGCTAACATCATCTCTGATATCATCGTGAACCTGGTCATCTGCCTCAACAGCGGGATGAATATCCCCAGCAGTACCTATACACATGTATGATAATAAGAGTGAGACAAAGAATCCATGATTCAGAAACTATATTATATATATATATATATATATATATATATATATATATATATATATATATAAAAGAAAAAAGAAAAAAAAGAAGGGTAAAAGAAATTTACCATGAGCTGCTTCGGTGTCAACCTCAGCAGTTCCACTGGGAGATCCATTCTCAGCATGGAGAACATCCGGAAACCCATTACCTGGAAGAATAACAATATGTGTCATGTCCAGTCCGGTTCTCGAATCAAAAGTTCGAAGGGGAACAACGTTTAGGTACTCACCTCCAGGGTTCTCCTCGGCGTACTCAGGAGCATCCATAACAACATCTGTATCATCGTGAAGCGTATCATCGTCAGCCAGCTCGTCCCCGCCAGGTGGCTCATGGGACCCCGCTCCGGCAGGCTCTTCGTCTACTCTATTTCTCTTGATCGCATTGGGAGGTACTTCGGTCCAAGTAGAGGCTTTTCGCTTGGTCGTGCTCCTAGCCTTTGCGATCACCTTAGGGTTAGGCCGGGTAGCTGCAAGCTCCTCGAGGGTAGGACTCAGAATAGCAGTTCCCATCGAAATAGGTTGTACAGTACGATCAGCAACACGCTCAAGAATGGAAGTACCTTGATCATCAAATTCTTCCCTCACCTCACTTCCATCAACTGAAGGCATACACATAAAATCCCAAATGCCCATAACTGCAAAAGAAGCTTTTGTTATAAACATACGAGAAAACAAGTTACAACATGAAAACATTTAAACAGATAAACATATCCCCCCCCCGTACCAGTGTCATCACGACGTCTTAGCACTGGGTCGCACACTTTCGACTTCCATACCCGACTCAGCCCAGAAAGAACCAACACTCCCTCAGGGAGCCTACGAAGCTTCACAACATGCTCACATAACCGATCTACATCCTCTTGACTATAGTGAATAATAGGTAAGTCATCTTCAATAGATGACTCTAGATGTCTCCAAGGCATATAGTCTGGAATAGCTCGTCGGTCTATCAAGAAATTTTTTTCCTTCCACTCCTTCAAACCAGATCTACTATCATCCATACATACATGTTCAGCGTATCTAATCTTAGCAAAAGAAAACCAATCCCCTTGCTTGGAAAGTGTTTGAAACTTCCGAAACAAGTCAACAGTAGGCTCTATGTTCCGACTTAGGCAAAGGACTTTGAACGTAGTAATTTTAAGCAAGCCTAAAGGAACTAGCTGGGAGATGTGCACCTTAAAGTGTTTAAGAACAGCTAAAAGGAAAGAGGAAAACGGAATCCTAACACCCGAGAAGTCAAAAATCCTAGTGTATACACCAATCACATGATCTGGGAGGTCTAACAGTCGAAAGTTGGCGTCAGGAAAACGAGGATTTAATTCCAAAGGAATGTTGTATCTAGTTATCAAATTGCTAAGCTCGGAGTTTCTCAACTTAGAGGTAAAAATATGCATATCCTTCTTAGCCATGACAAAATAAGTAGGAGTTAACGATCACCTCCGATCGAGATAACCTAAACTCCGATAGAAGCTCACTCGTCCTAACCTCCAATTGCACTCCTACTTAGCTAGAATCTCCAGATGAAACAGCTTATCCCGAACCAAAACTTTGATATACCCTACAAAAAAAATGATTCGAAGTTAGCATACCACCTAAAGCCATAATTACTTGGTGCCATGATGCAATATTACTTGATTTATATTTTATTGTATAAGTTACGATACTTTATAAGTCAATAAGTGCACAAAATGGCAAAGAGGATCTAAAATCAAATAAAGATCATAAGGGAGTCGAAACTAAAGCATGCCAAAGGGATATGAGATAATATATTGGCAACTCATGCAATAATTCCTCATGGCTTACATGGTCACAGAATGTACCATCCTAAAAACGGATACATTTTCTTACCACTGTAATAACACTTACATATTCATGAAATTGTATGTAGTGTCATTACATCACTCAGTGATAGTACTAGAAAGGAAAAGTATTATTGTAATGTTTGTGAAATATTTTACCACTTCCAAAACTTAACATGGCTAATAGCTGGAACACGATTACCAAAGTATACCCTCAGCTCTATGCGTATGTCAGCTAGTTAACAAAACTATCTCGGTTACTTGAGCTATTATTACGCTTAAACAATCACGTGATTGCATAAAGATATTTTATTACAACAAACTAAATACCATATGGATGGTTATCAAGTATCTTGCTTTGACTTAGATAATGCTCAATAAGCAAGAATGGGGACCATTCTGTAATATGTATTTTGAAATTACGTGATGTATTTTAAAGTGAACGCATTATAGGGAATTAACTAATGGATATAAAGAAAAACAAATCAAGATCAAGGCATCATGATAGTGTGCTATGGCTTCGTTACAAACTTCATCACAGGTAAATTATTCATTCCTATGTATTAAACATGAATCTTGTTCAAGATAATGTGAAAATGGAAGTGGGAATTACCTCCGGACGAGTCACAAACGCCGGTCAATCCACTCCTCGTAACCTCTGATCGTGACAACTCCTCTAAACAACTCCGATCGATAACCCCTGAACGAGTCACAAAACCTCCACCAATCTCGACTCCACAACAAGATTGTCTAACCAAAAATACCAGTCGAAACACTAGTAACCCAAACCTCCGATCAAGAGTAACCCAAAACTCCGGTCGAAACGCTAGTAACCCAACCTCCGCTCGAAGCAACTCCTAAATCTTTGATCGGTCCTTAGTCTCGAACGAACCAACAACACCAAACACAACCTCCGGTTGAGCCTAATAGCGAGATTCTTCAGTTGGGTCCTCCGATCGAGACTAGAACATGCTGATGAAATCACCTCGAGCCAAAAAAAAGAAAAGAGGAAGAAAAAGAAAAAGGCACTAACCCATGAGCTGACACTTGCCTCTGAAGGAGAGTGGCTAGGTTTATTATAAACTCTTTTGCTCTCTTCTTACTTATGTAAAAAAAATAAAAAGTTAGGCTATGTAGACACTGGATGAGGCCCACTAGGACGAGCCCACCAATGAAACAACTCCTGACGACCCTACCGCTTGGTCTAACGGATGGATCAAGTGAAATAGTAAATAATGAAAAAAAAGACACTTGTGTGTAAATGTGAACGGGCTAATTATGAAAAATAAAAGTAGTATTTATACTATGATGGTAAAAACAAGGCCTATGAGGCTTATGACAAAGCTGGCCTATGACAAGCCCATAACATACTTGTCATTTAACCCAAATACAATATTTTTTAAATAAGGCTGAGAAAGCGACACATCAACACATCAAAACTCATACATTTTAGTTTTATTTTTCGCATACGATTTTGATGCATTAAAATAACTCTAAAAATATATATATGAGTAAAAGCGGTCAATCCACCTAACGGGTAACTTGAACGACAAGACAAACTTTTTTTTTCCTCTTAGTCTAGTACCAACTCTTTGACAACTCATCGATACTAGGCCGAGGGACATGATGAGTATGACCTCCTCGGATACTCCTAAGAGACAATCACAATTAACTCCAAATATTTCTAAGACATAACCACCCTACTTAGGAGGCATGTCCTACCAGAGGCAATGTCTACTCGGGAGGCAAGGTCTACTCAGAGGAAATGTCTACTGGAGGCAAAGTCTACTCGGGAGGCAAAGCTCACTCGAGGAGGCAATGCCTACTGTAGAGAATGTGTCTACTCAGAGGTAGAACGTTATCCCCATCGAACTAGTAATAACGACAACCCACACACAAGCAGTACCATGATGTTTCCAGAATAGCACGCGCTTGGTCCACAAATAGCATGGAGACAACATTGACCCAAGACCAAGCACGGTGCTCGTCAAATACCGATGTGCTTCTCTAGAAGACAACTTAGCTTCCAAGAAATATGTGTGGAGCTAATCTCGTGTAGTATAAAAGGAATGGCTCACACACATGAATCAGGATCCTTTTACACACATACTCCGATATAGACTTCTCTCCATCCTATTTACTTTACTTGTCACTTACACTTATTACTCACCTTACCAAGTACTTACTCTCACGGGAGCTTGGTCTCGACTAAAACCCGGGCGAATTAGAACTGTTCTCTTATTTCCACCTACAGGAAGAAGGAGCTGCCGCGAGTCTCCGAAGCTTAGGGTTGAAAAGCATACACGAACTTTTGTTCAAAGCAGTTGAATAGTTTCATATCAAAAGTATTACATGATAGTTGAGATATTCGGTTAGTGATTATCTTACCCGCATTGATGAATAACCTCCAACAATCAAAATAAACTATTTAGCGATAATCAATGGCGGTTAAAATGAAGCATATGACGCATAATTTCTCCAAAGCGGAAAAGTTTGAAGGAACGAATTTTAGGAGATGGTAGGAGAAGATGCACTTCTTCCTTTCCAACATGTGTGTGGTGTATGTTCTTAGCACACCAATTCCAAAATATGCCGGTGATGATGCTACTGTGGAAACCATTCAAGTAGAGGAGCGATGGTAGAACAATGACTATGTGTGTCGTGGTTTGATCCTCAATGATATGTTTGATTCCCCTTTTGATATTTATCAAAACCATGAAACTGCTAAAGAACTATGAGACTCATTGGAAACTAAGTATATGCCGTAATGATTCCGGTAAAAGTTCCTAGTGAGTAATCATAATAATTACAAGATGATTGATAAGAGGCCTTTTTACTCATTATTTTACAACCTAAAACCACAAAATGACTAAAACACCCTAATATACCCATTTATATTGCAAATATCCTTGAGTGTGTTTTATGTGTTTCGTGTATAAAAGGATTGAAAATGTAAGCAAAAGCAGACAAAAATGAGCTTGGAATGGAAAAAGTGCATTGAAGACTAAGGAAGTGGTTTTCTACGCTTCTTTAGTCAAATTAAGACACCCACACATTTTTGAAGTGAGCTTGGGAAAAACAGACTCGAAACCGAACCCTAACCCCAAAATTTCCTTTTTACCCTTTCACCCAAAACGAAAATTCCTATTTTACCCCAAAACAATTTTTTTTTTATTTAAAACCATTATTTTTATTAAAAACAATTTTGTTAAAAACCATCTTTTTATTAAAATCCTTTTTTTTATCAAAACCAAATTATAAATAAAAATAATAATAATAATAATAATAATAATAATAAATTAAAAAAAAATTACTTGAACTTTTTTTTAACTAAATCCTTAACCCTTTTCTAAACCCTGAACCATTATCCCTTTTTGAACCCCATGCACTACACTTGAACCTTTCTATACCCATTTGAACCCCTTTTCCACAATTTGACCTCCCCAAATGAACCACCCAAACGCATAAAAAATTTCTTTTTCTTCCTTCCCTCCTTTTACCCAGAATCCCAAATCCCAGGAACCTTAAAACTCTTTTACCCAGCAATCACTTACCATCCCTTACCTAACACTTCACCCCTCTTCCCAAGACCTCCATGCTGGCAATCCAGAGGCACAAAAAGCCCTCTTCAATGGCTTAGAACGGTGTAGAGGCTCCCAAGAAGATTTTAATGGTCCAGATTCATTATGAAGAAGCACATATGGGTTTTGGCTTGTTTATCTCACAAAACAAACACAAGCAGCAGAAAGCAAAAAAAAAAGAACCCTGGCACATTTTAGTACAAATAGAAGTTGTATCCAATTGATAAGGCATTAGAGTTTTAATGTTAAAATAGTTTGTAGTTTATAATTCAAAGTCAGTATTGTACTCTTGGTTTTAATTTAATGAAAAATTTTAGTTTACAAAATTGCTGTTTTCGCTTTTAGAAATAAGCACTTGAATTTCAAATCTGCTTAATTACTATTCAAATTATGTTGGTTATAAGTTGATTTTAGTTATTAAGTCGTTTTATAAAAATCCAAGTCTCAAGTTTTCAAAACTATTTTTAAAGCAAACTCTCGTTAAAGGAGTGTTTGGGTCAAGCTTTAATTTGGGTTCAAAAACAATTTTACCCACTTTGACTTCATAAGTCAAAGTTCATTGGTGTTTTTGAGGTCATATATGGTGTTTTGCACAAGTTTTGAGCAAGGTTTAGTAAAAAAAAAAAGGAATTTGTCACTTTTTTCTTTTAAGAACAAAGACTTAAGTCAGTTATTCATAAGCCTTTAAATTGCTCATTTTCCAACCAAAATTCTCAACAATTAGTTTTAATGAACCTTAGTATATCATACTAAATCTGTTTTTAGTTTTCAAGTTCTTAAAAGTTTTAGCATAGGTTTTAAGTGTTTCAAGTTCTCTCGCCTTTTAAGTTCTTTTATATATCAGAATAAGAAAGTCCCACGCTTTGTTTCAAAAGTGTTTTAAAACCCCTAATCAAGTCCAAATTGGTTGTAATTTAATAGCTATTTATAAGCTCAAACAAGGCCCCCTTTTTGCTTTTAGTTCTGCAACCATGCCTGTAATTAGCTTTTTCTTTATACAGCTATTATCCCATTAGCTTATTTAGGTTCATTAGGGGCTTTTGATATTGTAGATTACATTTGTTAAATTATAGCTTATTTAGCTTTTTGGTAGTTGAAACCGCTTATTTTTCAATTCTTGCTTAGGATTTTAGTTAGCCATTGCCCGTGCGCTATTCCCCATTTCCTGTTGATTTTTAGCTTATTTTGGATGTTTGAAGTTTATGTTAGCTTATTCAATCTTTTAAAGCCGCTTTTGTACTTACAGCTGTTAAGAATATGTCACAGCGGGGTGTTTAGCTAACCAAACTGCTTGGGAATTAAGTCATTAACAACTTATTGGGAAGCTTTTATGTTTTTGTAAAAAATAACTTTATTTTGATCCCATATCTAAGTTCCAAAAAAAGAAAAAAATCAAAAATCACAAAAGTGCCATCATTCGTAGGAACATGGGTCCAGGAATAACACACAACACTCTCACAAAACCTCTTACCAACCTGATCTAATAGGGTGTTGCGTAGGGTGTTCACTTGGAAGTGTTTGGCTTCGTAGAGATTTTAACTATCCATCACGAAAGTATTCTACTATCCAAAACCGGAACCGTACTTCCAGCGGTA
>OU343222.1:214899080-215133147 GCA_910596185.1 Chrysanthemum makinoi | reverse complement strand
GAATCCTAACACCCGAGAGTCAAAAATCCTAGTGTATACACCAATCACATGATCTGGGAGGTCTAACATTCAAAGTTGGTGTCATGAAATGAGGATTTAATTCCAAAGGAATGTTGTATCTAGTTATCAAATTGCTAAGCTCGGAGTTTCTCAACTTAGAGGTAAAAATATGCATATCCTTCTTAGCCATGACAAAATAAGTAGGAGTTAACGATCACCTCCGATCGATATAACCTAAACTCCGATCGAATCTCACCTCGTCCTAACCCCAATTGCACTCCTACTTAGCTAGAATCTCGGATGACACTTATCCCCGAACCAAAACTTTGATATACCCTACAAAAAAAAACGATTCGAAGTTAGCATACCACCTAAAGCCGTAATTACTTGGTGCCATGATGCAATATTACTTGATTTATATTTTGTTGTTTAAGTTACGATACTTTATAAGTCAATAAGTGCACAAAATGGCAAAGAGGATCTAAAATCAAATAAAGATCATAAGGGAGTCGAAACTAAAGCATGCCAAAGGGATATGAGATAATATATTGGCAACTCATGCAATAATTCCTCATGGCTTACATGGTCACAGAATGTACCATCCTAAAAACGGATACATTTTCTTACCACTGTAATAACACTTACATATTCATGAAATTGTATGTAGTGTCATTACATCACTCAGTGATAGTACTAGAAAGGAAAAGTATTATTGTAATGTTTGTGAAATATTTTACCACTTCCAAAACTTAACATGGCTAATAGCTGGAACACGATTACCAAAGTATACCCTCAGCTCTATGCGTATGTCAGCTAGTTAACAAAACTATCTCGGTTACTTGAGCTATTATTACGCTTAAACAATCACGTGATTGCATAAAGATATTTTATTACAACAAACTAAATACCATATGGATGGTTATCAAGTATCTTGCTTTGACTTAGATAATGCTCAATAAGCAAGAATGGGGACCATTCTGTAATATGTATTTTGAAATTATGTGATGTATTTTAAAGTGAACGCATTATAGGGAATTAACTAATGGATATAAAGAAAAACAAATCAAGATCAAGGCATCATGATAGTGTGCTATGGCTTCGTTACAAACTTCATCACAGGTAAATTATTCATTCCTATGTATTAAACATGAATCTTGTTCAAGATAATGTGAAAATGGAAGTGGGAATTACCTCCGGACGAGTCACAAACGCCGGTCAATCCACTCCTCGTAACCTCTGATCGTGACAACTCCTCTAAACAACTCCGATCGATAACCCCTGAACGAGTCACAAAACCTCCACCAATCTCGACTCCACAACAAGATTGTCTAACCAAAAATACCAGTCGAAACACTAGTAACCCAAACCTCCGATCAAGAGTAACCCAAAACTCCGGTCGAAACGCTAGTAACCCAACCTCCGCTCGAAGCAACTCCTAAATCTTTGATCGGTCCTTAGTCTCGAACGAACCAACAACACCAAACACAACCTCCGGTTGAGCCTAATCGAGATTCTTGATTGGGTCCTCCGATCGAGACTAGAACATGCTGATGAAATCACCTCGAGCCAAAAAAAAGAAAAGAGGAAGAAAAAGAAAAAGGCACTAACCCATGAGCTGACACTTGCCTCTGAAGGAGAGTGGCTAGGTTTATTATAAACTCTTTTGCTCTCTTCTTACTTATGTAAAATAAAATAAAAAAATTTAGGCTATGTAGACACTCTGGATGAGGCCCACTAGACGAGCCCACTCCGAATGAAACAACTCCGGACGACCCTACTGTTTGGTCTAACAGATGGATCAAGTGAAATAGTAAATAATGAAAAAAAAGACACTTGTGTGTAAATGTGAACGGGCTAATTATGAAAAATAAAAGTAGTATTTATACTATGATGGTAAAAACAAGGCCTATGAGGCTTAAGTGACGCGGGCCTGACAAGCCCATAACATACTTGTCATTTAACCCAAATACAATATTTTTTACATTAGGATGAGAAAGCGACACATCAACACATCAAAACTCTTATACATTTTTAGTTTTATTTTTCGCACGATTTTGATGCATTAAAAATAACTCTAAAAATATATATGAGTAGTGCGGTCAATCCACGAACGGGTAACTTGAACGACAAGACAAACTTTTTTTTTCCTCTTAGTCTAGTACCAACTCTTTGACAACTCATTGATACTAGACTGAGGGGACATGATGAGGTATGACCTCCTCCGGATACTCCGGAAGAGACAATCACAATTAACTCCAAATATTTCTAAGACATAACCACCCTACTTAGGAGGCATGTCTACTCAGGAGGCAATGTCTACTCAGGAGGCAAGGTCTACTCAGGAGGAAATGTCTACTCAGGAGGCAAAGTCTACTCAGGAGGCAAAGCCTACTCAGGAGGCAATGCCTACTCAGGAGAATGTGTCTACTCAGGAGGTAGAATGTTATCCCCATCAGAACTAGTACACTGACAACTGACACACAGTGTACCATGATGTACGAATAGCACAGGCGTTTGGTCCACAAATAGCATGGAGACAACATTGACCCGAGACCAAGCCTGGTGCTCGTCAGCGATGTGCTTCTCCTAGAAGACAACTTGCTTCCACAAGAATATGTCGTGGAGCTAATCTCAGGTAGTATAAAAGGAATGGTTCACACACATGAACAGGGATCCTTTTACACACACACTCCGATATAGACTTCTCTCCATCCTATTTACTTTACTTGTCACTTACACTTATTACTCACCTTACCAAGTACTTACTCTCACGCCGGAGCTTGGTCTCGGACTAAAAACCCGGGGCGAGCTAACGGTGTTCTCTCTTATTTCAGCCTACAAGAAGAAGGAGCTGCCGCGGAGTCTCCTGAAGCTTAGGGTTGAAAAGCATACACGAACTTTTGTTCAAACAGGTTGAATAGTTTCATTTGCAAAGTAATTACACGATTCGTTGAGATATTCGGTTAGTGATTATCTTACCATACTGATGAATAACCTCCAACAATCAAAATAAACTATTTAGCGATAATCAATGGCGGTTAAAATGAAGCATATGACGCATAATTTCTCCAAAGCGGAAAAGTTTGAAGGAACGAATTTTAGGAGATGGTAGGAGAAGATGCACTTCTTCCTTTCCAACATGTGTGTGGTGTATGTTCTTAGCACACCAATTCCAAAATATGCCGGTGATGATGCTACTGTGGAAACCATTCGTAAGAGGAGCAGATGGGAGAACAATGACTATGTGTGTCGTGGTTTGATCCTCAATGATATGTTTGATTCCCCTTTTGATATTTATCAAAACCATGAAACTGCTAAAGAACTATGAGACTCATTGGAAACTAAGTATATGCCGAATGATTCTGGTAAAAAGTTCCTAGTGAGTAATCATAATAATTACAAGATGATTGATGAGTGACCTTTTACTCATTATTTTACACCCGAAAAACCCACAAAAATGACTAAAAACACCCTAATATACCCATTTATATTGCAAATATCCTTGGAGTGTGTTTTTATGTGTTTCAGGTACAAAAGGATTGAAAACAGGGCAAAAACGGACAAAAATGAGTTTGGAATGGAAAAGTGCATTGAAGACGAAGCCGGAAGTGGTTTTCTACGTTCTTTGGTCAAATTAAGACATGGGACACATTTTTTGAGTGAGCTTGGGAAAAACAGACTCGAAACCGAACCCTAAACCCAAAATTTCCTTTTTACCCTTTCACCCAAAACCAAAATTCCTATTTTACCCCAAAACAATTTTTTTTTTATTTAAAACCATTATTTTTATTAAAAACAATTTTGTTAAAAACCATCTTTTTATTAAAATCCTTTTTTTATCAAAACCAAATTATAAATAAAAATAATAATAATAATAAATTAAAAAAAATTAAAAAATTTTTTAACTAAATCCTTAACCCTTTTCTAAACCCTGAACCATTATCCCTTTTTGAACCCCATGCACTACACTTGAACCTTTCTATACCCTTTTGAACCCCCTTTCCACAATTTGACCTCCCCAAATGAACCACCCAAACGCATAAAAAATTTTCTTTTTCTTCCTTCCCTCCTTTTACCCAGAATCCCAAATCCCAGGAACCTTAAAACTCTTTTACCCAGCAATCACTTACCATCCCTTACCTAACACTTCACCCCTCTTCCCAAGACCTCCATCGGGTGCATGACCAGAGCACAAAAGCCTCTTCAATGGCTTAGAGCGGGTAGAGGCTCCCAAGAGAGAATTTAATGGTCCAGATTCATTATGAAGAAGCACATATGGGTTTTGGCTTGTTTATCTCACAAAACAAACACAAGCAGCAGAAAGCAAAAAAAGAAGAACCCTGGCACATTTTAGTACAAATAGAAGTTGTAGCCAATTGATAAGGCATTAGAGTTTTAATGTTAAAATAGTTTGTAGTTTATAATTCAAAGTCAGTATTGTACTCTTGGTTTTAATTTAACGAAAAATTTTAGTTTACAAAATTCTGTTTTCAGTTTTTGTGAAATAAGCACTTGAATTTCAAATCTGCTTAATTACTATTCAAATTACGTTGGTTATAAGTTGATTTTAGTTATTAAATCAGTTTTTATAAAAAAAATCCAAGTCTCAAGTTTTCAAAACCAATTTTTTAAAGCAAACTCCCTGTTAAAGGAGTGTTTGGGTCAAGCTTTAATTTGGGTCTAAAACAATTTTTACCCGCTTTGACTTCAAAAGTCAAAGTTCATTGGTGTTTTTGAGGTCATATATGGTGTTTTGCACAAGTTTTGAGCAAGGTTTAGTAAAAAAAAAAAGGAATTTGTCACTCTTTTTCTACTTAAGAACAGCAGCTTAAGTTGTTGTTGATAAGCCTTTAAATTGCTCATTTTCCAACCAAAATTCTCAACAATTAGTTTTAATGAATTTTAGTATATCATACTAAATCTGTTTTTAGTTTTCAAGTTCTTAGAAAAGCTTTAGCATAGGTTTAAAGTGCTTCAAAAGTTCCCCCTCAGTCTTTTTATGTTCTGTAACAGCAACAATAGTGCCCATCTGCCTTGTTTCAAAACAGCTTTTAAAACCCCTAATCAAGTCCAAATTAGTTGTAATTTAATAGCTTATTTATAAGCTCAAACAAGGCCCCCTTTTACTGTTTTAGCCTGCAACCATACCAGGTAATTAGCTTTTCTTTTAGCTATTACAGCTTATCCCATTAGCTTATTTAGGTTCATTAGGTATTTTTTAGATATTGGAGATTACATTTGTTAGATTATAGCTTATTTAGTGCTTTTTGGTAGTTGAAATTGCTTATTTTTCAATTTTTAGCTTAGGAGTTCCCCTAGTTAGCTTATTGCCTAACTGCTTATTCCCCCATTTCCTGTTGATTTTTAGCTTATTTTGGATGTTTAGAGGTGCATGTTAGCTTATTCAATCTTTTAACTGCTTTTCTATTGCTTATTGTGCTTAAGAATATGTCACAAGGGGTGTTTGGCTTAACTGCCAAAACTGTTTGGGAATTAAGCTGTTAACAACTTATTGGGAAGCTTTTATAACTTTTGTTTTTGTAAAAAAAAACTTTATTTTGATCCTATATCTAAGTTCCAAAAGAAAAAAAAATCAAAAAAAAAATCACAAAAAGTGCCATCATTCAGGGTGGAACATGGGTCTCATGGCACACACAACACTCCTCACACAAACCTCCTTACCAACTGATCTAATAGGTGTTGCGTAGGGGTGTTCACGGGGCGGTTTGGCTCGGTTCGGTTAGAGATTTTAACTATCCATCACGGGGCGGGTAGTTCATTTTACTATCCAAAACCGAACCGTACTAGGCGGGTAACCGGACATGCGGGTATCCAAAATGAGCGGTTACCCGCGGTTCGGGTCACGGTTAACCATTCAAAAAAATTAATTAAATCAAATCGGGCGAACAATAACATAACTTAGAACGTAATATGTCATTTTAGTAAAATTAAATAACATTAAAGATATTAGAATAATAGTAATGTTGTTGTGTCGCAATAGCAATATTCAAATTACCATATCTAACAAAATAACTAATACTAATTATCTGACGTTTATAGATTACGATCACATTAATCATATGTAATCCATGGACGTTAGTAAATGATCAAATTAGATAAGTAAAAATGCATTATATGATAAAAGTAGTGCAATAATATAGTTAATACTTGTACATTTTTATGAATGGTTTGTTAAAACTTACATGTATATTATACGCGTTGGTTTCGGGTAACCACGGATAACTAAAAGTAAAAACCGAAACCGAACCGTGATAAGCGGGTTTTTCGGTTTCGGGTTTTCTCGGTTTCAGTTTCTTCGGTTATCGGTTTTTAGCGGTTTCGGATTGACCGGATCGGCTCGGTTCGTCGGTTTCTCGGGTTTTTTGAACACCCCTAGTGTTGCGTGTTAATTTTTCCTCATTTAAATATTTAACAACAAATTCAGTTTTTAGCTTATTAACTTAGATATCTTATTCACTGCTTATTTCAAAAAGCAGTGACATCTTCTTTTATTTTTCTTAGATTCAGTTTAAGTCAAAGTATTTTTGGTAATTTTCTTAGATTTTTCTAAAAGTGTTTAGCATTTTTTATAATTAAATTAGTCTAAATTAGTTTTTAATTCATAATAAATAATTTAAAGTCGAAAAAATACCCGGCTTTTTTCTAAAACTATTTTTAGTCGTTTAGGACGTAGAAAAATTATTTTTGCACCCGTAGGCCTTAAATTGCAATATTTTCACTTTTGAAGCTTGGGATTAGCCCAGGTTTTCGCGTTTTTGAGTTTTAGCACCATATGACGTAATTTAGCTTCGTTTTACTGTATTTTATGTTTAGTAGTTGTTAATTTAGTTAATTGCTTTGTTTACGTGCTTTATTTTCATTTATGTGCTTTAATTTGTAGAAAACCGTAATCAAAAACCAAAAATCTCAAATCTCTAAAATCCAAATTCAAGTTCTAATCACAACCCTCAACGAATCCTTCAATTCACACCTCGTTGGGACACGACCCGGGTATCACTTGCCCGGTATCACATATATCACATTCGTGAGTTTTGGCACATTAACCTTTTTCCAAAAGGGTTGATTTGTCGATTCTTGCGTTCATTTGGTATTTTGATATTTGTTATATACTTTTGAACAAGAATCAAATTTTGGGGCCGCTGCCGAGGAGGTGTGTTGCGACAATATCATTAATTTTTTACGATTAGTGACTTGAAGATCCTTCCTCGTGAAGTTATTGCTTTTTGAAAAATTATAAAACATAAAAATATCTTTCTTTTCTTTGTATATATATGTAAAAGATAAAAATACAAAAAGATTTTCCTTATCACTTTTCTAATAAAATAGAATGCACAATCAATATAACACTCTCAACTTGAGAGTTATCATAATAAATTCCCAAACCAAAGATTCAAAACTTGCCTTTGTGTCGCTTGCAAAAAATCGTCTCACCTCTAATTGATAAACAAACTATAAGAGGGGTTTAAGGAAGGTTTCGCATTAAATTGTAACCTTAAAGAGACAGGATTTTAATAAGATTCGAGCTGACCTTTGTTTCTCCGCTCCTTTGTGCGCTTTTCTTTTGGAGAGCTACCGTATCGCATTGTGATTATTGGTTTAAGTTCCTCATTTTGTTTTCAATCCGGTCTTGTTTTAATTCATTTTTGTTTTTCCTTTTAGTGCATGCACACTCGTTTTCAAAAATAATCTTCTTTATCCTCTTAATCCGTTTAATTCTATCTTTTTATCCCTCTTTAATGTTTAATTCTTATGTCGTCACTCGGATATCATTGTTTCCATTGTAAAAGACCAATTGAAGATGATGAGGATCGTTGTCAATGGTGTACTTACAAGTGGTGTGGAAATGATCTTACAAATGGATTTTGTTCGATTTGCGCTTCGAGAACTGAGAATACATTCGCTTATGATTCTAATCCGAACTTTCTCAATTATTCTCAAAATGATTTCAACCATCCTCCACGGGGCTCATACGAGCCAGAACCGTACTATCCAAATTTCAATGGTACGTCGTCTCAAGATATACAAATTTTTTCTTGTGCAAATTTTAGGGGTCCTCATGATGATTATCAATGTCAACCGTGGAATCAAAATTATTATGCACCTAATCTTTCTTATAATACTTCCGGTTTTGACCATTTCCAACCTCCACAGTACCATGCGGTTAAACTCCACCTCAGCCATTTCCTCAAAAATTTATCCAAGATTTTCAAGCTTTAGTGAATGATCTTAAGAATTTTGTCCTTAAACATAACCATCAAAATCAAGATCTTCATGAGAAAACCATGGAGAATTACTACCGAAGAACAAGGCTCCGCAACGAAAAATTACTAGCCAAGAACGGCGACTAAAAGGTGTTCCCCAATTAACGGGCTTGCATTATCGATGATGAGGATGAGAAGGAATTTGGGGAGCGATAAAGGGCGAGGCATATTTCTCTACCTACACGTGCCTTCCATTCTCCACCTTTATCAGCAAACCACCCTTATCTTGCCTATCTGCCATAGAACCTTCGGATAACCTTTTAATGAGGGACGAGCATCTTGGCACTTTTCCGGAAACGGAAAAGTCTAGTGTTGAGGACCTTGTCCCAATCCCAAGTGAGTCCGAGGGTATTTCTGACAAAACATGTGGTAATGATGATTCTCCTCCTTTTGACATTTCTAATGATCATTTTGAGATTTCCTCCGATTATAACAATGATTGTACATTGTGTGATGCATGTTCGTTATCTTCTGAAGACATCGACTATGTTGAGGCATCATCTCTCCATTCTGAGCTCGTTAGCTTAGAGGATGTGAAGGATTTTGCGCCAACAAATGAAGAGATTGACACTGATGTTCTGAAAATCGAGGACGATATACTTCAAGAAAAATTATTGAATGTCAATCTTCTCATTTCTAAGATCGAATCATTTTGTAACAATCCAACCTCATTTCCTATCCTCGTTGAGGATATTGACTCTTTCTTTCAAAAATCTGAAACATCTCCTGAGTTTGAAACTTTTAGATTTGAAGAGGAGAATAGTGGCAGTCCCACTATTCATACATACATTCCTCTTCCGATTCATGAGTGTTTCTATTTTGAGGTTGAGCTCGAGCTGAATGAAGTGCCTAAAGTGGTTATTTCTGATAATTCTTCAAATGACCCTACTACGGATGAAGCCGACTTATTCCTTATTTCGGATGACTCGATACCACCGGGTATTGATAATGCTGCTTATGACTCTGAAGGGGAGGTCTTTTTTCTTGAAGGAGTGCTTAACAATGACTCCCTTTCACTTTCGGAAACTGAGTCACTCTTCTTGGATCCATCATCCCCTCATCCGCCTGCTAAACCACCGGATGATGGAATCATCTTCGATGTTAAGCCCGATACGGGTAATTTGACTTCTAGAGTAGTGCATGAGATTTCTGAGCATTATGTTCCCATATCTAATATTTTACCAACCCAACCCACCCGTAACCAAGAGATTGACACTTTGCTTCCTCATCCCGAGACTTCTTCCCTTCTTCACTCGTTCGGGAGTGGGGATACCAATTTTGACCATGGCATCTCCATTCATCATTCTTTTAAGCTGGGGGCATCTCATCGGAGTGGAACTTTCACGTGCTTCAATGTTTATCCAAACATCTTGCATGAAAGTCCGATGAAGATTTTCTCTATGGAGTCATTCAGGATTGAGACCTTGTTATCATTTCCATCCTGAAATGAAGACAATGTCTTCGATCCCGGACCCATCCCATCCTTCTTCCCCATGGACCAATGAATTTGGGGTCGAGTCAAGCTAGTGACTTGGTTAAAAAAAACATTAGCACTTCATGGGTGACAACCCATGTTTCTGAATTCTTTCTACTTTCTAACAACTAAGTGTGGGGGAATTCCTCTACTTGTGCTCTGTTTCTTGTGTGTTTGCTCTTGTTTTCAGGATTCCCGTAGATCGTATTGATGCTTGCTTTGTTGTTCAATCCAGCCCAATATCGATCTTTTTTGCTAACGATTATCCGGTATCTTTAAAAATCCTTTTGTGAAAAAAGATTTGATCCCACACTTGGAAAGTAGTATTACCTTTTTTTTTCTATAATGTCGGCATAATGACCGGTACTTGGAATATTGAGGGCAATATTCAATTCTAAGTGTGTGTGTGTGGGGTGGGGGGAATTCTAGCGAATTTTGATCACATTTGTACCTCCCTACCGTAAGCACCCTGTTTGACCAAAATTTTAAAATTTTCTTGTCTTAAGTCAAATTTTGCATAAAAAGAAGTGTTTTGCACAAAAAATAATGTGTTAATGCTTGTGTTAATGGTAGTTTAGTCTTGATGGGCTAGAACAAGGGGAATCACGACTCTGCTAGAGTGTTGATCTAGCTGCTCTCTTAACATTTAGGCTAAGTTTTTATGAGTTGTGCAAATGAAAATGCTAAGCGTAGAGTAGTTGGTTCTCTTTAGAGCTTATATAAGTAATCTATGGATTTTCTCCTAGAAGATAACTAACCCTACTAAATATGTGCTCGTTTTCAAACTTTTGAACATTCAAATAGTCTTGTTACAATAAAAAAGTTTTTAAGCAAAATTGATTTAGAGTCCGAGTTCAATTTTTTATTTAAATTTTCAGGAAAGCATACTTTCTTAAAATCGAAATAATGTTGCAAAATGAAAGTGAGTAATATTTCTTGAATGATGCAAAAGTAAATTGCAAGTTTAAAGTCAAAGTGAAAAAAAAAATGAAAAAGTTGAAAAATGAAAAAATGAAAAATATGAGTTCGTTGAATAAAAGTATTATGTTTCTTATGAATAAATGTGCAAAACTTGCTTTCTCTTAAATTTAAATCGGAAGTTGAACTAGTATTCGTTAAAGTTGTCTAAAAGTTTGACGGTAATTTGGAAATTCTTGATTTCAAAGATCCCGAACGCTCCGATACTATTCTCGAGTGTGAAAACCTAGCCTCCTTATAAGGACAAGCTGAGAAGAAAGTCGCTACATGGAGTGATCTCACCTTTGAATCTCGAATCTCTAAATCATCGTCGGTTGATATCCATTTAGGTTTAGTCTTAACTTAATGGTAGCCTCGTAAATCTTTGGAATCGAATTCCCGCTAATTCCGATACTATTCTCCGTGAGGTGTCAAAAGCCCGGTCACCTAAAACCAACTGGTTTGGGATGTGCCGAAAAGAAAGTCGCTACATGGAAAAGGCCCTTTCAATCCTTAGACTTTCATAGTTTCCGGTGAGTTAATATTTAACTTAAGTGGATAACAACCATAACAAAAGTCGATTTCAATGGTCAAAATTTTGAAAATGAGCATACTCGCTTAAACTCTATAAATCGCGGGAGTAAAAAGTTAAGTCTTGACTTACATAGATTATTGATATAAGTAGTGTTGGCATTTTACAAAAACGTTTGCACAATAAGTTTAAGCTTGGTTTGAGAGTATCAAAATAGGATGACGATTACAATTCCTCGGAGACACCCATTTTGTGTGAATCCGGATTCGTCCGTGACGCCATGTTTTGAAAATCAAAGCGGTTTACTTATGTATGTTCAAGTTTAAATTTCGGATTGAATAAAAGTCAAAAGGGTATTCTTGATCCTTTCATTACTTTATATGATCGGATTGCTAGGGACTAACAATTAATAGTGTAGGGGGATGATGAGTGGCCTTTTACTCATCATTTTACACCGAAAAACTCACAAAATGACTAAAACACCCTAATATACCCATTTATATTGCAAATATCCTTGGGTATATTTTTATGTGTTTCAGTACAAAAAGATTAAAAACAGGCAAAACGGACAAAAATGAGCTTGGAATGGAAAAAGTGCATTGAAGACGCCGCGAAGTGGTTTTCTACGTTCTTTGGTCAATTAAGACTGACACAGCGTTTTTGGAGTGAGCTTAGGAAAAAGCGACTGAGCCGAACCTAAACCCAAAATTTCCTTTTACCTTTTCACCTAAAACCAAAATTCCTATTTTTACCCCAAAACCATTTTTTAATTTAAAACCATTATTTTTATTAAAAACAATTTTGTGAAAAACCATCTTTTAATAAAACCCATTTTTTTATCAAAACCAAATTAAAAATAATAATAAATAAAAATAAATAAAATAAAATAAAATTACCTAAACTTTTTTAATTAATATACTAAACCCTTTTCTAAACCCTAAACCATTATCCCTTTTTGAACTCCATGCACTATACTTGAACCCTTCCATACCTTTTTGAACCCCCTTTCCACCATATGACCTCCCAAAATGAACCAACCAAACACATAAAAGGTTTTCTTTTTCTTCATTCCCTCCTTTTACCAAGAATCCCAAATCCCAGGAACCTTAAACCCTTTTACCTAACAATTACTTACCATCCCATACCTAACACTTCACCCCTCTTCTCAAGACCTCCATGTGCAATCCAGACGCACAAAAAGCCCTCTTCAATGGCTCAGAATGGTGTAGAGGCTCCCAAGAAGATTTTAATGTCTAAATTCATTATGAAGAAGCACATATGGGTTTTGGCTTGTTTATCTCACAAAACAAACACAAGTAGCAGAAAACAAGAAAAGAAGAACCCTAGCACATTTTAGTATAAATAGAAGTTGTAGCCAATTGATAAGGCATTAGGGTTTTAATTTTTAGAACATTTTGTAGTTTTTTATTGAAAGTCAGTATTGTACTCTTGGTTTTAATTTAATGAAAATTTTATAGTTTACAAAATGTTGTTTTCAGATTCTGTGAAATAAGCACTTGAGTGCTTATTTCAAATCTGCTTAAGTACTATTCAAATTATGTTGGTTATAAGTTGATTCTAGTTATTAAATCAGTGTTTATAAAAAAAATCCAAGTCTCAAGTTTTCAAAACCAATTTTTTAAAGCAAACTCCCTGTTAAAGGGGTGTTTGGGTCAAGCTTTAAATTGGGTCTAGAACAAATTTTACCCACTTTGACTTCATAAGTCAAAGTTCATTAATGTTTTTGAGGTCATATATGGTGTTTTGCACAAGTTTTGAGCAAGGTTTAGTAAAAAAAAAGGAATCATCACTCTTTTTCTTGTAGAGCTTGTGACTTAAGGCACGCTGTTCATAAGCTTAACTTTAAATTGCTCATTTTCCAGCCAAAATTCTCAACAATTAGTTTTAGTGAACCTTAGTATATCATACTAAATCTGTTTTTAGTTTTCAAGTTCTTAGAAAAGCTTTAGCATAGGTTTTAAGTGCTTCAAAAGTTCCCCCTCGGTCTTTTTATGTTATACTTGCAAATCAATAGTGCCCATGCCCTTGTTTCAAAACAGCTTTTAAAACCCCTAATCAAGTCCAAATTAGTTGTAATTTAGTTTTTTAGTATAGAAATTATCTATTTCAGCTTTGTGTAGGATTTGGATCTCATTTTATAGCTTATTTATAAGCTCAAACAAAAGCCCTCTTTGATTGTTTTAGCACAATCAACCTGCAGTAATTAGCTTTTCTTTTAGCTCTTACAACTTATCCCTTTAGCTTATTTAGGTTCATTAGGTATTTTTTTTTAGATATCGTAGATTACATTTGTTAAATTATAGCTTATTTAGTGCTTTTTGGTAGTTGAAATTGCTTATTTTTCAATTTTTAGCTTAGGATTTCCCCTAGTTAGCTTACAACAATAAGCCTCTCGGACATTTTGGGATTGGAATTACAGTGTGTGGAAAACTAGAAGGGGGTTGAATAGTTTACCGTTTAAAATTTTTGTTTTGAAACTTATTGTAAGATCAATTGATATTGATCAAAGATATGTTAGTGAAGAATAAACAATATGCAAGCAATATATAATGAGTAAATAAGGAAAGAAACAATCAAACCACGACAAGTTGTTTATAGTGGTTCGGTCTACAAGGACTCTTTTTCCTTGCCCTACTCCACTCCTCGAGTCTCCAACTCGAGAGTTATCTTCACTAGTCAACAAGCTCCTTTAACCGGCGAAGAAACCTTTACCCACGCCGCTTACATAATATTTCCGACACAAAGGTAGATGTCGAGTTCTTTTACAAGGGTACAACCACTCCCACACACTATGTATTTTAAGGACTAAAATACTCACCACTCACACTTCGGAGATTTAAGATGGTTTAGTAAAAAATGATGTATGAACAAGACTAGATCATACAACAACAAAACAAACAAGCCTTCCAACTATTTGTTGAAGCTTGATTATGCCTTGATCTTCTTTGCTACAAAAGAGGATCACTATAATGATATGCAACTGAGTTAGAAATAATATAGAGAAGGAATTTATGTGATTATGCTAGAAAGGGATGAGAAAACAACTTTGGTTGGCTTGCTATTTATAGCCAAAGTGTTATCTGTCACACGGACCAGGGAACCAAAAAAGGGTCCGCCCTTGTATTTTTTGGTGCCGCCAGTCTGACAGCAAGATTACAAAGATCTTTCCAATGTCAACCAAATCTAACCAAGATCATGTAAGATATGTAGAATTCAAATCTAAACAAAATATCTTATGAAATCCTCTAGAGATTTCAATGATGCAAGCCATGATGTCATATGTTGTTTTTTATTTTTAAAAATAATATGTTAAATGTAAATACATATGTAATGTTGTGTTTAAGAAACTAAAACATACTTGTTCTAAAAATGTTGACACACATTATGAATTAGAAGGATATCAAAGTTAGTTGATACATGACTAATCAAAATGTAAATGCTTGAGTGATGAAGACTTTATTTAAGGAAAACTTGTTTTAATATCTATTAATCTTGACAAGCTTTATACTTTACAAAAATGAAATTTACTTTTGTCGTTAACAAAATTTAGGTAAAGATCATAAAATATATATAACGTTTAATGTTGATATTTGTATTAACAATCTCCCGTTTTGTTAAGGACAAAACACAAATTTTATTTTTATAAAAGATGTAAAGTTGTACAAGAGTTATAAAAATATGAGATTAATTAGAACTTGAAAGAACTAGTGAATTAGATAAAGTTGATAATAAGAAGTTTATTTTATCTTAGGACTAGTTTGTCCAATTATTTAGTCTTAAACAATTTTGACTTTTTGTAAGTCAAAGTATGATGTTGACTTTTAGAAAGTCAAAGTTCAAGTTCTATAATATTCTCCCCCTTTTTTTCGTAACAAAAAGAAGAGGTGAGGCGGAAAATGTAATGAGCCCGAGCCATTTCTCCCCTTGGCCAATGCTCCCCCGAAATTAGGTGCCAAGAGAAAGATACATGGATTGTGAAAAAGCTACATAAGAAATGTTAGTAAAAAGTATCATCACAATTATTCAAGTAATTTCAACCATCAAATAACAACCAACAACTATATAAGAAAAACCATTCATTTGTTAAAATTTTCATGATTTGAAAATCATGAAATGGAACACAATTGATGTGTTAGTACATAAAGAAAAGCCTAAAAATTAGAAAAATAAGAATAATAAAAAAATCCTAGAAAATAAAAAATAACTTACAATTCGAAAAGAAAAGCTAGAACCCTCCTATTGAGGTAGTGGATGAGCAAAAAGATCGTTGATTCTCTAGGATGTGGTTGAGGATGAACCTCATTTCATCTTGGAGCTCATGGACCATAACCGAGGTCCGTTGTTCAAGCTAATGTGGGCGTCCGCCACAATTTGAGCAACCGTGTCGAGGTGGGAAAAAGGGTTCATGATTTGGTGGTGGTGGAATGGTCGGGTATTGTTGTTGTTGGTGGTTGGAGTGATGAGAGAGGAGAGCAAAGCATTTTGCATTTGCATAGCTTCACTAAGGTGAGAATCCACCATATTGGAGAAGTTGTGGAGGTGGTCTAGTTGGGCTTCTATCTCCGCTTTGGATTTAATGGGTGATCTTGGAGGTGGTGTAGGAGTGCTCAAAGTAAGAAAGTTCTCATCTCTTATGGGAGATGAGATGGTTAGGGGAGGAATCGGAAGATGAGCTAATGTTGACAAAGAAACATGGTCTAACACTCATTCTAGCCGTTTTCTTACATGGTTTGTTTGATGGAGAAGAGGTGGATGACTTAGTCATTTTTGCTTAAGTTTATTCTAGGAGAAAATGAGAGAAAATGGAAAGGTGTGAGGATGATCATCTTTGAAGCTCTTAATTTATAGGATTATGAGATTATGGAGAATTGTGTTTGATTTGATATTAAGCCATAGAAATGGAGTGGTTTCTAATGATTTTGAAAAGTTTTAATGCTAGTCATATCATCCAAGTAAAGCCATACAAGAAGGTTTGAGTGAAGAGACCAAGATATGAAATAAATGTGTCCTTATGATTGCAAGATCTTGAAGTTCAGATCACCCACAGATTACAAGGAACTAAATTTTTGTTTCCATCCTTTATGAAAAAGGGTTTCATGGGTGAATTTTTGGAATTTTTGAATTTTGGTGGAAAATGGATATCCTATATGTCTAAGTGTGTTAAACAAGTTCTAATATGAATAAAAAGCAGTAAAAACTATCCTAGAAGCAAATTTAGGTAAATTGGCATGTGGGAATGAGCGAAATTCAGCAACTTACCTGGGCATACCACGACACCAAAATTTTATACAGACGGATCTCAAATTTTGGGTCCATCTGGTCCAAGCCAGTGCAGGATTGGCGACACCAAAATATAAAACGAACAGAACCAAAAAATTGGTGCCGTGTGATCCGTCGCGTCTGAAGAAAATTAGACAGACCCAATTTTTAACCCCTGGGACTTTTTGAAACCACGGATTTTTTCTTAAAACATATGGAAATAACTATTTCTAGTTAGGAACAAGCAATAACGCATATATAAACATAGTGGAGCATCAATTTTCAACAAGGGCTAATGATTTTCACTTAAAAGTGAAAATGGGTAAAATTTGATAACACCGGTGAGTTATCCCCCTGCATGAACCGGTTAGCATACATCAATGTTTTAAGTTAGTTTATCATCCTACGAAGCGAAAACACATAAATAATATCATACAACATTGTTTTCTTTTCTTGTTCCAAACACCCTCTTAAACCTCAACTCACTTATCCAACTTCTTGTAAATCTTGGTCATGATCCTTCCAAGGCACTTGAACATCCCCTTGGTTTGCTTGAACTCCGTCGTTTCATTCTCAATCTCTGGAAGAGAGGCATAGTACTCATGAGGTTGAAGCCTAGAGTTGGGGAGACCGTCTTCGGAGCTATTTGATGATGATGATGAAGGAGTTGGAGGTTTTGGCCTTTTCCCTTTGCTTTAGTTTTGGACAATCTTTCATCACTCAAGGGCACAGATATGTGAGGGATGAGAGAATAATATAGTTTCAACCCTCTAGGACTTGGTGGAATGGGTGCATAAGCTCTATAAAGACGGGTGAGTAGCATCTCGTATGAAAGAGCAATGGAGCCTTGAGTAGGGATGTCTACCATTCTCCTAGCAATGTAGTAAGCCAAGTTGAATGGTTGACAAGTGGACAAGCTATAGAGCATGTAACAAAGGCAAGCATTGACGTGGTCTCTATTTCCTATGGTGCTAATGACATTGGCTCTAAGGAGTTCCTCCCATTTTTTGAATTGAGGCTTAAGCTCATTGAGTTCCATACCGTATAGATCTCGGTTGACTTCCTTTCCCGCACGAGTGAGATGGGTTGGTGCTACCTTATCATTAAAGAGGTGTTCACGAATGACGTCCTTGTCTACTAAAGGAGTTTGGTAGGGAAGAGAGTGGTCATGAATAGCATCAAGGATAGTGAGGGACCACTTATCCGAGTAAAGACAAGTACCACGGCAAGGAATTCCTAACACTTGAGCAAATTGGTTGAGAGAAATGGTGTAGTCATTTTGGTTGATCTTAAACTTGAGGGCCATCTGATCATCTTCATTTGTGAAGGAAACAACACTAGCATAGAATTCTAGGACAAACCTAGGGCAAATTGGCTCATCGATGTCAAGGAGACAATCGAAGTTGATAGTGGCTAGTTCTTGACGGAGATTTGTTCCGTCGACAAAAGATGAATGAATGGTCCTAACCTCATGGAAATACCTTTTCTCTAGACTCTTAAATATTTCAATTTGTTCTTTGGTAAGGCCCTTGGTTTCGTGATGTTGAGGGGTGTAATCAAGAATGTCTTTGTGATCGTAAAATTTTGTGGCTACCATGTTTGTTCCTATGAGCAAGAATTTACAAGTTTTAGTAAAAACAAAAACAAACTTAGCATTTTTGTTCTAGTGTGTGCCTATATGAAAACAATTTGGAGTTGCGGTTATCTTGACTCATTTTATGCATAAACTAGTTTTTAGTGGTAGTGTTTGGCAAAAGGCAAGAGATAACCCAAACGTTCCTAATTCAATTTAGCTTCATTTGAATATACCCGGGAATGCATATTAGTTATGCATTACCTTTAATATTCAAGAGACATAATGCAAGTGATGAAAATAACGTTTCTATTTGTATTAATAATGAGAAATTGTTTTTCCTACAAGTGAGAAGTTTTTCAAAATTTTGACATGGGGTTTTTGTTTAATTAGGATAATGCCTTATAGTCATTAGCTTCTAAATAGTTGGAAACATGATTAGTTTATGCAATTTGACAATGTAGTTCATAATTTCAGTAATTAGTTATGCAATTTAACAATTAAGTTCATGTTTTGTGCAAGAATATACATAATCTCCATGTATTCGTTTTGTGCATAAATTAGAACCCTAGACTCAGAATTAAGAGAAGTAATGTAGTTAGGATACTTACAATGATGTTTTTTGTAGTGATTAGTAGAGGATAAACCTTAATAATGAGTTAGGTATGTTTGTGGTTCGTTTTGGTAAAGTGGGTTGTGGAGAAGAAGGTGTTTTGTATTTAAATTTTTTGCTACTGTTAGCACCACGGACCAGACGGACCCAAAATATTGGTTCCGTCCATGTGGTCGTTTGGTGCCGTGGGCACTGTAGCACAATTTTGCTAATTTGTTTTGTTTTGGTTATTCTAAGGTTTAGGCTATGTTTTAACTACATGTTTGGTTCCATTAATCCTAACCCAAGTCTAAGAAGATTAAATGGTTCTCGTTTAAGAGGTTTAGTTAGGATGTCGGCAATGTTATCTTCGGAGGATACTTTCTCAATTGAAATGTTCCCTTTTTGAACATTGTCGTGAAGGAAGTGATGGCGAATTTCAATATGTTTCGTTCGAGCATGTTGGACGGGATTTTTGCTGAGATCAATAGCTCCTTTGTTGTCGCAAAGTATAGAGATATCATTGAGATGAATTCCGTAATCCACGAGAGCTTGCTTCATCCAAAGAGCTTGTTGACATGCTTTTCTGGCTGAGACATACTCGGCTTCGGTAGTTAAGATAGCGAGAGCCGTTTGTTTCTTTGCGAACCATGAGGTGAGACAATGTCCAACAAAAGTACAAATACCACTTGTACTCTTTCTATCGACATAGTCACCGGCATGGTCCGAATCGGCATACACTATGATTTCTACACTCGTTCCTTTGGGATACCATAATCCTAGACATATTGTGCCCTTAATGTATCTAAATATTCGTTTCAAGGCTTCTAAGTGTGATGCTTTGGGATCTTCTTGAAAGCGAGCATATAGACAAACACTAAACATAATGTCGGGTCTACTAGCCGTGAGATAAAGTAGGCTACCGATCATTCCTATATATTTAGTGTTATCTACGGATTCACCTTCCTCATCCTTGGTGAGTTTCATTTCCGAGGACAAGGGTGTTTGAGTTGGTTTTGAGTCTTCAAGACCAAATTTATTAAGCATATCTTTTATGTATTTAGATTGGTTAAAGAATATGCCATCTTCTAGTTGATTAATTTGAAGTCCTAAAAAGAATTTTAATTCACCCATCATACTCATCTCAAACTCATCGTGCATGATTTTAGAAAAATCATCACATAGCTCTTGACAAGTTGATCCAAATATTATGTCATCAACTTATATTTGAACTATGATAATGTGTGATTCCCTTTTCTTAGTAAAGAGAGTATTATCTACTAATCCCATGGTGTATTTGTGTTCAACTAAAAAGTCTTAAGCCGATCGTACCAAGCTTTTGGTGCTTGCTTAAGTCCGTATAGTGCTTTATTAAGTTTGAAAGCATGATGTGGTTTTTCAAAGTCGGTGAATCTGGGAGGTTGAGCAACATATACTTCTTCGTTAATGAACCTATTTAGGAATGCACTTTTAACATCCATTTGAAATAATTTAAAGTCATGAGCACATGCATATGCAAGTAAGATTGTAATAGACTCAAGCCTAGCTACCGGTGCATAAGTTTCGTCGTAATCAATCCCTTCTTGTTGATTATAACCTTGTGCGACAAGCCTAGCTTTGTTTCTAGACACCACACCGTTTTCGTCCATTTTATTTCGAAAAACCCATTTTGTTCCAATTATAGTTTGATTTTTAGGTTTTGGAACTAATTTCCAAACATCATTTCTAACAAATTGGTTTAGCTCCTCTTGCATAGCAATTACCCAAGATTCATCTTTTATTGCTTCGTTTATGTTTTTCGATTCAACGGATGATACAAAGCAAAAGTAGTTACTTTGATTTTGGGCTTGTGATCTTAATGTTCTTTGATTTAATTGTCCTATGACTTTTTCTAAAGGATGACTTTTGGATTCTTTGATGTTTATAATTTCTTTATTAAATGGTTCATCTTCCTTGTCATTTTCATTTATTTCTTGACTTTCAACAAGTTGACTTTCAACTAAGTCATCATCTACCAAAGGTGATGTCTTAGAGGAGGTGGACTTTCGTCGAATGTTATGCTCAACGATTCCTCGAGTCTCATTGTTTCTTTGTTCAAAACTATGTATGATTTGCTAGTTTATGAGTAACCAAGAAACACACCTTCATAAGACTTTGGGTCAAATTTGGTGAGATGGTCTTTGGTTTTAAGAATGAAACATTTACATCCAAACACTCTAAAATATCCTAAAGTCGGCTTTTTGCCTTTATATAATTCATATGGTGTTTTGTTCAAGAAAGGACATATTAAAACTCTATTTAAAATGAATGTGGAAGTATCAACGGCGTTACACCAAAACTTTTGAGGTATGTTTTGTTCATTTAGCATTGTTCTACTCATTTCTTGAATAGTTCTATTTTTACGTTCTACAACTCCATTAGATTGGGGTGTTCGAGGAGCCGAGAAGTTATGTGTTATACCATTTTTATCACAAGAGTTTCCAAATTTTGTTTCATTGTCGAACTCGCGACCATGATCCGTTCGGATCGACACAATGTTAACACCTAGTTGATTTTGAATTTTCTTACTAAGTATTTCAAATTTATCAAAAGCTTCATTTTTAGTTTTCAAAAACATTGTCCAAGTGAACCTTGAGTAATCATATAATATGACTAAAGTGTAGAGGTTCCCTCCATAACTTCTTATAGCGGATGGACTAAACAAGTCCATATGCAAAATCTTTATACACTTAGATGTGAAAACCATGTTTTTAGCCTTAAGGCTACTATGAATTTGTTTACCAATTTTGCTAGCGTTGCAAAAGTGTTGGTCATATTTCAATTTTGGTAGGTTTCTAACTAGCTCTTTTGAGGATAGATTTTGGATGAGTCTCATATTAGCGTGACCTAATCGTCTATGCCAAAGAATAGAGTTATCATCTAAGGTTGTTAGGCAAAGTTTGTCTTTAGATGTTCTATCTATTTTCATGACATATATGTTATTTTTCCTAACTCCTTTAGTTATGGTGATACCATCTTTTAGTATTTTACTACCATTTTCCTCAAATAATACTTTATACTTTTTATCACATAGTTGGCTAATACTAAGTAGATTAAATCCTAACCTATCAACATGAGCAACATTTTCAATAGTTAGGGAGTTATGAGCGATCGTTCCTTTGCCAATGATTTTGCTTTTGAGATTGCTACCAAAAGTGACATTACCTCTGTCATACTCTTGGTATGTTGAGAAGAGGCTTTTGTTACCCGTCATGTGTCTTGAGGCTTGAGCATCCACTATCTTTTATCCATTCATCAGGTTCTAATCCAACTTTCAAGAATACCTATGATACAAATAACTCAAGCGTTTGGTCCTCAATATCTCATGGGTCCGTTTGGGTTAAACATACCATTTACTTGGTTCATGTATGGAAATGATGGGTAAGGGTTCCATGGCATGTAATTTGGAGTTTGATATGGTTTAGGGTAGTTTTGATTCCAACTGGTATGTTGATAGTTGGGTTGTATGTTGTAGTTTCTTTTGGGAAAGGGGCGTTTGGCAATAGGTGTTTTAGGCCGTTGTTGAGTAGTTTTAGATCTAAATTCATTTCTAGCAAGTCCTACTCCTAATGTAACAGCAGGTTTAAGTTTAACAACATCCTTAGTTTTCTTTGTTACCTTGACAAATTTTTGGGTCCGTCTGGTCCGTGTTGTACTGCAGCAGATGTGACAGTTTGTGTGTCTTTTTCGGCCGTTTTGGTTTGACTATTTGGAATTAGTACTTCATTAAAACCTAATCCACTTGTGTTTCCTGGTACTTTTTGAATTCTTACTATTTCATCGGCACAAGAAATGTTTTTGTTCAATCTTTTAAATTTAGATTTATGTTCAATGAGAACTTCTTGTGTGAGTTTTAGCTTTTCTATTTCGAGACTAAGCTCTTGACATGATTTGCAACCATCGTCATTTGCTTTGCCCTTTTCTAATCGTTTTGCCTTTTCTTTTAACTCATAAATTTCGTTTTCTAAAAATTCTTTTTTAGTCTTTAAAAACTTGTTTTTAGTTATGATTTTTAAACTAAGCTCACACAATTGATTATATTGTTTTTGCAAAGTGTCATCATCAATAGAAGAGTAAGATGAGTCAGAATGTACCTCGTTTGATTCATGTGCCATTAGAGCGATCTCATCTTTGCTTGATTCTTCATCATCCTTACTATCACTCCAAGCACCACTTACAAAAGCTCGTTGAGTTTTGCTTTTAGGTGGCTTGGGGCAATCTCCTATTAGATGACTTGTATCACCGCATCTAAAGCACTTCCTTTCACCTTTTCCATTTTTGTCATCTCAGTCTTTTCGGAATGGCTTCTTTTCATCTCGGGGTTGCCTTACGAACTTTCCTCTTCTTCTAAAAAACTTTTTGAAATCTCTAACGGCCATAGCATACTCCTCATCTTCACTATCCGAGCAAGATTATTCATCATCACTAGATTCCATTCTTGCCTTTAGAGCAACGGATTTGACTTTCTCTCTTTTTCCTTTGATGATCTCCGAATCTTTCTCCATCACCATTTCGTGTACTTTGAGATTTCCAATTAGCTCGTCAAGTGACATTATTGAGAGATCTTTTGATTCCTCAATAGCCGTTACTTTTGCTCTCCACTTCATATGGAGTGCTCTAAGAAATTTCCTGACAAAGTTCTTACTACGAAAACTTTCATCAAGTGCTTTAAGAGAAGTAACAATAGTATTAAAGCGAGCAAATCCATAATCAATGGTTTCATCTTCAGGGATAACAAATTGTTCATATATTTAAACAAGAAGATCAATTTTGTTATCCTTGACTTGTGAATTTCCTTGATGTGTAATAATCAAATATTCCCAAATCTCTTTTGCGGTTTCACACATAAAAATTCTTTCATATTCTTTTCTAGGCAAATCATTATGAAGCATCATTTTAGCTTCATTATTTTTAGCTATTAATTTCTTTTGATCATCACTTGAAAGATCTTTTGTTGCAGGATTAAAATCACCTTTATTGATAACAAACCAAATATCTATGTCTTTTGACTTTACATATGTTTCAAAACGGTTTTTCCAATAGATAAATCCATTGGTTTCAAAGATTGGTAATAATCAAATATTCCCAAATATCTTTTGCGGTTTCACACATAAAAATTCTTTCATATTCTTTTCTAGGTAAAGCATTATGAAGCATCATTTTAGCTTCATTATTTTTAGCTATTAATTTCTTTTGATCATCACTTGAAAGATCTTTTGTTGCAGGATTAAAATCACCTTTAATGATAACAAACCAAAGATCTATGTCTTTTGACTTTACATATGTTTCAAAACGGTTTTTCCAATAGATAAATTCATTGGTTTCAAAGATTGGTGGTCTTTGCATAGATTTCCCTTCTTTAAAGTTTTCAGAATCCATGGATCGTTTCAAGTTTATAAAATACAATGTATTTTAGAAATTATTGAGCAACGAGGCTCTGGTACCAATTTAGAAATTACAATGTATAAAATACTAGAAGGGGGTTGAATAGTTTACCGTTTAAAATCGTTGTTTTGAAACTTATTGTAAGATCAATTGATATTGATCAAAGATATGTTAGTGAAGAATAAACAATATGCAAGCAATATATAATGAGTAAATAAGGAAAGAAACAATCAAACCACGACAAGTTGTTATAGTGGTTCGGTCTACAAGGACTCTTTTCCCTTGCCCTACTCCACTCCCCGAGTCTCCAACTCGAGAGTTATCTTCACTAGTCAACAAGCTCCTTTAACCGGCGAAGAAACCTTTACACGTCGCTTACACAATATTTCCGACACAAAGGTAGATGTCGAGTTCTTTTACAAGGGTACAACCACTCTCACACACTATGTATTTTAAGGACTAAAATACTCACCACTCACACTCAGAGGTTTAAGATGGTTTGGTACAAAAATGATGTATGAACAAGACTAGATCATACAACAACAAAACAAACAAGCCTTCCAACTATTTGTTGAAGCTTGATTATGCCTTGATCTTCTTTGCTACAAAAGAGGATCACTATAATGATATGAAAATGGGTTAGAAATAATATAGAGAAGGAATTTATGTGATTATGCTAGAAAGGGATGAGAAAACAACTTTGGTTGGCTTGCTATTTATAGCCAAAGTGTTATACTGTCACCACGGACCACGAAACCAAAAAAGGGGTCCACCCTTGTATTTTTTTGTTTCTCCGGTCTGACAGCAAGATTACAAAGATCTTTCCAAAGTCAACCAAATCTAACCAAAATCATGTAAGATATGTAGAATTCAAATATAAACAAAATATCTTATGAAATCCTCTAGAGATTTCAATGATGCAAGCCATGATGTCATATGTTGTTTTCTATTTTTAGAAATAATATGTTAAATGTAAATACATATGTAATGTTGTGTTTAAGAAACTAAAACATACTTGTTCTAAAAATGTTGACACACATTATGAATTAGAAGGATATCAAAGTTAGTTGATACATGACTAATCAAAATGTAAATGCTTGAGTGATGAAGACTTTATTTAAGGAAAACTTGTTTTAATATCTATTAATCTTGACAAGCTTTATACTTTACAAAAATGAAATTTACTTTTGTCGTTAACAAAATATAGGTAAAGATCATAAAATATAAATAACGTTTAATGACGATATTTGTATTAACACAGTGGGTAAAGACCCGTCCGTCTTCCACGGTGTTACTTAACTAACTACTTACTGGTTTGGGATGTGCCGAAAAGAAAGTCGCTACATGGAAAAGGCCCTTTCAATCCTTAGACTTTCATAGTTTCCGGTGAGTTAATATTTAACTTAAGTGGATAACCATAACAAAAGTCGATTTCAATGGTCAAAATTTTGAAAATGAGCATACTCGCTTAAACTCTATAAATCGCGGGAGTAAAAAGTTAAGTCTTGACTTACATAGATTATTGATATAAGTAGTGTTGGCATTTTACAAAAACGTTTGCACAATAAGTTTAAGCTTGGTTTGAGAGTATCAAAATAGGATGACGATTACAATTCCTCGGAGACACCCATTTTGTGTGAATCCCGTTCCGTGACGCCATGTTTTGAAAATCAAGCAGTTTACTTATGTATGTTCAAGTTTAAATTTCTCGGATTGAATAAAAAGTCGAAACGGGGTATTCTTGATCATTTCATTACTTTATATGATCGGATTGCTAGGGACTAACAATTAATAGTGTAGGGGGATGATGAGTGGCCTTTTACTCATCATTTTACACCCGAAAAACTCACAAAAATGACTAAAAACACCCTAATATACCCATTTATATTGCAAATATCCTTGGAGTATATTTTTATGTGTTTCAGGTACAAAAAGATTAAAAACAGGGCAAAAACGGACAAAAATGAGCTTGGAATGGAAAAAGTGCATTGAAGACGGAGCCGAAAGTGGTTTTCTACGTTCTTTGGTCAATTAAGACCTGGGACACGTTTTTGGAGTGAGCTTGGGAAAAACAGACTCGAAACCGAACCCTAAACCCAAAATTTCCTTTTTACCTTTTCACCCAAAACCAAAATTCCTATTTTTACCCCAAAACCATTTTTTAATTTAAAACCATTATTTTTATTAAAAACAATTTTGTGAAAAACCATCTTTTAATAAAACCCATTTTTTTTATCAAAACCAAATTAAAAATAATAATAAATAAAAATAAATAAAATAAAATAAAATTACCTAAACTTTTTTTTAATTAAATACTAAACCCTTTTCTAAACCCTAAACCATTATCCCTTTTTGAACTCCATGCACTATACTTGAACCCTTCCATACCTTTTTGAACCCCCTTTCCACCATATGACCTCCCAAAATGAACCAACCAAACACATAAAAGGTTTTCTTTTTCTTCATTCCCTCCTTTTACCAAGAATCCCAAATCCCAGGAACCTTAAAACCCTTTTACCTAACAATCACTTACCATCCCATACCTAACACTTCACCCCTCTTCCCAAGACCTCCATGCTGGCAATCCAGACGCACAAAAAGCCCTCTTCAATGGCTCAGAATGGTGTAGAGGCTCCCAAGAAGATTTTAATGTCTAAATTCATTATGAAGAAGCACATATGGGTTTTGGCTTGTTTATCTCACAAAACAAACACAAGTAGCAGAAAACAAGAAAAGAAGAACCCTAGCACATTTTAGTATAAATAGAAGTTGTAGCCAATTGATAAGGCATTAGGGTTTTAATTTTTAGAACATTTTGTAGTTTTTTATTGAAAGTCAGTATTGTACTCTTGGTTTTAATTTAATGAAAATTTTATAGTTTACAAAATGTTGTTTTCAGATTCTGTGAAATAAGCACTTGAGTGCTTATTTCAAATCTGCTTAAGTACTATTCAAATTATGTTGGTTATAAGTTGATTCTAGTTATTAAATCAGTGTTTATAAAAAAAATCCAAGTCTCAAGTTTTCAAAACCAATTTTTTAAAGCAAACTCCCTGTTAAAGGGGTGTTTGGGTCAAGCTTTAAATTGGGTCTAGAACAAATTTTACCCACTTTGACTTCATAAGTCAAAGTTCATTGGTGTTTTTGAGGTCATATATGGTGTTTTGCACAAGTTTTGAGCAAGGTTTAGTAAAAAAAAAAGGAATCTGTCACTCTTTTTCTGCTTAAGAACAGCAGCTTAAGCTGCTGTTCATAAGCCTTTAAATTGCTCATTTTCCAGCCAAAATTCTCAACAATTAGTTTTAGTGAACCTTAGTATATCATACTAAATCTGTTTTTAGTTTTCAAGTTCTTAGAAAAGCTTTAGCATAGGTTTTAAGTGCTTCAAAAGTTCCCCCTCGGTCTTTTTATGTTCTGTAACAGCAACAATAGTGCCCATCTGCCTTGTTTCAAAACAGCTTTTAAAACCCCTAATCAAGTCCAAATTAGTTGTAATTTAGTTTTTTAGTATAGAAATTATCTATTTCAGCTTTGTGTAGGATTTGGATCTCATTTTATAGCTTATTTATAAGCTCAAACAAGGCCCTCTTTGATTGTTTTAGCCTGTAACCACAGCAGGTAATTAGCTTTTCTTTTAGCTCTTACAACTTATCCCTTTAGCTTATTTAGGTTCATTAGGTATTTTTTTTTAGATATCGTAGATTACATTTGTTAAATTATAGCTTATTTAGTGCTTTTTGGTAGTTGAAATTGCTTATTTTTCAATTTTTAGCTTAGGATTACCCCTAGTTAGCTTACACAATACGCCCTCTGACGGGCTGTGGATTGGGTGTACAGTGTGTGGAAAACTAGAAGGGGGTTGAATAGTTTACCGTTTAAAATTTTTGTTTTGAAACTTATTGTAAGATCAATTGATATTGATCAAAGATATGTTAGTGAAGAATAAACAATATGCAAGCAATATATAATGAGTAAATAAGGAAAGAAACAATCAAACCACGACAAGTTGTTATAGTGGTTCGGTCTACAAGGACTCTTTTCCCTTGCCCTACTCCACTCCCCGAGTCTCCAACTCGAGAGTTATCTTCACTAGTCAACAAGCTCCTTTAACCGGCGAAGAAACCTTTACACGTCGCTTACATAATATTTCCGACACAAAGGTAGATGTCGAGTTCTTTTACAAGGGTACAACCACTCCCACACACTATGTATTTTAAGGACTAAAATACTCACCACTCACACTCGGAGATTTAAGATGGTTTCGTACAAAAATGATGTATGAATAAGACTAGATCATACAACAACAAAACAAACAAGCCTTCCAACTATTTGTTGAAGCTTGATTATGCCTTGATCTTCTTTGCTACAAAAGAGGATCACTATAATGATATGCAACTGAGTTAGAAATAATATAGAGAAGGAATTTATGTGATTATGCTAGAAAGGGATGAGAAAACAACTTTGGTTGGCTTGCTATTTATAGCCAAAGTGTTATACTGTCACACGGACCACGGAACCAAAAAAGAGGTCCGCCCTTGTATTTTTTTGGTTCCGCCGGTCTGAGAGCAAGATTACAAAGATCTTTCCAAAGTCAACCAAATCTAACCAAGATCATGTAAGATATGTAAAATTCAAATCTATACAAAATATCTTATGAAATCCTCTAGAGATTTCAATTATGCAAGCCATGATGTCATATGTTGTTTTTTATTTTTAAAAATAATATGTTAAATGTAAATACATATGTAATGTTGTGTTTAAGAAACTAAAACATACTTGTTCTAAAAATGTTGACACACATTATGAATTAGAAGGATATCAAAGTTAGTTGATACATGACTAATCAAAATGTAAATGCTTGAGTGATGAAGACTTTATTTAAGGAAAACTTGTTTTAATATCTATTAATCTTGACAAGCTTTATACTTTACAAAAATGAAATTTACTTTTGTCGTTAACAAAATTTAGGTAAAGATCATAAAATATAAATAACGTTTAATGTTGATATTTGTATTAACAATCTCCCCGTTTTTGTTAAGGACAAAACACAAATTTTATTTTTATAAAAGATGTAAAGTTGTACAAGAGTTATAAAAATATGAGATTAATTAGAACTTGAAAGAACTAGTGAATTAGATAAAGTTGATAATAAGAAGTTTATTTTATCTTAGGACTAGTTTGTCCAATTATTTAGTCTTAAACAATTTTGACTTTTTGTAAGTCAAAGTATGATGTTGACTTTTAGAAAGTCAAAGTTCAAGATCTATAATATTCTCCCCCTTTTTTTCGTAACAAAAAGAAGAGGTGAGGCGGAAAATGTAATGAGCCCGAGCCATTTTCTCCCCCTTGGCCAATGCTCCCCCAAAATTAGGTGCCAAGAGAAAGATACATGGATTGTGAAAAAGCTACATAAGAAATGTTAGTAAAAAGTATCATCACAATTATTCAAGTAATTTCAACCATCAAATAACAACCAACAACTATATAAGAAAAACCATTCATTTGTTAAAATTTTCATGATTTGAAAATCATGAAATGGAACACAATTGATGTGTTAGTACATAAAGAAAAGCCTAAAAATTAGAAAAATAAGAATAATAAAAAAATCCTAGAAAATAAAAAATAACTTACAATTCGAAAAGAAAAGCTAGAACCCTCCTATTGAGGTAGTGGATGAGCAAGATCGTTGATTCGCTCTAGGATGTGGTTGAGGATGAACCTCATTTCATCTTGGAGCTCATGGACCATAACCCAGGTCTGTTCGCTAATGTGGTCGGTCCGCTCACAATTTGAGCAACCGTGTCGAGGTGGGAAAAAGGGTTCATGATTTGGTGGTGGTGGAATGGTAGAATTGTTGTTGTTGGTGGTTGGAGTGATGAGAGAGGAGAGCAAAGCATTTTGCATTTGCATAGCTTCACTAAGGTGAGAATCCACCATATTGGAGAAGTTGTGGAGGTGGTCTAGTTGGGCTTCTATCTCCGCTTTGGATTGTGGGTGATCTTGGAGGTGGTGTAGGAGTGCTCAAAGTAAGAAAGTTCTCATCTCTTATGGGAGATGAGATGGTTAGAGGGGAGGAATCGGAAGATGAGCTAATGTTGACAAAAAAACATGGTCTAACACTCATTCTAGCCGTTTTCTTACATGGTTTGTTTGATGGAGAAGAGGTGGATGACTTAGTCATTTTTGCTTAAGTTTATTCTAGGAGAAAATGAGAGAAAATGGAAAGGTGTGAGGATGATCATCTTTGAAGCTCTTAATTTATAGGATTATGAGATTATGGAGAATTGTGTTTGATTTGATATTAAGCCATAGAAATGGAGTGGTTTCTAATGATTTTGAAAAGTTTTAATGCTAGTCATATCATCCAAGTAAAGCCATACAAGAAGGTTTGAGTGAAGAGACCAAGATATGAAATAAATGTGTCCTTATGATTGCAAGATCTTGAAGTTCAGATCACCCACAGATTACAAGGAACTAAATTTTTGGTTCCATCCTTTATGAAAAAGGGTTTCATGGGTGAATTTTTGGAATTTTTGAATTTTGGTGGAAAATGGATATCCTATATGTCTAAGTGTGTTAAACTAGTTCTAATATGAATAAAAAGCAGTAAAAACTATCCTAGAAGCAAATTTTGGTAAATTGGAATGCGGGAATGAGCGAAATTCAGCAACTTACCTGGGCATACCACGACACCAAAATTTTATACAGACGGATCTCAAATTTTGGGTCCATCTGGTCCAAGCCAGTGCAGGATTGGCGACACCAAAATATAAAATGGACAGAACCAAAAAAATTGTTCCGTGTGATCCGTAGCGTGCAGAAAATTAGACAGACCCAATTTTTAACCCCCAGGGACTTTTTCGAAACCTGGATTTTTTCTTAAAACATATGGAAATAACTATTTCTAGTTAGGAACAAGCAATAACGCATATATAAACATAGTGGAGCATCAATTTTCAACAAGGGCTAATGATTTTCACTTAAAAGTGAAAATGGGTAAAATTTGATAACACCGGTGAGTTATCCCCCTGCATGAACCGGTTAGCATACATCAATGTTTTAAGTTATTTTATCATCCTACGAAGCGAAAACACATAAATAATATCATACAACATTGTTTCTTTTCTTGTTCCAAACACCCTCTTAAACCTCAACTCACTTATCCAACTTCTTGTAAATCTTGGTCATGATCCTTCCAAGGCACTTGAACATCCCCTTGGTTTGCTTGAACTCCGCCGTTTCATTCTCAATCTCTGGAAGAGAGGCATAGTACTCATGAGGTTGAAGCCTAGAGTTGGGGAGACCGTCTTCGGAGCTATTTGATGATGATGATGAAGGAGTTGGAGGTTTTGGCCTTTTTCCCTTTGCCTTAGTTTTGGACAATCTTTCATCACTCAAGGGCACAGATATGTGAGGGATGAGAGAATAATATAGTTTCAACCCTCTAGGACTTGGTGGAATGGGTGCATAAGCTCTATAAAGACGGGTGAGTAGCATCTCGTATGAAAGAGCAATGGAGCCTTGAGTAGGGATGTCTACCATTCTCCTAGCAATGTAGTAAGCCAAGTTGAATGGTTGACAAGTGGACAAGCTATAGAGCATGTAACAAAGGCAAGCATTGACGTGGTCTCTATTTCCTATGGTGCTAATGACATTGGCTCTAAGGAGTTCCTCCCATTTTTTGAATTGAGGCTTAAGCTCATTGAGTTCCATACCGTATAGATCTCAGTTGACTTCCTTTCCCGCACGAGTGAGATGGGTTGGTGCTACCTTATCATTAAAGAGGTGTTCACGAATGACGTCCTTGTCTACTAAAGGAGTTTGGTAGGGAAGAGAGTGGTCATGAATAGCATCAAGGATAGTGAGGGACCACTTATCCGAGTAAAGACAAGTACCACGGCAAGGAATTCCTAACACTTGAGCAAATTGGTTGAGAGAAATGGTGTAGTCATTTTGGTTGATCTTAAACTTGAGGGCCATCTGATCATCTTCATTTGTGAAGGAAACAACACTAGCATAGAATTCTAGGACAAACCTAGGGCAAATTGGCTCATCGATGTCAAGGAGACAATCGAAGTTGATAGTGGCTAGTTCTTGACGGAGATTTGTTCCGTCGACAAAAGATGAATGAATGGTCCTAACCTCATGGAAATACCTTTTCTCTAGACTCTTAAATATTTCAATTTGTTCTTTGGTAAGGCCCTTGGTTTCGTGATGTTGAGGGGTGTAATCAAGAATGTCTTTGTGATCGTAATTTTTTGTGGCTACCATGTTTGTTCCTATGAGCAAGAATTTACAAGTTTTAGTAAAAACAAAAACAAACTTAGCATTTTTGTTCTAGTGTGTGCCTATATGAAAACAATTTGGAGTTGCGGTTATCTTGACTCATTTTATGCATAAACTAGTTTTTAGTGGTAGTGTTTGGCAAAAGGCAAGAGATAACCCAAACGTTCCTAATTCAATTTAGCTTCATTTGAATATACCCGGGAATGCATATTAGTTATGCATTACCTTTAATATTCAAGAGACATAATGCAAGTGATGAAAATAACGTTTCTATTTGTATTAATAATGAGAAATTGTTTTTCCTACAAGTGAGAAGTTTTTCAAAATTTTGACATGGGGTTTTTGTTTAATTAGGATAATGCCTTATAGTCATTAGCTTCTAAATAGTTGGAAACATGATTAGTTTATGCAATTTGACAATGTAGTTCATAATTTCAGTAATTAGTTATGCAATTTAACAATTAAGTTCATGTTTTGTGCAAGAATATACATAATCTCCATGTATTCGTTTTGTGCATAAATTAGAACCCTAGACTCAGAATTAAGAGAAGTAATGTAGTTAGGATACTTACAATGATGTTTTTTGTAGTGATTAGTAGAGGATAAACCTTAATAATGAGTTAGGTATGTTTGTGGTTCGTTTTGGTAAAGTGGGTTGTGGAGAAGAAGGTGTTTTGTATTTAAATTTTTGCTATCTGTTAGCACGACCAACGGACCCAAAATATTGGTTCCGTCCATGTGGTCGTTTGGTGCCGTGGGCACTGTAGCACAATTTTGCTAATTTGTTTTGTTTTGGTTATTCTAAGGTTTAGGCTATGTTTTAACTACATGTTTGGTTCCATTAATCCTAACCCAAGTCTAAGAAGATTAAATGGTTCTCGTTTAAGAGGTTTAGTTAGGATGTCGGCAATGTTATCTTCGGAGGATACTTTCTCAATTGAAATGTTCCCTTTTTGAACATTGTCGTGAAGGAAGTGATGACGAATTTCAATATGTTTCGTTCGAGCATGTTGGACGGGATTTTTGCTGAGATCAATGGCTCCTTTGTTGTCGCAAAGTATAGAGATATCATTGAGATGAATTCCGTAATCCACGAGAGCTTGCTCCATCCAAAGAGCTTGTTGACATGCTTTTCTGGCTGAGACATACTCGGCTTCGGTAGTTAAGATAGCGAGAGCCGTTTGTTTCTTTGCGAACCATGAGGTGAGACAATGTCCAACAAAAGTACAAATACCACTTGTACTCTTTCTATCGACATAGTCACCGGCATGGTCCGAATCGGCATACACTATGATTTCTACACTCGTTCCTTTGGGATACCATAATCCTAGACATATTGTGCCCTTAATGTATCTAAATATTCGTTTCAAGGCTTCTAAGTGTGATGCTTTGGGATCTTCTTGAAAGCGAGCATATAGACAAACACTAAACTTAATGTCGGGTCTACTAGCCGTGAGATAAAGTAGGCTACCGATCATTCCTATATATTTAGTGTTATCTACGGATTCACCTTCCTCATCCTTGGTGAGTTTTGTTTCTAAGGACATGGGTGTTTTAGTTGGTTTTGAGTCTTCAAGACCAAATTTCTTAAGCATGTCTTTTATGTATTTAGATTGGATAAAGAATATGCCATCTTCTAGTTGTTTAATTTGAAGTCCTAAAAAGAAGTTTAACTCACCCATCAAACTCATCTCAAACTCGTCGTGCATGATTTTAGAAAAATCATCACATAGCTCTTGACAAGTTGATCCAAATATTATGTCATCAACTTATATTTGAACTATGATAATGTGTGATTCCCTTTTCTTAGTAAAGAGAGTATTATCTACTAATCCCATGGTGTATTTGTGTTCAACTAAAAAAGTCTTAAGCCGATCGTACCAAGATTTTGGTGCTTGCTTCAGTCCGTATAGTGCTTTATTAAGTTTGAAAGCATGATGTGGTTTTTCAAAGTCGGTGAATCTGGGAGGTTGAGCAACATATACTTCTTCGTTAATGAACCTATTTAGGAATGCACTTTTAACATCCATTTGAAATAATTTAAAGTCATAAGCACATGCATATGCAAGTAAGATTGTAATAGACTCAAGCCTAGCTACCGGTGCATAAGTTTCGTCATAATCAATCCCTTCTTGTTGATTATAACCTTGTGCGACAAGCCTAGCTTTGTTTCAAGACACCACACCGTTTTCGTCCATTTTATTTCAAAAAAACCCATTTCGTTCCAATTATAGTTTGATTTTTAGGTTTTGGAACTAATTTTCAAACATCATTTCTAACAAATTGGTTTAGCTCCTTTTGCATAGCAATTACCCAAGATTCATCTTTTATTGCTTTGTTTATGTTTTTCGGTTCAACGGAAGATGCAAAGCAAAAGTGGTTACTTTGATTTTGGGCTTGTGATCTCAATGTTCTTTGATTTAATTGTCCTATGACTTTTTCTAAAGGATGACTTTTGGATTCTTTGATGTTTATAATTTCTTTATTAAATGGTTCATCTTCCTTGTCATTTTCATTTATTTCTTGACTTTCAACAAGTTGACTTTCAACTAAGTCATCATCTACCAAAGGTGATGTCTTAGAGGGAGGTGGACTTTCGTCGAATGTTATGCTCAACGATTCCTCGAGTCTCATTGTTTCTTTGTTCAAAACTATGTATGATTTGCTAGTTTATGAGTAACCAAGAAACACACCTTCATAAGACTTTGGGTCAAATTTGGTGAGATGGTCTTTGGTATTAAGAATGAAACATTTACATCCAAACACTCTAAAATATCCTAAAGTCGGCTTTTTGCCTTTATATAATTCATATGGTGTTTTGTTCAAGAAAGGACATATTAAAACTCTATTTAAAATGAATGTGGAAGTATCAACGGCGTTACACCAAAACTTTTGAGGTATGTTTTGTTCATTTAGCATTGTTCTACTCATTTCTTGAATAGTTCTATTTTTACGTTCTACAACTCCATTAGATTGGGGTGTTCGAGGAGCCGAGAAGTTATGTGTTATACCATTTGTATCACAAGAGTTTCCAAATTTTGTTTCATTGTCGAACTCGCGACCATGATCCGTTCGGATCGACACAATGTTAACACCTAGTTGATTTTGAATTTTCTTACTAAGTATTTCAAATTTATCAAAAGCTTCATTTTAGTTTTCAAAAACATTTTCCAAGTGAACCTTGAGTAATCATATACTATAACTAAAGTGTCGAGGTTCCCTCCATAACTTCTTATAGCGGATGGACTAAACAAGTCCATATGCAAAATCTTTATACACTTAGATGTGAAAACCATGTTTTTAGCCTTAAGGCTACTATGAATTTGTTTACCAATTTTGCTAGCGTTGCAAAAGTGTTGGTCATATTTCAATTTTGGTAGGTTTCTAACTAGCTCTTTTGAGGATAGATTTTGGATGAGTCTCATATTAGCGTGACCTAATCGTCTATGCCAAAGAATAGAGTTATCATCTAAGGTTGTTAGGCAAAGTTTGTCTTTAGATGTTCTATCTATTTTCATGACATATATGTTATTTTTCCTAACTCCTTTAGTTATGGTGATACCATCTTTTAGTATTTTACTACCATTTTCCTCAAATAATACTTTATACTTTTTATCACATAGTTGGCTAATACTAAGTAGATTAAATCCTAACCTATCAACATGAGCAACATTTTTAATAGTTAGGGAGTTATGAGCGATCGTTCCTTTGCCAATGATTTTGCTTTTGAGATTTCTACCAAAAGTGACATTACCGCCGTCATACTCTTGGTATGTTGAGAAGAGCCTTTTGTTACCCGTCATGTGTCTTGAGGCTTGAGCATCCACTATCTTTTATCCATTCATCAGGTTCTAATCCAACTTTCAAGAATACCTATGATACAAATAACTCAAGCGTTTGGTCCTCAATATCTCATGGGTCCGTTTGGGTTAAACATACCATTTACTTGGTTCATGTATGGAAATGATGGGTAAGGGTTCCATGGCATGTAATTTGGAGTTTGATATGGTTTAGGGTAGTTTTGATTCCAACTGGTATGTTGATAGTTGGGTTGTATGTTGTAGTTTCTTTTGGGAAAGGGGCGTTTGGCAATAGGTGTTTTAGGCCGTTGTTGAGTAGTTTTAGATCTAAATTCATTTCTAGCAAGTCCTACTCCTAATGTAACAGCAGGTTTAAGTTTAACAACATCCTTAGTTTTCTTTGTTACCTTGACAAATTTTTGGGTCCGTCTGGTCCGTGTTGTACTGCAGCAGATGTGACAGTTTGTGTGTCTTTTTCGTCGTTTTGGTTTGACTATTTGAAATTAGTACTTCATTAAAACCTAATCCACTTGTGTTTCCTGGTACTTTTTGAATTCTTACTATTTCATCGGCACAAGAAATGTTTTTGTTCAATCTTTTAAATTTAGATTTATGTTCAATGAGAACTTCTTGTGTGAGTTTTAGCTTTTCTATTTCGAGACTAAGCTCTTGACATGATTTGCAACCATCGTCATTTGCTTTGCCCTTTTCTAATCGTTTTGCCTTTTCTTTTAACTCATAAATTTCGTTTTCTAAAAATTCTTTTAGTCTTTAAAAATTTATTTTTAGTTATGATTTTTAAACTAAGCTCACACAATTGATTATATTGTTTTTGCAAAGTGTCATCATCAATAGAAGAGTAAGATGAGTCGAAATGTACCTCGTTTGATTCATGTGCCATTAGAGCGATCTCATCTTTGCTTGATTCTTCATCATCCTTACTATCACTCCAAGCACCACTTACAAAAGCTCGTTGAGTTTTGCTTTTAGGTGGCTTGGGGCAATCTCCTATTAGATGACTTGTATCACCGCATCTAAAGCACTTCCTTTCACCTTTTCCATTTTTGTCATCTCAGTCTTTTCGAATGGCTTTTTCATCTCGGGGTTGCCTTACGAACTTTCCTCTTCTTCTAAAAAACTTCTTGAAATCTCTAACGGTCATGGGATACTCATCATATTCACTATCCGAGCAAGATTCTTCATCATCACTAGATTCCGTTCTTGCCTTTAGAGCAACGGATTTGACTTTCTCTCTTTTTCCTTTGATGATCTCCGAATCTTTCTCCATCACCATTTCGTGTACTTTGAGGTTTCCAATTAGCTCGTCAAGTGACATTATTGAGAGATCTTTTGATTCCTCAATAGCCGTTACTTTTGCTCTCCACTTCATATGGAGTGCTCTAAGAAATTTCCTGACAAAGTTCTTACTACGAAAACTTTCATCAAGTGCTTTAAGAGAAGTAACAATAGTATTAAAGCGAGCAAATCCATAATCAATGGTTTCATCTTCAGGGATAACAAATTGTTCATATATTTAAACAAGAAGATCAATTTTGTTATCCTTGACTTGTGAATTTCCTTGATGTGTAATAATCAAATATTCCCAAATCTCTTTTATGCGGTTTCACACATAAAAATTCTTTCATATTCTTTTCTAGGCAAATCATTATGAAGCATCATTTTAGCTTCATTATTTTTAGCTATTAATTTCTTTTGATCATCACTTGAAAGATCTTTTGTTGCAGGATTAAAATCACCTTTATTGATAACAAACCAAATATCTATGTCTTTTGACTTTACATATGTTTCAAAACGGTTTTTCCAATAGATAAATCCATTGGTTTCAAAGATTGGTAATAATCAAATATTCCCAAATCTCTTTTGCGGTTTCACACATAAAAATTCTTTCATATTCTTTTCTAGGCAAATCATTATGAAGCATCATTTTAGCTTCATTATTTTTAGCTATTAATTTCTTTTGATCATCACTTGAAAGATCTTTTGTTGCAGGATTAAAATCACCTTTAATGATAACAAACCAAAGATCTATGTCTTTTGACTTTACATAAGTTTCAAAACGGTTTTTCCAATAGATAAATTCATTGGTTTCAAAGATTGGTGGTCTTTGCATAGATTTCCCTTCTTTAAAGTTTTCAGAATCCATGGATCGTTTCAAGTTTATAAAATACAATGTATTTTAGAAATTATTGAGCAACGAGGCTCTGGTACCAATTTAGAAATTACAATGTATAAAATACTAGAAGGGGGTTGAATAGTTTACCGTTTAAAATCGTTGTTTTGAAACTTATTGTAAGATCAATTGATATTGATCAAAGATATGTTAGTGAAGAATAAACAATATGCAAGCAATATATAATGAGTAAATAAGGAAAGAAACAATCAAACCACGACAAGTTGTTATAGTGGTTCGGTCTACAAGGACTCTTTTCCCTTGCCCTACTCCACTCCCCGAGTCTCCAACTCGAGAGTTATCTTCACTAGTCAACAAGCTCCTTTAACCGGCGAAGACCTTTACACGCCGCTACACAATATTTCCGACACAAAGGTAGATGTCGAGTTCTTTTACAAGGGTACAACCACTCTCACACACTATGTATTTTAAGGACTAAAATACTCACCACTCACACTCAGAGGTTTAAGATGGTTTGGTACAAAAATGATGTATGAACAAGACTAGATCATACAACAACAAAACAAACAAGCCTTCCAACTATTTGTTAAAGCTTGATTATGCCTTGATCTTCTTTGCTACAAAAGAGGATCACTAGAATGATATGAAATGGGTTAGAAATAATATAGAGAAGGAATTTATGTGATTATGCTAGAAAGGGATGAGAAAACAACTTTGGTTGGCTTGCTATTTATAGCCAAAGTGTTATACTGTCACCACGGACCACGAAACCAAAAAAGGGGTCCACCCTTGTATTTTTTTGTTTCTCCGGTCTGACAGCAAGATTACAAAGATCTTTCCAAAGTCAACCAAATCTAACCAAAATCATGTAAGATATGTAGAATTCAAATATAAACAAAATATCTTATGAAATCCTCTAGAGATTTCAATGATGCAAGCCATGATGTCATATGTTGTTTTCTATTTTTAGAAATAATATGTTAAATGTAAATACATATGTAATGTTGTGTTTAAGAAACTAAAACATACTTGTTCTAAAAATGTTGACACACATTATGAATTAGAAGGATATCAAAGTTAGTTGATACATGACTAATCAAAATGTAAATGCTTGAGTGATGAAGACTTTATTTAAGGAAAACTTGTTTTAATATCTATTAATCTTGACAAGCTTTATACTTTACAAAAATGAAATTTACTTTTGTCGTTAACAAAATATAGGTAAAGATCATAAAATATAAATAACGTTTAATGACGATATTTGTATTAACACAGTGGGTAAAGACCCGTCCGTCTTCCACGGTGTTACTTAACTAACTACTTACTGGTTTGGGATGTGCCGAAAAGAAAGTCGCTACATGGAAAAGGCCCTTTCAATCCTTAGACTTTCATAGTTTCCGGTGAGTTAATATTTAACTTAAGTGGATAACAACCATAACAAAAGTCGATTTCAATGGTCAAAATTTTGAAAATGAGCATACTCGCTTAAACTCTATAAATCATGGAGTAAAAAGTTAAGTCTCGACTTACATAGATTATTGATATAAGTAGTGTTGGCATTTTACAAAAACGTTTGCACAATAAGTTTAAGCTTGGTTTGAGAGTATCAAAATAGGATGACGATTACAATTCCTCGGAGACACCCATTTTGTGTGAATCCCGTTCCGTGACGCCATGTTTTGAAAATCAAGCAGTTTACTTATTTATGTTCAAGTTTAAATTTCTCGGATTGAATAAAAAGTCGAAACGGGGTATTCTTGATCATTTCATTACTTTATATGATCGGATTGCTAGGGACTAGCAATTGATAGTGTAGGGGGATGATGAGTGGCCTTTTACTCATCATTTTACACCCGAAAAACTCACAAAAATGACTAAAAACACCCTAATATACCCATTTATATTGCAAATATCCTTGGAGTATATTTTTATGTGTTTCAGGTACAAAAGGATTAAAAACAGGGCAAAAACGGACAAAAATGAGCTTGGAATGGAAAAAGTGCATTGAAGACGAGCGAAAGTGGTTTTCACGTTCTTTGGTCAATTAAGACCTGGGACCGTTTTGGAGTGAGCTTTGGAAAAACGATCGAAACCGAACCCTAAACCCAAAATTTCCTTTTTACCTTTTCACCCAAAACCAAAATTCCTATTTTTACCCCAAAACCATTTTTTAATTTAAAACCATTATTTTTATTAAAAACAATTTTGTGAAAAACCATCTTTTAATAAAACCCATTTTTTTTATCAAAACCAAATTAAAAATAATAATAAATAAAAATAAATAAAATAAAATAAAATTACCTAAACTTTTTTTTAATTAAATACTAAACCCTTTTCTAAACCCTAAACCATTATCCCTTTTTGAACTCCATGCACTATACTTGAACCCTTCCATACCTTTTTGAACCCCCTTTCCACCATATGACCTCCCAAAATGAACCAACCAAACACATAAAAGGTTTTCTTTTTCTTCATTCCCTCCTTTTACCAAGAATCCCAAATCCCAGGAACCTTAAAACCCTTTTACCTAACAATCACTTACCATCCCATACCTAACACTTCACCCCTCTTCCCAAGACCTCCATGCTGGCAATCCAGACGCACAAAAAGCCCTCTTCAATGGCTCAGAATGGTGTAGAGGCTCCCAAGAAGATTTTAATGTCTAAATTCATTATGAAGAAGCACATATGGGTTTTGGCTTGTTTATCTCACAAAACAAACACAAGCAGCAGAAAGCAAAAAAAGAAGAACCCTAGCACATTTTAGTATAAATAGAAGTTGTAGCCAATTGATAAGGCATTAGGGTTTTAATTTTTAGAACATTTTGTAGTTTTTATTGAAAGTCAAGATTGTACTCTTGGTTTTAATTTAATGAAAATTTTATAGTTTACAAAATGTTGTTTTCAGATTCTGTGAAATAAGCACTTGAGTGCTTATTTCAAATCTGCTTAAGTACTATTCAAATTATGTTGGTTATAAGTTGATTCTAGTTATTAAATCAGTGTTTATAAAAAAAATCCAAGTCTCAAGTTTTCAAAACCAATTTTTTAAAGCAAACTCCCTGTTAAAAGGGTGTTTTGGAGTCAAGCTTTAAATTGGGTCTAGAACAAATTTTACCCACTTTGACTTCATAAGTCAAAGTTCATTGGTGTTTTTGAGGTCATATATGGTGTTTTGCACAAGTTTTGAGCAAGGTTTAGTAAAAAAAAAAGGAATCTGTCACTCTTTTTCTGCTTAAGAACAGCAGCTTAAGCTGCTGTTCATAAGCCTTTAAATTGCTCATTTTCCAGCCAAAATTCTCAACAATTAGTTTTAATGAACCTTAGTATATCATACTAAATCTGTTTTTAGTTTTCAAGTTCTTAGAAAAGCTTTAGCATAGGTTTTAAGTGCTTCAAAAGTTCCCCCTCAGTCTTTTTATGTTCTGTAACAGCAACAATAGTGCCCATCTGCCTTGTTTCAAAACAGCTTTTAAAACCCCTAATCAAGTCCAAATTAGTTGTAATTTAGTTTTTTAGTATAGAAATTATCTATTTCAGCTTTGTGTAGGATTTGGATCTCATTTTATAGCTTATTTATAAGCTCAAACAAGGCCCCCTTTGACTGTTTTAGCCTGCAACCATAGCAGGTAATTAGCTTTTCTTTTAGCTCTTACAGCTTATCCCATTAGCTTATTTAGGTTCATTAGGTATTTTTTAGATATTGGAGATTACATTTGTTAGATTATAGCTTATTTAGTGCTTTTTGGTAGTTGAAATTGCTTATTTTTCAATTTTTAGCTTAGATTTCCCTAGTTAGCTTACACAATACTCCCTCTGACCGTGGATTGGGTGTACAGTGTGTGAAAACTAGAAGGGGGGTTGAATAGTTTACCGTTTAAAATTTTTGTTTTGAAACTTATTGTAAGATCAATTGATATTGATCAAAGATATGTTAGTGAAGAATAAACAATATGCAAGCAATATATAATGAGTAAATAAGGAAAGAAACAATCAAACCACGACAAGTTGTTATAGTGGTTCGGTCTACAAGGACTCTTTTCCCTTGCCTACTCCACTCCCCTCGAGTCTCAACTCGAGTTATCTTCACTAGTCAACAAGCTCCTTTAACCGGCGAAAAACCTTTACACGCCGCTACATAATATTTCCGACACAAAGGTAGATGTCGAGTTCTTTTACAAGGGTACAACCACTCCCACACACTATGTATTTTAAGGACTAAAATACTCACCACTCACACTCGGAGATTTAAGATGGTTTCGTACAAAAATGATGTATGAATAAGACTAGATCATACAACAACAAAACAAACAAGCCTTCCAACTATTTGTTGAAGCTTGATTATGCCTTGATCTTCTTTGCTACAAAAGAGGATCACTATAATGATATGCAACTGAGTTAGAAATAATATAGAGAAGGAATTTATGTGATTATGCTAGAAAGGGATGAGAAAACAACTTTGGTTGGCTTGCTATTTATAGCCAAAGTGTTATATCTGTCACACCACGGAACCAAAAAAAGAGGTCCGCTTGTATTTTTTGGTTCCGCGCGGTCTGAGAGCAAGATTACAAAGATCTTTCCAAAGTCAACCAAATCTAACCAAGATCATGTAAGATATGTAAAATTCAAATCTATACAAAATATCTTATGAAATCCTCTAGAGATTTCAATTATGCAAGCCATGATGTCATATGTTGTTTTTTATTTTTAAAAATAATATGTTAAATGTAAATACATATGTAATGTTGTGTTTAAGAAACTAAAACATACTTGTTCTAAAAATGTTGACACACATTATGAATTAGAAGGATATCAAAGTTAGTTGATACATGACTAATCAAAATGTAAATGCTTGAGTGATGAAGACTTTATTTAAGGAAAACTTGTTTTAATATCTATTAATCTTGACAAGCTTTATACTTTACAAAAATGAAATTTACTTTTGTCGTTAACAAAATTTAGGTAAAGATCATAAAATATAAATAACGTTTAATGTTGATATTTGTATTAACAATCTCCCGTTTTGTTAAGGACAAAACACAAATTTTATTTTTATAAAAGATGTAAAGTTGTACAAGAGTTATAAAATATGAGATTAATTAGAACTTGAAAGAACTAGTGAATTAGATAAAGTTGATAATAAGAAGTTTATTTTATCTTAGGACTAGTTTGTCCAATTATTTAGTCTTAAACAATTTTGACTTTTTGTAAGTCAAAGTATGATGTTGACTTTTAGAAAGTCAAAGTTCAAGATCTATAATATTCTCCCCCTTTTTTTCGTAACAAAAAGAAGAGGCGAGGTGAAAAATGTAATGAGCCCGAGCCATTTTCTCCCCCTTGGCCAATGCTCCCCCGAAATTGGGTGCCAAGAGAAAGATACATGAATTGTGAAAAAGCTACATAAGAAATGTTAGTAAAAAGTATCATCACAATTATTCAAGTAATTTCAACCATCAAATAACAACCAACAACTATATAAGAAAAACCATTCATTTGTTAAAATTTTCATGATTTGAAAATCATGAAATGGAACACAATTGATGTGTTAGTACATAAAGAAAAGCCTAAAAATTAGAAAAATAAGAATAATAAAAAAAATCCTAGAAAATAAAAAATAACTTACAATTTGAAAAGAAAAGCTAGAACCCTCCTATTGAGGTAGTGGATGAGCAAGATCGTTGATTCGCTCTAGGATGTGGTTGAGGATGAACCTCATTTCATCTTGGAGCTCATGGACCATAACCCAGGTCTGTTCGCTAATGTGTCGGTCCGCCACAATTTGAGCAACCGTGTCGAGGTGGGAAAAAGGGTTCATGATTTGGTGGTGGTGGAATGGTCGAATTGTTGTTGTTGGTGGTTGGAGTGATGAGAGAGGAGAGCAAAGCATTTTGCATTTGCATAGCTTCACTAAGGTGAGAATCCACCATATTGGAGAAGTTGTGGAGGTGGTCTAGTTGGGCTTCTATCTCCGCTTTGGATTGTGGGTGATCTTGGAGGTGGTGTAGGAGTGCTCAAAGTAAGAAAGTTCTCATCTCTTATGGGAGATGAGATGGTTAGAGGGGAGGAATCGGAAGATGAGCTAATGTTGACAAAAAAACATGGTCTAACACTCATTCTAGCCGTTTTCTTACATGGTTTGTTTGATGGAGAAGAGGTGGATGACTTAGTCATTTTTGCTTAAGTTTATTCTAGGAGAAAATGAGAGAAAATGGAAAGGTGTGAGGATGATCATCTTTGAAGCTCTTAATTTATAGGATTATGAGATTATGGAGAATTGTGTTTGATTTGATATTAAGCCATAGAAATGGAGTGGTTTCTAATGATTTTGAAAAGTTTTAATGCTAGTCATATCATCCAAGTAAAGCCATACAAGAAGGTTTGAGTGAAGAGACCAAGATATGAAATAAATGTGTCCTTATGATTGCAAGATCTTGAAGTTCAGATCACCCACAGATTACAAGGAACTAAATTTTTGGTTCCATCCTTTATGAAAAAGGGTTTCATGGGTGAATTTTTGGAATTTTTGAATTTTGGTGGAAAATGGATATCCTATATGTCTAAGTGTGTTAAACTAGTTCTAATATGAATAAAAGCAAGTAAAACTATCCTAGAAGCAAATTTTGGTAAATTGGAATGCGGGAATGAGCGAAATTCAAAGACAAAACTTACTTCGGGCATACCACGACACCAAAATTTTATACTGACGGATCTCAAATTTTGGGTCCATCCGGTCCAAGCTGCAGATTGGCGCACACCAAAATATAAAATGGACAGAACCAAAAAATTGTTCCGTGTGATCCGTAGCGCAGTAAAATTAGACAGACCCAATTTTTAACCCCCAGGGACTTTTTCGAAACCTGGATTTTTTCTTAAAACATATGGAAATAACTATTTCTAGTTAGGAACAAGCAATAACGCATATATAAACATAGTGGAGCATCAATTTTCAACAAGGGCTAATGATTTTCACTTAAAAGTGAAAATGGGTAAAATTTGATAACACCGGTGAGTTATCCCCCTGCATGAACCGGTTAGCATACATCAATGTTTTAAGTTAGTTTATCATCCTACGGCTGAAAACACATAAATAATATCATACAACATTGTTTCTTTTCTTGTTCCAAACACCCTCTTAAACCTCAACTCACTTATCCAACTTCTTGTAAATCTTGGTCATGATCCTTCCAAGGCACTTGAACATCCCCTTGGTTTGCTTGAACTCCCGCTTTCATTCTCAATCTCTGGAAGAGAGGCATAGTACTCATGAGGTTGAAGCCTAGAGTTGGGGAGACCGTCTTCGAAGCTATTTGATGATGATGATGAAGGAGTTGGAGGTTTTGGCCTTTTTCCCTTTGCTTTAGTTTTGGACAATCTTTCATCACTCAAGGGCACAGATATGTGAGGGATGAGAGAATAATATAGTTTCAACCCTCTAGGACTTGGTGGAATGGGTGCATAAGCTCTATAAAGACGGGTGAGTAGCATCTCGTATGAAAGAGCAATGGAGCCTTGAGTAGGGATGTCTACCATTCTCCTAGCAATGTAGTAAGCCAAGTTGAATGGTTGACAAGTGGACAAGCTATAGAGCATGTAACAAAGGCAAGCATTGACGTGGTCTCTATTTCCTATGGTGCTAATGACATTGGCTCTAAGGAGTTCCTCCCATTTTTTGAATTGAGGCTTAAGCTCATTGAGTTCCATACCGTATAGATCTCAGTTGACTTCCTTTCCCCGCACGAGAGATGGGTTGGTGCTACCTTATCATTAAAGAGGTGTTCACGAATGACGTCCTTGTCTACTAAAGGAGTTTGGTAGGGAAGAGAGTGGTCATGAATAGCATCAAGGATAGTGAGGGACCACTTATCCGAGTAAAGACAAGTACCACGGCAAGGAATTCCTAACACTTGAGCAAATTGGTTGAGAGAAATGGTGTAGTCATTTTGGTTGATCTTAAACTTGAGGGCCATCTGATCATCTTCATTTGTGAAGGAAACAACACTAGCATAGAATTCTAGGACAAACCTAGGGCAAATTGGCTCATCGATGTCAAGGAGACAATCGAAGTTGATAGTGGCTAGTTCTTGACGGAGATTTGTTCCGTCGACAAAAGATGAATGAATGGTCCTAACCTCATGGAAATACCTTTTCTCTAGACTCTTAAATATTTCAATTTGTTCTTTGGTAAGGCCCTTGGTTTCGTGATGTTGAGGGGTGTAATCAAGAATGTCTTTGTGATCGTAAAATTTTGTGGCTACCATGTTTGTTCCTATGAGCAAGAATTTACAAGTTTTAGTAAAAACAAAAACAAACTTAGCATTTTTGTTCTAGTGTGTGCCTATATGAAAACAATTTGGAGTTGCGGTTATCTTGACTCATTTTATGCATAAACTAGTTTTTAGTGGTAGTGTTTGGCAAAAGGCAAGAGATAACCCAAACGTTCCTAATTCAATTTAGCTTCATTTGAATATACCCGGGAATGCATATTAGTTATGCATTACCTTTAATATTCAAGAGACATAATGCAAGTGATGAAAATAACGTTTCTATTTGTATTAATAATGAGAAATTGTTTTTCCTACAAGTGAGAAGTTTTTCAAAATTTTGACATGGGGTTTTTGTTTAATTAGGATAATGCCTTATAGTCATTAGCTTCTAAATAGTTGGAAACATGATTAGTTTATGCAATTTGACAATGTAGTTCATAATTTCAGTAATTAGTTATGCAATTTAACAATTAAGTTCATGTTTTGTGCAAGAATATACATAATCTTCATGTATTAGTTTTGTGCATAAATTAGAACCCTAGACTCAGAATTAAGAGAAGTAATGTAGTTAGGATACTTACAATGATGTTTTTTGTAGTGATTAGTAGAGGATAAACCTTAATAATGAGTTAGGTATGTTTGTGGTTCGTTTTGGTAAAGTGGGTTGTGGAGAAGAAGGTGTTTTGTATTTAAATTTTTTGTACTAAGTTAGCACCACGGACCAGACGGACCCAAAATATTGGTTCCGTCCATGTGGTCGTTTGGTGCCGTGGGCACTGTAGCACAATTTTGCTAATTTGTTTTGTTTTGGTTATTCTAAGGTTTAGGCTATGTTTTAACTACATGTTTGGTTCCATTAATCCTAACCCAAGTCTAAGAAGATTAAATGGTTCTCGTTAAAAGGTTTAGTTAGGATGTCGGCAATGTTATCTTCGGAGGATACTTTCTCAATTGAAATGTTCCCTTTTTGAACATTGTCGTGAAGGAAGTGATGACGAATTTCAATATGTTTCGTTCGAGCATGTTGGACGGGATTTTTGCTGAGATCAATGGCTCCTTTGTTGTCGCAAAGTATAGAGATATCATTGAGATGAATTCCGTAATCCACGAGAGCTTGCTCCATCCAAAGAGCTTGTTGACATGCTTTTCTGGCTGAGACATACTCGCTTCGTAGTTAAGATAGCGAGAGCCGCTTTGTTTTTGCTTTGCGAACCATGAGGTAAGACAATGTCCAACAAAAGTACAAATACCACTTGTACTCTTTCTATCGACATAGTCACCGGCATGGTCCGAATCGGCATACACTATGATTTCTACACTCGTTCCTTTGGGATACCATAATCCTAGACATATTGTGCCCTTAATGTATCTAAATATTCGTTTCAAGGCTTCTAAGTGTGATGCTTTGGGATCTTCTTGAAAGCGGCATATAGACAAACACTAAACTTAATGTCGGGTCTACTAGCCGTGAGATAAAGTAGGCTACCGATCATTCCTATATATTTAGTGTTATCTACGGATTCACCTTCCTCATCCTTGGTGAGTTTTGTTTCTGAGGACATGGGTGTTTTAGTTGGTTTTGAGTCTTCAAGACCAAATTTCTTAAGCATGTCTTTTATGTATTTAGATTGGATAAAGAATATGCCATCTTCTAGTTGTTTAATTTGAAGTCCTAAAAAGAAGTTTAACTCACCCATCAAACTCATCTCAAACTCGTCGTGCATGATTTTAGAAAAATCATCACATAGCTCTTGACAAGTTGATCCAAATATTATGTCATCAACTTATATTTGAACTATGATAATGTGTGATTCCCTTTTCTTAGTAAAGAGAGTATTATCTACTAATCCCATGGTGTATTTGTGTTCAACTAAAAAAGTCTTAAGCCGATCGTACCAAGATTTTGGTGCTTGCTTCAGTCCGTATAGTGCTTTATTAAGTTTGAAAGCATGATGTGGTTTTTCAAAGTCGGTGAATCTGGGAGGTTGAGCAACATATACTTCTTCGTTAATGAACCTATTTAGGAATGCACTTTTAACATCCATTTGAAATAATTTAAAGTCATAAGCACATGCATATGCAAGTAAGATTGTAATAGACTCAAGCCTAGCTACCGGTGCATAAGTTTCGTCGTAATCAATCCCTTCTTGTTGATTATAACCTTGTGCGACAAGCCTAGCTTTGTTTCTAGACACCACACCGCTTTTCGTCCATTTTGTTTCGAAAAACCATTTCGTTCCAATGATAGTTTGATTTTTAGGTTTTGGAACAAATTTCCAAACATCCTTTATAACAAATTGGTTTAGCTCCTCTTGCATAGAAATTACCCAAGATTCATATTTTATTGCTTCGTTTATGTTTTTCGGTTCAACGGATGATACAAAGCAAAAGTAGTTACTTTGATTTTGGGCTTGTGATCTTAATGTTCTTTGATTTAGTTGTCCTATGACTTTTTCTAAAGGATGACTTTTGGATTCTTTGATGTTTATAATTTCTTTATTAAATGGTTCATCTTCCTTGTCATTTTCATTTATTTCTTGACTTTCAACAAGTTGACTTTCAACTAAGTCATCATCTACCAAAGGTGATGTCTTAGAGGGAGGTGGACTTTCGTCGAATGTTATGCTCAACGATTCCTCGAGTCTCATTGTTTCTTTGTTCAAAACTATGTATGATTTGCTAGTTTATGAGTAACCAAGAAACACACCTTCATAAGACTTTGGGTCAAATTTGGTGAGATGGTCTTTGGTATTAAGAATGAAACATTTACATCCAAACACTCTAAAATATCCTAAAGTCGGCTTTTGCCTTTATATAATTCATATGGTGTTTTGTTCAAGAAAGGACATATTAAAACTCTATTTAAAATGAATGTGGAAGTATCAACGGCGTTACACCAAAACTTTTGAGGTATGTTTTGTTCATTTAGCATTGTTCTACTCATTTCTTGAATAGTTCTATTTTTACGTTCTACAACTCCATTAGATTGGGGTGTTCGAGGAGCCGAGAAGTTATGTGTTATACCATTTGTATCACAAGAGTTTCCAAATTGTGTTTCATTGTCGAACTCGCGACCATGATCCGTTCGGATTGACACAATGTTAACACCTAGTTGATTTTGAATTTTCTTACTAAGTATTTCAAATTTATCAAAAGCTTCATTTTTAGTTTTCAAAAACATTGTCCAAGTGAACCTTGAGTAATCATATAATATGACTAAAGTGTAGAGGTTCCCTCCATAACTTCTTATAGCGGATGGACCAAACAAGTCCATATGCAAAATCTTTATACACTTAGATGTGAAAACCATGTTTTTAGCCTTAAGGCTACTATGAATTTGTTTACCAATTTTGCTAGCGTTGCAAAAGTGTTGGTCATATTTCAATTTTGGTAGGTTTCTAACTAGCTCTTTTGAGGATAGATTTTGGATGAGTCTCATATTAGCGTGACCTAATCGTCTATGCCAAAGAATAGAGTTATCATCTAAGGTTGTTAGGCAAAGTTTGTCTTTAGATGTTCTATCTATTTTCATGACATATATGTTATTTTTCCTAACTCCTTTAGTTATGGTGATACCATCTTTTAGTATTTTACTACCATTTTCCTCAAATAATACTTTATACTTTTTATCACATAGTTGGCTAATACTAAGTAGATTAAATCCTAACCTATCAACATGAGCAACATTTTCAATAGTTAGGGAGTTATGAGCGATCGTTCCTTTGCCAATGATTTTGCTTTTGAGATTGCTACCAAAAGTGACATTACCTCCGTCATACTCTTGGTATGTTGAGAAGAGGCTTTTGTTACCCGTCATGTGTCTTGAGGCTTGAGCATCCACTATCTTTTATCCATTCATCAGGTTCTAATCCAACTTTCAAGAATACCTATGATACAAATAACTCAAGCTGCTGGTCCTCAATATCTCATGTGTCCGTTTGGGTTAAACATACCATTTACTTGGTTCATGTATGGAAATGATGGGTAAGGGTTCCATGGCATGTAATTTGGAGTTTGATATGGTTTAGGGTAGTTTTGATTCCAACTGGTATGTTGATAGTTGGGTTGTATGTTGTAGTTTCTTTTGGGAAAGGGGCGTTTGGCAATAGGTGTTTTAGGCCGTTGTTGAGTAGTTTTAGATCTAAATTCATTTCTAGCAAGTCCTACTCCTAATGTAAATAAATGCAGGTTTAAGTTTAACAACATCCTTAGTTTTCTTTGTTACCTTGACAAATTTTTGGGTCCGTCTGGTCCGTGTTGTACTGCAGCCAGATGTGACATTGTGTGTCTTTTCTATCGCTTTGGTTTGACTATTTGGAATTAGTACTTCATTAAAACCTAATCCACTTGTGTTTCCTGTTACTTTTTGAATTCTTACTATTTCATCGGCACAAGAAATGTTTTTGTTCAATCTTTTAAATTTAGATTTATGTTCAATGAGAACTTCTTGTGTGAGTTTTAGCTTTTCTATTTCGAGACTAAGCTCTTGACATGATTTGCAACCATCGTCATTTGCTTTGCCCTTTTCTAATCGTTTTGCCTTTTCTTTTAACTCATAAATTTCGTTTTCTAAAAATTCTTTTTTAGTCTTTAAAAACTTGTTTTTAGTTATGATTTTTAAACTAAGCTCACACAATTGATTATATTGTTTTTGCAAAGTGTCATCATCAATAGAAGAGTAAGATGAGTCAGAATGTACCTCGTTTGATTCATGTGCCATTAGAGCGATCTCATCTTTGCTTGATTCTTCATCATCCTTACTATCACTCCAAGCACCACTTACAAAAGCTCGTTGAGTTTTGCTTTTAGGTGGCTTGGGGGAATCTCCTATTAGATGACTTGTATCACCGCATCTAAAGCACTTCCTTTCACCTTTTCCATTTTTGTCATCTCATCTTTTCGAATGACTTCTTTTCATCTCGGGGTTGCCTTACGAACTTTCCTCTTCTTCTAAAAAACTTTTTGAAATCTCTAACGGCCATAGCATACTCCTCATCTTCACTATCCGAGCAAGATTCTTCATCATCACTAGATTCCTTTGATGATCTCCGAATCTTTCTCCATCACCATTTCGTGTACTTTGAGATTTCCAATTAGCTCGTCAAGTGACATTATTGAGAGATCTTTTGATTCCTCAATAGCCGTTACTTTTGCTCTCCACTTCGGATGGAGAGCTCTAAGAAATTTCCTAACAAAATTCTTACTACGAAAAGTTTCATCAAGTGCTTTAAGAGAAGTAACAATAGTATTAAAGCGAGCAAATCCATAATCAATGGTTTCATCTTCAGGGATAACAAATTGTTCATATATTTAAACAAGAAGATCAATTTTGTTATCCTTGACTTGTGAATTTCCTTGATGTGTATAATCAAATATTCCCAAATCTCTTTTGCGGTTTCACACATAAAAATTCTTTCATATTCTTTTCTAGGCAAATCATTATGAAGCATCATTTTAGCTTCATTATTTTTAGCTATTAATTTCTTTTGATCATCACTTGAAAGATCTTTTGTTGCAAAAGTGATTAAAATCACCTTTAACGATAACAAACCAAATATCTATATCTTTTGATTTTACATATGTTTCAAAACGGTTTTTCCAATAGATAAATCCATTGGTTTCAAAGATTGGTAATAATCAAATATTCCCAAATCTCTTTTGCGGTTTCACACATAAAAATTCTTTCATATTCTTTTCTAGGCAAAGCATTATAAAGCATCATTTTAGCTTCATTATTTTAGCTATTAATTTCTTTTGATCATCACTTGAAAGATCTTTTGTTGCAGGATTAAAATCACCTTTAATGATAACAAACCAAAGATCTATGTCTTTTGACTTTACATATGTTTCAAAACGGTTTTTCCAATAGATAAATCATTGGTTTCAAAGATTGGTGGTCTTTGCATAGATTTCCTTCTTTAAAGTTTTCAGAATCCATGGATCGTTTCAAGTTTATAAAATACAATGTATTTTAGAAATTATTGAGCAACGAGGCTCTGGTACCAATTTAGAAATTACAATGTATAAAATACTAGAAGGGGGTTGAATAGTTTACCGTTTAAAATCGTTGTTTTGAAACTTATTGTAAGATCAATTGATATTGATCAAAGATATGTTAGTGAAGAATAAACAATATGCAAGCAATATATAATGAGTAAATAAGGAAAGAAACAATCAAACCACGACAAGTTGTTATAGTGGTTCGGTCTACAAGGACTCTTTTCCCTTGCCCTACTCCACTCCCCGAGTCTCCAACTCGAGAGTTATCTTCACTAGTCAACAAGCTCCTTTAACCGGCGAAGAAACCTTTACACGTCGCTTACACAATATTTCCGACACAAAGGTAGATGTCGAGTTCTTTTACAAGGGTACAACCACTCTCACACACTATGTATTTTAAGGACTAAAATACTCACCACTCACACTCAGAGGTTTAAGATGGTTTGGTACAAAAATGATGTATGAACAAGACTAGATCATACAACAACAAAACAAACAAGCCTTCCAACTATTTGTTGAAGCTTGATTATGCCTTGATCTTCTTTGCTACAAAAGAGGATCACTATAATGATATGAAAATGGGTTAGAAATAATATAGAGAAGGAATTTATGTGATTATGCTAGAAAGGGATGAGAAAACAACTTTGGTTGGCTTGCTATTTATAGCCAAAGTGTTATACTGTCACCACGGACCACGAAACCAAAAAAGGGGTCCGCCCTTGTATTTTTTTGTTTCTCCGGTCTGACAGCAAGATTACAAAGATCTTTCCAAAGTCAACCAAATCTAACCAAAATCATGTAAGATATGTAGAATTCAAATATAAACAAAATATCTTATGAAATCCTCTAGAGATTTCAATGATGCAAGCCATGATGTCATATGTTGTTTTCTATTTTTAGAAATAATATGTTAAATGTAAATACATATGTAATGTTGTGTTTAAGAAACTAAAACATACTTGTTCTAAAAATGTTGACACACATTATGAATTAGAAGGATATCAAAGTTAGTTGATACATGACTAATCAAAATGTAAATGCTTGAGTGATGAAGACTTTATTTAAGGAAAACTTGTTTTAATATCTATTAATCTTGACAAGCTTTATACTTTACAAAAATGAAATTTACTTTTGTCGTTAACAAAATATAGGTAAAGATCATAAAATATAAATAACGTTTAATGACGATATTTGTATTAACACAGTGGGTAAAGACCCGTCCGTCTTCCACGGTGTTACTTAACTAACTACTTACTAATAATTAAACATTTAAGACTACGAACTTTATATGCTAACAAATACTCGGGGTGACCGAGTCTTTAATACTGGATTTACTAAATCCTAACAACGTTACTCACTGTAATGCTTTGGTCTCCCAATAAGTCTTAGTTTTTGGTGTGACAGGTAACTGCATTCCATGAAATGGAACTATTTTTTTATATCTAGATTGGTATCTGAGTTATGTTATAGATATTGTTGGTATAGTTAATACTTTTTTTTTCATCATTTTGATGAAGGTGGGGAGGATGGAAGAAATCGATATAGGGGTTTTGTTTGATCCTTGCCGGTTGGTTTTTGACTTTTTGTTACGATGTAGGAAAGAATTACTAGGTTTTTTATATTGTAAGGAAAAGAATGCATCGTTTTGATAAAAAAATTAATATGTTTTTGCAAGGTCAGATAACATATTGTGAGTCTTTGTCAGCCGATAAAGAGACTACCACTTTGGATAACTGTCTCTCCTCCACTTGTGGTATCAACTGACATCAAACGATGGTTTTATGCGACCATGAGGATAAGTATGATAGACAGGTGGAGCAAGGACCAATATGGTTTATGGCTTTTCCTTTTTCGTGGACTAAATAAAGAATATTGGTTGCGGTTGGAAAATAACTTTACTAGTGCATATATACCCACCAAAACTTACATATTTGCATATATACCCAAAACATGCTTAACTTGCATTGTACATCATGCATTGAAAACTTGTATTTTGGGGAAATATGCAAGTTTTTAAGTTTTAGTGGGTATATATGCAATTCTCCCTAGAACTTTTGTATGACCCTTTAATTTTGCTGGATTTTGTAGTTACAAATCAAAATATTAACTACCATGTATTTTGCTGATAAGGGTTTATTTCTTTTCGTTGTTAGTGTATAAAGGCATCAGATGAAGGGCCCGAGTTCCTCACTCTTGTTTGATTTGCTTCATTTGACGTCGAGCTGCTGAAATATTTGGCATGTAAATGTGGAGTAGGGAATGAAAAAACACATTTATATATTGACGTGGTCATTCTTGGGGCATCACTTCAGTGGTCATTTTTCTCTTTCTTTTACTCCGAGATAGAGGAAACGGAAGTTTGGAAAAGGCGACCTGGACAACGCATTGGGGAATTGGGATATATTTGGACACGCTTAACAGTTATTCCAGGTTTTCCAAAGCAGATAAGGTGCATATCATCGTTATAGTCATATTTGTGGATTCTGTTTATATTGCTTATGTTTATAATTCGCTCTAGTTTTATATCTTTGCTCTTTTAGTTTTACGTGGTTTAAATTTTAGTTGCTTGATAATTGTATTAGTTACACAGATGCTTGGATTGGTATAATTTATTCGTTTATTGACTTACATAAATATATGAGACACCGCTACAAATACTCGGGTTAGTAAATCTGGGAGGTTCTTGAAAATTATATTGGATGTTTAGGTTTTCAAAATAAGCTAATTCAAGTGCCACAAAATTCCTGAAATGGCGCCTACTATCTGAGATCCATTATTAGGACACTTAGCTAAATCTGCTTAAACCTTATATGTTTTTAAATAAAAAGTTGTTTTTAGATTGCAGTCGTGGATGACTAATTTTTATTTATTATTTTTTTAATGCAATTGAGGTTTCAGAAAAGGTCTATGGATTGGGAGAATACCTGATTCAACTATCTCTCTTGTTGCACCTGGACCTTATGGTAATCATGTTGTTTCAGGTGATGTTTTCGGAACATTGTTCTTGCGCTGGCTAATCGTTATAGTCAGGTATTGTTCTTCTCAACGCCTTCAAATTTTCTTGGAGATGTTGCCGGAAACTATGTAGATGGTAGTTTGGCTTCTGAGACTGTAGTTGGCAACCATATTATCTTTTGTTGTTAAGAATTTATATTTCGGTACTCATTTTCTTTTCAATTACTCTATCCGTCCCATATTAAATGTCCAGGTTTGACTTTTCAAGTATTTCTTTTACAACTTTGACCTTAAATATTTTTACTTGTGTTATATAGCATTAGATAAAAATAATACATAGTGAAAATACATTTAAGACTCAATCTATTCATATATTTTGCATCAAATATTATATAACACAACCAAAAATATTTATGGTCAAAGCTAAGAAAGAAAGACTTTGAAAATTCAAACTGAACATTTAATATGGGACGGAGGGAGTAATTATTTTGGGTTGTGCTATGCTTTTACCGTGTTAAAAGGTATACATTGAAAACTTGGATTAATAGGAAATATATTGAAACTCTCAATGAGAGGTCAACGCATATAAATTCTAAAATTGTTTTTGGCAAGTGATTTTACTTTACCTGTATGTGGAAGGTTAACGCTTAACAAAAATTTTGACAAAAAAGGTTTTTCGAGGCAGTTAGTACCCAAAGTTACCCGATCCAGTTTTAACTTGACATTAATTGTTGTTTCAGCAACATAAAAATATTTTTGAATTTTAATTTAGATTGTGATTAGCATACTTGATAAGCTTAATGACAAACATGATCAGAATATTAAAAAAAAAAGATACTGAACAATACAACTTCCAAAGTTAGTTTATGACTCTTCAGTTGCCACAGTCTTTATAAATTGGTTTTACAAAAAATTTCCATACAAATCTAATATCCAGTCCTTCAAAATTTCGAATCTACTTTCATCTAAGTATGTCGTCTTCAAACAAATGATCAACAGTTGTTGCAAAGATAGAAATGACCACGAACTCAGCCTAAGCATGTAAGAACATTTTTTTCGCATGTGAATCTTTGAATTTTTATCAGTTATTTATTTAGTGATTCATTTGCCATGCAAGAAACAACATGTAGAAGGTGAACAGACAGTCATTCGAAAGCAGACACCATGAGGAGTCACAAATAAAGGTTTGTTACTTTAGATCTATTTTCGTCGTATCTAATGATGTGTGGCGATTGATGAGTGTACATCTTGAATATCTCATAGTTGCGATAATTACAGGTTCTTAATTTACAGCATCTGATTAGTGTGATTTTATGCCCAGGTATAGAATGTGTAGACGTTAAAGGAGATGGCTATGCAAAACTACCTTTATGACCACCTGATGAGTTGTGGTATTACGAATGGAAAGATTTGGATAAAAAAAGTAGGAAGTGGAAGAAAAAAAATGGCAGAATAAAAGAACATACAGATGTTATTAGAGAGCATTGGAAAGAGGTTGCTGCGACTATAAGATTAGAAGAGCACGAGGATAGTGAAGATGAATACAATAATGAAGATGACAGTATTGAAACGTTCTCATGTGACAATTTGCACGTAGCATATTCTCACGAGTCTTCGGCTAAATTACCTTTTTAGTGTTTATTTTTTTGTAGTTAAGAAGCTTATGTAACAAATAACTAAAACTAGGAAGGAATTAAAATGATTTTTTTGGTCTTTATATGTACCTTACTTACAAGTACAAATTGTTATGCTTAGATATTTTATTCGAAGAGCGTTTGTATCCGCGAAATGGCCACACTTTAGAACCTACATTACAATTGCTTATAGAGACTTCACAACAATGTGCAGGTAGAAATCCTTCAAACAAAAAGCAAAGTAGATCTATCTTGTTTGTGTGTGTGGTAAATAAGAGAAGTTTGGTTTGTGTGAGAAATATTACGGAGTAGTATTATTTATATGGTGGTTTAAGCATAGGTGGGCTTTTTATTGGATCCAAAAGTTTGGGTATTTTTTTGGAATTTGTTATTTGTTATAACGGTCAAGTGTTTTAAGTGTTATTAAGTGAAATTCAGGGTATAATAGTTGGTCTACGGTTTTTATGTGGGCTTCGATAATCCGAGAGTGTTTATAGTTTTGGGTTGAAATTGAAAAATAAAAATAAAAATAAAAAATTGGAGATGTAGGTTGTCTTATTACACCAAGTAGATCGTTGAAATAGTCTAAGAAAGAGAAAAATGATGTGACATGAGAGATGTAGGTCACTTGAGCTTCATTTTACAACTTGTCTTATAACATCTTCATTGCTATGGATTTTACAAAGTCTATAGTATTTTTATGTCATTTTTTTTATAAATTATAAAAACACATAAACATGCTTTTCAGTGTTATGAACTTCATGTCGTTCATAAACATCTCAACTAACTAATTGAACATTATATCGCTGGTTAATAATAGGTTAGACCCATTTTCATCTCTATAACCTTCGTGTTCTAATGCAAATTTATATATATAGAATTCACATAGGCTTTTATTGAAGATGCTTTTATTGAAGATGCTTTTATTACGGTTATTTGTTGATAAATTTTATGATGCCTTAAAAGCTGACGTAACGTTGAGACGATCCTAAAGTCTAATTTCACTTTGACAAATCCAAAAGGGACACACTATATGAACGGGGTCTATGACCCAACCCTGCAAACCCTCCCTAATTATAGGGTACTTTGGCAGGTTTTTTGTCCCTTTTTTTTTTTTTTTTTTGTCTTTTTGCTGTCTTTTTTGTTTTGTCCCAAAGTATATTTTTTGTCCAACTGCATAACCAATTTTTTTTTGTCCAAAGTGCATAAGCACACAAGCAGTGATCAGTCCCAAACTTATTTTTTGTCCAAGTGCATTAGCACACAAGCAGTCAGCACACAGGCTCAGATTTACATCATCGCCAAGTATTTTTTTTGTCCAAGTGCATTAGCACACAGCAGATTGCACAATGCGGCTCGATTACATCATCACCAAGTATTTTTTTGTCCAAGTGCACACAAGCATATTAGCACACAAGCAGCATTGCATTAGAAACCATTTGCACACAAGCAGATTGCATTAGAAAAAAATTTGCACAATTGATAAAAAGTTAGGCTCGGATATGAAGGTTGCAAAGTGATAAAAATATCACTTTGCCGTGCAATTCGGTTATAAAACCAATCGTCATCGCCTTTTTTTGAATTTTTTTTTTGTCCAAGTGCAGATTGCACACAAGTGCACAGATCAGATTGCACAATACCAGATTGCAACCAAGTTAGATTGCCACAGATTTCACATTATACAAGTGAAACACATGTTTCACAATGTTCACAAAAAGCAAAAGAAATATTCCCAAACTGCAGGAAGTCACAAGAAAGTTTCCCAAACTGCAGGAAGTCACAAGCAGATCCACATTATATTCAGCCTCATCACCACAAGGCATTCACAAAATACCACAAACAAAGCAACTATCACCAAGTATCTCTCACCACAAAATGTAGGAACTCACAAGCAAATTCCACCTTATATTCAGCCTCATCACCACAAGGCATTCACAAATTACCACAAACAAAGCAACAATCACCAAGTATCTCAAAGTTACCACAAGCAGATTCACCAAGTATCTCAAAGTTACCACAAACAATCACCAAGTATCACTCACCACAAACAAAGGGTTGGGTTATATTGACGGTGCCAGATTTTTTAGATTAACCCACTAGTACATAGGGTTGGGTTATAAGACAGGCCAAGTGAAACACAAGCCGCAAGTGAAAGCCGCAAGTAATTTTCGACAACAAAGAAACAACAAACATCTTAGGCTGCCGATATGTCTCAATCACCAGAGGTAATGACAATTTTACAACATTAGGCTCAGATTATGTTTAACATTTATCATATATGGTCGCAACATCAAAGGTTGCAAAATAATTTTTTTGCCGTCCATTCGGAAATGCCAAGCCAAAATCATGTTTTTTTTCAAATCATCATTGCCTTATCCCAGATTTAAAAAAAAAAAAAAACAAAAAAAAAACAATTTTCAATCACTTTAAAATAACAAACCGCTTATCAAGCATATAAGCATATAGCTTTTGTTATTTTCAGATTCATAAGCAATTTCATCTCCAAACCCTCAGGGTTAAACTAAAATATTAGGCACAGTCAATATAACCCAACCCGTAAAGTACTATTGGAACGGGGTCTAATCTGAGCCTGTGTGCAATCTGCTTGTGTGCAATAAGCACATAAGCACATAAGCACATTTTTATCATAAGCAATAAGCAGTTTCACAAGAAACCACACAGAGCCTGTGGACTGGGGTAGGCCAGAGCAGGTATTCATACCACTCAATGGTGGCAGATCAAGGTGTTAACCTACCCTTTTGCACCCACAACAACTCTGGGAGTTTCAATAACATCACATAATCACCATCTCACATAAGCAGTTTGTAACTGCTTATACCATAGGGTTTTTTAAATTAAACCCAAATATCACCCAAGAATCACACAAACATCACAAACTCACCATCACATAATCCAATCACCCAAACCCTAAAAAAAATTAGGCATTTTTAATTTTTTAAATAGATCCAGTTAATTAAACCCAAATACCACCCAAGAATCACACAAACATCACAAACTCACCCTCACAGAACCCAATCACCCAAACCCTAAAAAAAAGTTTTTTATTTTTTAAACAGATCCAGTTAATTAAACCCAAATATCACCCAATAATCACACAAACATCACAAACTCACCCTCAATGAAGCCAATCACCCAAACCCTAAAAAAATAGGCGTTTTTTATTTTTTAAACAGATCCAGTTAATTAAACCCAAATATCACCCAATAATCACACAAACATCACAAACTCACCCTCACAGAAGCCAATCACCCAAACCCTAAAAAAAATAGGCGTTTTTTATTTTTTAAACAGATCCAGGTAATTAAACCCAAATATCACCCAATAATCACACAAACATCACAAACTCACCCTCACAGAACCCAATCACCCAAACTTTAAAAAAAAACGCGTTTTTTAATTTAACCCAACATAAACATCAAATAAACATGATATAAACATCATGTAAATGTAATCAGAACAAGAACTTACCATGGATCTAAGAAAATTAGATAGAAAAAGAGATGAGATAGAGAGAGAGAGTGAGAGAGAAAACGTTTGTGTGTGTGTGTGATATGAGATAGAGAGAGAGAGAGAGAGAGACAAGGTATGTGTATTAGTCAGAGAAACGCGTTACGCGTTTTCTCTTTATTTTTTATTTTTTTTATTGAAAGATATAAGTTTTAAAAAAAAGGTATATAAGTTTTGTAAATGTAAATGTAATGTAATGTTTAATTTGTAAAAAAAATGTATTATTTTAAAAAAAAAAATATCATTTGTAAAAAAAAAATTATTTTGTATATTTAAGTTGTAAATGAAACATAATGTTAATTGTAAAAGAAGAGTAAAAAAAAAGTTGTAAAACGTAAATGTAAAGTATTTGTTGAAAAAAAAACTTTGTATTTTCAGGCTTTCGGTTTTCACGAGGAAATATCAGAGGATTGTCCATTTATCAGACAAGAGGTAAATATAAAAGTATTAAAAAAGTATTAGTTAAAAAAAAGTGTGTTATAAAATTTGTTATGTATTTTCAGGCTTTCGGTTCTCACGAGGAAGTAACTGAGTGGGTGCAAAATATAGCCTCGGGGCTCGGTTTTGTCATTGTTAAAAAGAGAACCAAATCAGAAAATGGTCAGATGTACGAAATTAATTATAGGTGTACAAAGGGCGGGATTTATGAATGTCACGGTAGTGGAAAACGGAAAACCAAAACAAAAAAAAAGCAATTGTCCATTCAGATTAGTTGCAAAATACAGACCAACACGATATAATTGGATTTTGAGGGTGAAGTGTGATAGCCATAATCATGAGTTGCTAGAGTCGTTGCATGGTATGCCATATGTAATGCGATTAAAAGCTGATGAGTTGAGTTTGGTCAAAGAATTGTCAGAGTATAGCGTACCACCACGTAATATACTTTCGACAATAAAGGGACGTAATCCAGATAACGTGTCTAGCGTTAGAACTATATATAACGCACTTGATAAGTTCCGGCGAGCCAGAGTAGGTGATAGAACTCCAATTCAAGTCCTTTACTCGCATCTGACGGATTCAGGGTATGCATATTACCCGAGGGTGAACGAGCATAATGAGCTTGAGGAGCTATTTTTTGTTCACCCCACTTCGTATGCTATGGCGACGTTCCCCGAAATCATGCTCATGGAATCCACGTACAATACCACCATGTTTAAATTGCCATTGTTGGAAATTGTTGGAGTAACTCCTATGAATAAAACATTTTCAATGGCGTACAGCTTTATACACGACGAAAGAGGGCATAATTTTCAGTATTGCAAGGTATTGCAACGCGTGAAAGAGGTGATAGAAGAAAGATACTACCCACGTGTTATTGTCACCGACAGAGATTTAGCGTTGGTTGGGGCATGTAGAGCGAATTTCCTACCACCACAAATTACTCTGTCGACGGCATATAGAGCAAAATTTGCTCAAGTTTATGAGAAACAGATGCAGTGGGATAGATGAGTATGAGTCCATTAAAAGGAGATGTGATCGGTTGGTTAAAGCTCCGACACGCCTCTTGTTCGAGCAACATTATGAACGCCTACAACAACGCTTGGTCAACCATGCGCGTACTAAATTGTTAATTCTATTTATTTTTTTATTATTCAATTAATAAGCACCCGAATGACCTTTGATTAATTCATTGTTTTTTTTTCCAGCTATCGCTGGGTATCTGGATAACTGGCTGCGAGAATACAGACACATGTTTGTCTCGTACATCATTGATGAATATCGCTCCTTCGGCCAGACAACAACGTGTAGAGTTGAGGCTCACCACGCGTTGTTGAAATTATATTTGGGCGGCACACAGTCCAATTTAGACAGGTTGTTGAGTGCAATCGATAAGATTGTATTTGCGCAAGAAAATGCGATAAAAGAGAGTTTTAATAGAAGCATCATCGAGAAAATAAATAATTGTGATATACTACTATTTCAAGAATTGTGGTATAAAGTTTCTCACCATGCTTTCAAACTCATGCACAAAGAACTCCACCTGTCTATCACCGTAGAAGATTGTAGCCATAAGTTGCGTATAATTTACTGACCGCCATGCTTTCACGAGATGCAATACTATGTATATCATGGTATGTAAATTTATAACTATCAAGTGATTTATTTACGGGCGGCATTGTAATATACTACTTTTAATGATTTCAGGACGCCCCATTCCACTGGAAGAACTTAATATTTTTTGGAGAACCCTACATGTTCCGTGGCCTAATATCAATAGGCCACCGCCTGAAGATGGCTCTTCCAATGATGATGATGATGATGATCATCATCATCATCATGATGATACTTCGTTTAGAGATGACATTCGGCAATTCAAGAATGTTTTTAACAAAGCATCGTCGTTTGTCAAGAATAATATGATAACGGTGAGATCGATATACCAACCTGCATATGATGACACACAGAACCTGTTATTCAAAAATACCCGGACGTCCGAGCGCAAAGGACAAAATGGGCAAGGCTACACAAGTCCCGGACTGAATGAAGCTTCTAACCGTAGATCACCGAAGAAGCACCGCTACAAGATCTACACAAGTCCCGAACTTCAACAAAGAACCTGCCAGACATAGTTCTTTCACGGGTCCTAGTGATCAACCAAAAATAAGACATAGGTTGTACGATGGAGATGCAGAAAGAGAAATGCTTATGAGTATGCTTCCAGTCCTTTGGCATCCATACATAATCAGTATATATAATGTGGTGGGTGACGGAAATTGTGGGTTTCGGTGCGTTGCCCATGGTGTTTGGGAACAACAACATTTGGGGGTTCCAAGTTAGACAGATGTTATTGCAACAGATGGACCTACATTGGCAAGTTTACATGGGTTTGTGGGGGGAAGATGGTTTTAACGAACTTCGCCGTACAATAGACTGGTCCGGACATGGAAGTGCACCGACTGATCGCTACATGGAAATGCAAAACACGGGGTTGGTTATTGCAGAACTGATTAGACGACCCGTTGCATTTATATCTCTCAGGGGTTGGAATACGTGTTTTCCACTTCTCAGTGGTCCTGACTTCTCACTCAGAACTGACCCCCTTGTGATAGCCCGTGTGGGGGACGAAGTAGGTCATTACATTATTCTGACGCTAGACGAACATTCTCCAATTCCGCATCTCCACCCACAATGGAGGAGGCACATATCCGAAGCTGCATCCCAGTGGGAATCATTATATAGGCATCGACTACCAAATTAGTAAATGATTAATGATTCATGTTGTAAATAATTATAAACATAGTGAATGATTCATGTTGTAAATAATTATAAACATAGTGACTGATTATTGATTTATGTTGTAAATAATTGATTAATGATTTATGTTGTAAACATAGTGATTGATTACTGATTTATGTTGTAAATGATTGATTACTGTTTATATTTAAATTAATAATAACATTGTAAATGATAGGTGTTTTATCTTGTAAATGATTGATTACTGATTTATGCAAATTCTTTTGTCAGGTGGGCCAAGGAAATCCTTTCTGGTGTCGATGTAATAGAGGATTTATTATAGCATGGAAATCCACGAAATCCTTTTCCGGGCCGTAACCGTATTATGCATGTCCTCTTTCAGTGGTAAATAATCATACGTTTGCTTAGGGTTTTATGTAAATAGTTTGTTTGTTAAAAATACATTTCTTATTATTTTCTTAACATGTAACAGCCAGGTACAAATGACTATGGGTGTCGATACTTCAGTTGGAAAGATGAATTTGAAAGACGGTACTTAAGTCGAGCCTCATCTTCAACGCAGTGCTCAAACTGCGTTGCTAAAGATAATGAGATCAAGCTGTTGAAGACAAAAATAAAGACGCTAGAGATGGAGTTAGAATTGGCAAGGAATCCTGAGGATCACGCTTGTCAGTCGGGTGCAAGGCTCCATGATCTTTTAAACGAGATGAATAATCTTCATATGTAGTAGATGTTGTTGTATTTAAATAATATGTTAACGTTGACGTTTAATTTAATAATAACTGTTGTTGTTGCAGTTATTTAATGTGATAATATTTAACGTGCTATTATACAAACAAAATAATTATACGTATACGAAACATTATTAAACAAAAGTATAAAAAACATTATGCATGTACAATACATTATTATGCACACACTTTATACACACTTAATTATACACACTTATTTTTAACAAACTTTATACACACTTATTTCTTAAAAACCTTATACACACTTATTTCCTTAAAAAAAAAAAAAAAAAAATGAAAAAAAGGGGACAAGAAAGTACCCCTAGTTTTAGAGAGGGGTTAAACTAAAATACTAAGGGAGGAGGGAGCACGGGTACTGGGAATGGTATTCTTACCCGAAGGTGATAACACATGTTAGGGTGTATCAAATTCGGTATAAAATTCGGTTTACCAAGCCAATGAAGTGTATAAGTGTTTGATTTGAAAAAAAGGGACGTTGGGATGTATATAACGGCTATATTTAGCCTTAAATAAATTTTTTTTCCTCTTTAAAACCAAACCATTTCACTTCATTTTTTCAAAATAACAATACAAAAACCAAACCATTTCACACACTAATCTTTCAAAATTTGGCGAAACCATGGATCCAAGAAGAGGTAAAAACCTTTCACCTAAGGTCGTAACTCACCATCCCGAATCAACCACAACAATGTAGGATTTAGCCAATTTTATTCTCAACCATCCCCAATCAATTTTATCGTTACAACCCCATCTCCACAATAATTTTACCAATATAATATTTCCTAAATGAATCCACAACACTACACCATCACTACTATAGCAGTTTTTAAAACATTGATGAAGACGAGAGTACGTATTAAAACACCACTACCAAACGAAGAAGACGAAGATGAGGAATTCAAGAAGTTGATCGAGAGGAAGAAAAGCTTTCGCAGAGGCCCTGAATTTTGGTACAAAGAGGCTTTGAAAGCATGGATTCAAATCTCCAATGTGCTAATGAACAAAAGTTTTTTTGGAAATTTCTCAAGCATTACGAAAGTATTTTCTTTCACGAACTTTTCATTCGTTAATACCAAGTGAAACAATGAAACTTTATTTTTCAATCATACTACCTAAGCTGTAAAGTTATATTTATTATTTTACATTTACATAAATTCCCTTTCATATAAAGATGAAAAAAAAGCTATCCTTAGATCTCAAGTGTTGCTGAAATTTACACACAAAAGAAGACAAATATTTGGCATAAAAACCGAGAAGGATTTGGCAAAACAATTGTTTACACAAATCGTAAGTTCAAGAATGCACAACGGGAGATGAAGTATTTTTTGGAGCTATGATCACATTCTATATGTTGGATTTTTAACCAAACTGAACTTAAACACGATGGACTTATTTTTAGTTGTAGTTTCAACTTGTTTTATTTCAACTTATGTAATGTTTATTTTTTATTTATTTTTTTAAGTTGTAGTTTCAATTTTAAGTTGTTGTTTTAAGTATTATGTAATGTTTTTAATGAAATGATTGTTTTTATTTTAAATATTGTGTGATTTTATGTATAAAAAAAAAATGGGTGATAGGCCACTCCCTCCACTTAGGTAAGTGTTAGGTAAAATTAGTTTTTTTGAGGTGTATGGTTTTTATTGGATGGAAACTTACCCCATCCAAAAGGACACAAAAGTCATTCCCCACTCAAAACCACACCCATTGGCTCCCCAATATATACTCACTCCACCACACCCGTATCCCATCCTCTCAAATCCACACACTTTCTTTCTTTCTCTAGGGTTTCATCCGTACAAAGAAACCCAAACCCTAACCATGGCTGACGAATCACAATACACCTCATCCGGTGACTACAAACGCAAATACGACAACTCAACCACAACCACAACCACAACACGCCGTCCAACAGGCTTCTCAGCACCGATCATCCCTCCACCTGACTCCGGTCCAGTTGACGAGATCGAACTTGCGAAACAAAAGGCTCAGGAGATTGCTGCCAGGATTTTTAATAACGCTGAGGCGAAACGACCTAAGTTTGAGAACGGTGGTTCCGGTGGCTATGAGTCTGATAGCAAGTTTACTTCTGGTCCTACTGGTATAATTTGATTCATTTATTTAATTCGACTCGGTTCGGTTTTGCGCGATTCGGTTAATTTTATGTTTTAATTGAGTTGACTAGTGATTAATTTATGTGATGTTATGATGAAGTTATATAGAGTTTGATTTAGTGTTTAATACGATACGGTTTAGTTTATGCTGATGTTAAGTTAATTTGATTATATTGTTTGCGGTTTGCGTTTGCAAGTTAGTTTAGTTTTTAATTAGATGTGTTTGTTATGATGTAATTGGCTAGTGATTTATATAGTTTTTTAGTGTTTAATACAATTTGGTTTAGTTCATGTGATTGAATTACGTTAATATTTAATTGTATGCTACTAAGTTTGTTATTTACTTCGATGCTTAATCGGTTTAGTTTGTGTTATAATGGAATTGTCTAGTGATTGATTGAATTGGTTAGTGAGTGATTTTAGTTGCTTAATGGTTAGTTAAATGTGTTTTGTTATAATTGTGTTGAATAGATGTAGTTTTATCGTCTAGAGTTTTGGTTGGAGTTTTTGTGTAGGTTTTGGTAAGTTAGACGCGCTTTGAATGAATTGAATATAGAAGATGTAGGTTTTAGTTGATTTTATAATTGAATTGGCTAGTAGTTGATTGACGTTTTAAGTGAATTAGGTAGTGATTGAATTAGTTGTTTGATTAGATGTGTTTTGAATAAATTGAGGTAAAAAGATTTAAAGCTTGAAAGCGGCGCAAACGCCTGTTATGAGTATGACGATAGCAAGTTTAGTTTTGGTCCTATTGGTATGGTTTTGAATATGTGTGTTGTTAGGGTTCGGGTTTGTGATTGTGATGATTTGTTGTATAAAAGTTATGTTATATGTTGTTAGAATTGATGATAGTAATTGATTTAGTTCTAAAATATGGAGCTAGTGTGTTTTTAATGAATTGGAATTCGGTGTTTCAGTTTTTTTTTTTTTTGGTTAGTAAGATTGTTTATGTTTTATCGTGCACCATTTGTTTGAAGTACTTGTAAGAAAATCTGGCTAACTTATTGGTAGCATTTGTGATAGTAATTTTTGTGGATTTGGTTGGAAACTGAAGAGTATATGATGTTAGAATTGAATTTGCTAGAAATTGATTTAGGTTTTAATCGGCTTAAATAAAATAAATAATATTAGGTTTTTGTTGTAATTTTAGCTGTTTGAAGTACTTGTTATGCAATGAATTGGACTAATTTTATGTAGCAATATTTATGTGCTTTAGAGTATAAGTTGAATGATGATAGCATTTGTGATAGTAATTTTTGTGGATTTGGTTGGAAACTGAAGAGTATATGATGTTAGAATTGAATTTGCTAGAAATTGATTTAGGTTTTAATCGGCTTAAATAAAATAAATAATATTAGGTTTTTGTTGTAATTTTAGCTGTTTGAAGTACTTGTTATGCAATGAATTGGACTAATTTTATGTAGCAATATTTATGTGCTTTAGAGTATAAGTTGAATGATGATAGCATTTGTGATAGTAATTTTTGTGGATTTGGTTGGAAACTGAAGAGTATATGATGTTAGAATTGAATTTGCTAGAAATTGATTTAGGTTTTAATCGGCTTAAATAAAATAAATAATATTAGGTTTTTGTTGTAATTTTAGCTGTTTGAAGTACTTGTTATGCAATGAATTGGACTAATTTTATGTAGCAATATTTATGTGCTTTAGAGTATAAGTTGAATGATGATAATATGCTTCAAAATTTTAAAAAATGTCACGATCATTGATTTTGAAGTTTTGTATTTATTGGTAATGTGTTCTTTGTTGTTTAAAAAGATGCGATGTTTATTACTGTATTTTGTTCTACTCTTCAGTTGAATTACTTGTATAACAAAATACGCCTAATTTATACACGAAAGTTATAAAATGTCACATTCACCTTGAAGCTTTGTTGTATATGCCTAATTTTCTTTTTATATCATAAATGCAGATTATGGACAGAAGCCGTATTCAACTCCATCGTCGGTATCTTCTGCATACGGATATGGGAACCCAAGTAAAAAGATTGATATACCAAATGGAAGGGTAGGTGTGATTATTGGTAAAGGTGGAGAGACTATCAAGTATCTGCAGCTACAGTCTGGAGCGAAGATTCAGGTTACAAGAGATATGGATGCGGATCCTAATTCACAAACTAGAGGAGTGGAGCTAACGGGTTCTTCGGAATCTATTGCTAAGGCTGAGGAGTTGATTAGAGATGTTCTTGCCGAGGTATATTGTGGTATGGTTTGAATTGTATGTGTGAATTTGGGTGTTTTCGATCTTATTGGTTTTGTGATCAGGCTGAGGCAGGAGGTTCTGGCGTAGTTTCTCGTAGGTTACCTGGTCAGCAAGGTGGGGCTGATACATTTTCGATGCCAGTGCCAAACAACAAGGTATTTGTTTTAAGGATAGTGCATAATTTTTTTTATTTCTCTGTGCATGTCTTTTTATTGTTCCATTTTTCCTGTGTGTTTAGGTTGGTCTTATTATTGGTAAAGGAGGCGAGACCATAAAAAGTATGCAAGTCAGTACAGGGGCTCGTATTCAGGTTTGGCGAATAAATCAGCTTTACTTTACTTTTGTCTAAGTCTTTTGAATACCGTGATCATGGTTGTTTGGTTGCAAATGCACTGATAACCATATGGGCTTGTTATATACTCTATTGCTATGTCTCTATATCAGTTTTGGAAAGTTTTCTGTTCATTATCAAGTTCACAATTAAAATGAGTTTAGCTGAAAGACTGTATCTATGTTCAGGTGATACCTCTACACCTGCCCCCTGGCGATACACGCACAGAACGAACTGTACAAATAGATGGGTCCGTTGAACAGATTGAGGCTGCAAAACAGTTGGTTAATGAAGTAATTAGCGAGGTATGCATTTTCACGCAAGGAAACCATGCGTGTGGTTGGTTTCAAAAAGCGTATGCTGAATTTAACTTGCTTTTCAATAGGGTTTTTCTTGTGTGAATTTAGGGACTTATTTAGATCTTACATATTGTACTTTACTTTGATTGCTCTTATGTGACATATATGTGAATCTGATGTCTCTGATTCAAAATGGATCTTTTAAGAAAGTTGGGCAACTAAATAGGTCATTGCACTTCTAATATCTGCCAATGAATTTGCCGTTTTCTTTTCTATATGGTTTATTGTTCTCTAACTTTAAACAAACCATAGGACAAATTGATGTTATGCGAGCTATTATATTATTTTTAGTGTCTTAACATAATCCATGAATCTTTACAACTGCTTGGTTATTCATAACCTGCCACCACCTGTTTCTCTTCCCTATATTCCACTTGTCAAATCTGAGGATGCAGATTCTGCTGTTGCTGCTTTTTGGAACGAACAGCTCGGTTGGCTGATTCTGTCTCAATTACAAATCTGACCTCAGATTGGTTTCTTCTAACTGCAAATATATCCTGTATTGAACGGTAAATGTATGCAGATACATATCTTCCTCTATCCATATTGAATAAAAGAGCCTGTATATATTGGATTGCCTCTGCAGGGCTATTGGAACATTGTCATGTCCACTTATAGTTTTCAGATATCATTGGATACCACTAACCGTGATTTTTTTATATTGGGGTTTAACACCATATTATCTGTTTCTTGGTTATGAAATGATATAATGATGGCTGTGAGGTACTGTTTATGTACTTGAGGAGCATATAATATTATCTTTAAGATTATGCGTCAACGTCATAGAAGGGTGTTACTGTTAGTAAAATGAGACAATCATATGTATTGTTGTTACTTACATTGCTGTTAGGACCGTGTTGTGGGTGTGGGTAATTGGAGTTTTGTTGACGCCAGCAAACTGGTATGGCTCTAAACCTCCTTTTATAGAAGAGCTGCAAATTTATTATCGGTATGGATATTGTAGGTATGATATCCTCCATATGGGTAAAAGGTTTAACAGAGTTGTTTAGGTTATTATTTTCGTGAGAATATTTGGGTAGTATGTTAGTATGTTATTTAGCTATTTATGAACCATAATATGCTTTTTCTAGATCTTTATGATACAATCTTCATATTATATCAATGTTCTGGTGGTCATTTAGAAACTGTAAGATTTTCCATATTATATATGCTCTTTGAGAAAATTGTATAGTTTTGCGTTTTGTTTTGTACCCATACACTTCGAATAGGGAGAGGATGGGCTTCTGCTGGAGTATCTCTCGGTAATACCACTCGACCATTACGGTATGTAGGCACCTAAACCTGTCTTGAATCTTGATATAATAAATTTATATTTATTATCTTTGTGAAATCCTAATATGTTTGTGCTACCTGTATACTGTTCCACTCTTTGCATATATTCTGTATGTCACTATTATGCTAGTTAGATCATGAGTATGCTGTGTGCTATTATTGAATGTGGTTCTTGGTTCATTTGAGATTATGATACTTGTGCAGAATCGTTTGAGAAATCCAATGGGCAGTGGTGGTGGATATTCACAGCAAGGTTACCAAGCCCGGCCCCAAACAAACTGGGCACCCCCTGGTGGACCCCAAATGCAGCAACAGGGTTACAACTATGTGCAACCTGGTGCCTACCCTGGTCAACCCACTCAGTACACCCAACAACCATATGGTGGCTATCCTCGCCAGCCAACCTCAGGTGGATATGCTGCTGGTTGGGACCAGTCAGCAGCTGGAGCTGCTCCAACACAGCAAACCATACAGGGAGGTGGTGCTTATGATTATTACAATCAGCAACAAGCTCCACAAACCCAACCGCCTGGTGGCTCTACGACAGATGCATCTGCTTATGGGTACAGTCAGCAAGGTCAAACTTATGGTCAAGATGGGTATGGAGGATATGGAGCACCTCAATCTGGATATGGTGGATATGATCAACAAGGTTATGCTAATCCTAATCCTGCAAGTGGATATAATAATGCTACTAGCGAAACAACTGATGGTCAAACTGGCTCATACGGAGCGGCTCAGGGTGATAGTAACACTAGTACACAAGCTCCACCTCCAACATCTGCACCTCAATCTGGTTACGGGGCGGTGCCGCCAGTATCCCAGCCAGGCTACGGTGCTCAGCCTCAATCTGGTTATGGTGGTTATGGACCTCCTCAAACCAAACCTGCTGTTGCACCTGCTTATGGTCAGCAGCCACAGCAATCTCCACAAGGTGGTTATGCTCAACCAGCATATGGACAGCAGCCACCTGCTTATGGTGGTGGTGGGTATGCTCAAGCACCTTATGGACAGCAGGCACAAGCATATGGAGCGGCCTATGGTGGTTATCCCCAGCAACCGCCTGCATATTCTAGTGATGCTGCTGCTGCTGCCCCTGCTGCTGCTCCAGCACCTCAAGCTAGTGGTGGTGCGCTTGCCAAAGCTTCACCCCAACAAAGTTGATATTTTCAAAGCAGGTAAGAGTAGATGTGTCGTTTGAACCTGTGATGACAGGTTCTATAGCTCCTAATAGAATTGATACTACTGAGATGTTCTTTATTTTCTTTTTTTAATCAGAATATTTTTGCATTTGTCAAGTACTTGTGGACTTTCTTTTAGGCGTGTTTCCTATTGTAATGCGTTAGTACATTTCATCTTGCTACAATTATGCTGCATTTCTACTATGTCTCGTTTAGTCGTTTATGATGGCTGATAAAAAGGCTAGCAACTCGTATTTTTCTTATTATATATTTCGAGATAGCAAAAAGTAACGATGGTTAGAGACTTGGTTTTAAGCTTCCTCCTTTGGATAGCATGAAACAATACAGTTGATGAATGCAATGAATAACTGCACATTAGCATCTTACATCTCTCTAAGTTCAAGCAAGCCTCCATCCCCAATTGGTTTTTTTTTTAAATAAATAAATATTAACTTCCCATACGATCTTATCTTTGACCTATAAATATTAACCCACTTTACCCATAAAGAATCCTTTTTACTTGCAATATTGCATAGATGCTTTATCATTAGAACTGAGTTCCTCTTCTCAAGAGGTTTTTCTTTGGTTTACAAACATTCTTCCATGCAATTCTTGCTCTTCCTTGAACTTTCTCACCTTAACTCCACAGGAAGCTTTTTAATAGTCTATCAATATCTTGTACTATTGTCTTTGGAAGGAAAAACACAGAAGCCCAAAAGGTTTGCATAGCAGTCAGGATGGAGCTAATCAACTGTAGTCTCCCGGCTCGAAAATAATTTTCTTTTCCAGTCAACAATCTTCCCCTTACTTTCTCTTTAAGGCATTTGCAATCAGTTAAGACTTAACCTTTTAGTAACCAAAGGCACTCCACAGGACAGGGTATCTTATGAAAAATTCCTATGGTAAAGGGAACAATTTGAAGAAGTGCAGCTATTATTTCCTCACTAACATTGCTACAAAATATAATGCTCTTATCCTATGTTTAAATATAGGCCAGAAATTGCAGTGAACTGTTCTAAAGCCGCCTTCATCACTTTAACTGAGCTTACATCCCCACTATTCAGTATTAATAAATCATCAGCAAAGCATAAATTTGTAATCTTCAATTCGTCAGATCCTTGATGATATGTAAACTGTCCTGTTTGGTTTATTCTCCTTAACAGAATTAGATTTAAAACCTGCATTCAATAGTAAATAGATAAGGTGATATGGGATCACCTTGTCTTAGACCTCTTCCCCCCTTAAAATATCCAAATCTTTCACCATTCAAACTCACTCAGAATGCACATGTAGTTAACTATAAGCATTAGTGTTCGAATCAACTTGTCAAACACTTTCCCGTTTATGAATTGGGAATTTAGCAAAAGCTCACCGTGCATAATATTATTGTCAGATTCTCTTGTCTTGAGTGAAATTTTATAGCCTTGAATTAACTAATGGTTAAAGAGTTTAGTGAGTAATGCAAAACATGTGTATAATTAGCTGGTAATACATCTCTTAACGAAAATCTGTCATGATGAAGGATGTCAATGTACTTTTGAAATGTCATTGTATTATAGATGCAGTCGTATTCGATTATATTTAAGAAAAGAAAAACAAGAAAGATGAGAATTCCTTTCCTTTTAGCTATAGGAAACATGAAAAAAAAAGGCGACTAGTTACTTGCTGTAAGTATGTGAATTAATTGCTAGGTTGTGTTGACAAGTATTTCCAAGACTTTGTTCACTTTCTTGTATCCTTTCAATTTGAGCCATTAAAGGAATTGTGTGTTTGGAGTCACTAACTCTACGAATTAAATTCTTTCTTTGTTTTTGTATGGCAAAATTAATGGTGGCTATTTGTATTTGCATCTTGTTTTATACGTAAAAAAGCAGCATACAACCAATCACTTTAACATTAAATCATTTATTATAAGCAGTGTTTGAAAATCTTGGTGCCTTTTAATCATTTGATTGGCAAGGCGGATATTTTGTCAGATATCTCACAATCTCACATATGATTCGAACTCGACTTTTAACACACAAACTCTTGGTTGATGCCATGGTGTATTTTGATCATAACCAATTCAGTTTCTAAAATCTACTCTAATACTGGGGATGGCAAAACCGGCAAGGCTCTCAGGGAAATGGGTCAAATTGGGTTAGGTAAAAACATGCCAGGTTGGTTTGACATGATTACACTTTTAATTTGTGTGTTATTTGTATTTCATAGATAATGTAGTATATGTTATTGCAAAAAGCTCATTCATTCAATTAAATCTGTTTTATTTAGATAGAATGATGTAGTTTGTCATAAGAGGTGAAAAAGGAACGGAAAGAAAGAATAACTAAATAGAGCTACATAAAAAGACACTTAAGCATATTCATCTCAGTAATGAAATGTATCATAAGATACGTTGTTCAAATCGAATACCTCACAAGTAATAAAAGTATAACATGGAGGGTGGATTCCTTGTGGATGCGGTACTCAGCAAGGGTAAGTTATCCTGAAGCGCCTTTCCGTTGCAAATGAGATTTTGCCGGCCCGTGGACCTACCATCCTTATCCTGGATCTTGGCTTTCACATTGCTGATAGTATCTGAGGGTTGACGTCCAGAGTTAATGTTTTTCCGCTGAGAGTCTTGACAAATATCTGCATCAATCCCCTTGATTTAAGCACAAGTGTTAGGATAGATTCTGTATCAATGTGGAAGTCGGAAAGAGTGTCATTATCCTCAAGAACCATTTCATTGAAGATTAGCACCTGCTGGTCGGTAGGGATACCTTCGATATCCTTGAGCTTTACTTTCACATAACCAATGGTGTCTGAAGGTTTGACTTCCACAGATATTGTTTTTTTGGTAAGGGTCATGACATATATCTTCATCAATCCCCATGATTTAAGCATAAGTGTGAGGGTGGATTCCTTTTTTATGTGAAAGTCTGAAAGGATACCACTGTCCTCCAAAACCATTTCGTTGAATATCAGCGCCTGCTGTTCAGGAGGAATACCTTCCGCATCCTGGATCTTAACTTTCACATGGCCAATGGTGTCTGTAGGTTTGACTTTTAAGAGGGATGGTTTTTGTTGTGAATGTTTTTATGAATATCGGGATCAATCCCGTTGATTTAAGCAGAAATGTGATGGTGGATTTGTTGTTGATGTTGATTTAGGGATAAGTGTGAGTGTGGATTCGTTCATGATGTAGAAGTCGGCGAGGGTATCAATGTCCTCAGGAACCATTTTGTTGAAGATCACCACCTGCTCGTCTGGAGAAATACCTTCTTTATTTTGGATCATGGCTTTCACGTTGTCAATGGTGTCTGAGCATTTGACTTTAAGAGCGATCGTCTTTCCAGTTCTGGTTTTGACATATATACCTGCAGAAGTAAAATGAACATTATAATATTTTATAAAAGATTTAATCACTAATAAACATAAATCAAGGGACCTAACACAAATCAACTACTTAGAAACTTAACACTGATACAATATGGAATGTTTGTCATATGTTCACATATTTGAATTAAGGTTGACAAACTTATACCAATATGTTTTTTTTGCTTATTGCACTATTCTTTCGTTCATTGTGCTTGAACTATCTTAGAATTGATGATAACTAAACCTAAAGACAGTCTAAGTTGCTCATGTATCATATCGGCTTTCTCATCCACCTTATATCCATTTCATTTCCAAAATGAGGAATATAAATCCACCTCAACTCAATGTGCCATACATGTAGAAAATATATGATGCACTAGTGATTCATTCCATTATATTCTTCAAAAAAGTTAATTTTGGTCATTGTTTATTTTTGTTCATTCAGGTGTGAGCTAGATGTCTAAGCGTTGGCGAAACTAGTTGAAGCTAGAGCTAATGGGGGAGCTCCACTAGTGCTGAAACTTTTATTTTTATTGATGTTTGCCAAATTAGCTAAAGCTAGAGCTTATGGGTGTAAAATGACATCAAAGGACAAAACAGATAAATAATAAAATATTAAAAGACAAGGGTATTTATGGTATTAGCCACAGCAAAAGCTCGAGATTCTTTTAGAAGCTCCTGCTACAGAACTTCTTTTATTAAAGCTTATGGTTTCCAAAATCTCTTATAGGCTTCTCATCCAAGGAAAGCTAATTTTAAAAGCTCAAGCTCCAATAAGCTCACAAAAACTTCATGACAAACACACCCTATATGAACAAAAAAAGGGTCATAGACAGCTAAGTTATGTCAGAGTGACTTATACAAGATGTTTGAACTTTAGGGATAAGAAAAAAAATATACAATGATCCACATGAACAATTTTTGTTGTGATTAACGCACTTCTGAGATGAGGAATTAGATAGAACAATTTCACAATAAAAAAAGACACAAGAATTAAACAAGGGTTGGCAAAAGCCTAAAATCCACGACGGAAGCGAGAATGGAAATTAAAAATAAAAAATAAAAAATGGAGTACCGAGGTTACATAGTGTATTGTTGTCATTGTTATGATTATCATTTATCTGAATGGGATCTGAAGATATTTTCATTAGATCGCAATCACCCTACTCATCATTGTTATCGTTATGATCATCATTTATCTGAATGGTATCTGAAAGCTTTGATTTATTTTCCTTAGACCCTTGAGGTGGAAGCGGTCTACTGTTTTCCTATCGCATATGAAAGTACATAAAATTAAAAGCCTTCTACTGTATGCTTTCCTTAGACCCTTGAGGTGGAAGCGGTCTACTGTAGACGTATATGGCCGGATATTTCCCGCCTAATTGTTCCCGCCTAAATGTTCCCGTCTAAACATTTCCCGTCTAAACTATTTCCCGCCTAAATATCTCCCTCCTAAATATGTCACTATCTATGTCTATATATATATGCCACTCTCTTCACATAGCAGGTAGGATATATCTCTACATCTCACACATACAACATATCACAGTACATCATACTACACAAATGCATACATAACATGCATATACATAAATCCTCTACCTACGAGGTGCTGACTTGACCGTCGGAGGGTGGTTCCCGGCTTCGCCTCGGCTCCTTCTAACGGGTTCTCTCCTGTTTGCAGCATACTTCAAAGCTCGGGACATGGATGAGTGGCACGAGGGAGCCGTCAAGACCAGCCCGACAGAAAAATGCTTCGACATTGACGCCATCCGTGGGACCCGTCATTCACTCTACCGGAGCTAAGAATGATAGGTCTCGCTTCAAAACTTACTACTTCGGAGGTAGTTCGTCCACCATCCGGAGGTGGTTCGTCCACCATCCTCCCTTCGGTATGACCCATCCGGAGGTGGTTCGTTATTCACTCTACCAAGAGTTAAGAATGAGGGGTAGCATTTTCGGTCCGCTTATGGACGTTCAGTACAAACCTCCCGAACGGACGTTTGGTGTAAATATCCGGTATGGACGTCAAGTATAGACCACAGTACGAACCTACTAAGGGTCGTCCGGTGTGATTTCCTTCGGTCTGGTCGTTCGGAAACGACGTACCGTTCGGAGGTACCTTCTCGTTCGGATATACCGGTGACGGGTTTCATCCATCATCTATATTACCATGTCTGTTGCACGTTGGGATCTTCGATGATAAGCGTACATGGTGAATTCAAAAGCTCAAACTCGGTTTTGTAAGTTTTTCATCCTGGTTCTCTCTTCATTCTCTAAAGTGCCATGAAACTTTTTTTTAAGATAATAGAAAGATTCGACAACTCTTTTGGTAAACATGTTTGAGAGAAATCTATTTTTAAAGTGATCTTGTCTAGTACAAGTGAACCAAAAAGATAACTTCTGGGTATGACAAAACTACTTTCCTGCTGTAAAAGTATTTTAATAATGAAAAACTACTAATATGACACTTCTTTGTATGCATGCATGTGAGTGTGTTCTGTTTGGTCCTTATCCTATGGGCATACATATGACTACTTGGTTGATTAAAAACCACTAAAATAACCTACTTGAGATCTATTATATTGAATAGAAAAACCGAAAATCGAGCTGCCATGTAATTGCATTTTAAGTTTTTCGTCCTTGCTTTTGATCTTGAGGCAGTCATGAAATTTTTATATCAACACATGCCGTGTACATTTGTTAATTGTAGTTAACCCTTTCTGTCAACAATGTTGATTTAGAACCTTACTTAGGACAAAACTCATACGTAGTATAAACAAACGTGTTTTGGTTCTGGTTATTTGAATCTCATCGCATGCAAGCTTTCGTGAATTTGTCATGCATGAACCTTCCTAACTCGAATACAGGAAAGTGTACACATGTTTGTGGTTACGTTTCATGAGTTTAATATATAGTCTTGTTGATTTTAGCCGTAAACAAATAATCTTGAACCAAAATAAAAGCTATGGCTGAATGGAAAACTTTACTAACTTACTTTGACACATTGTTCAAAATTTATGAATATCATATTTGCAAATGCGGACCCTAGCTAGTCACAAATTACATTCATTGGGAGTACAAGTTATTTGGTGAACATATACACGTAGTTAAGCAATTTATGGTCTGTGAACTGCAAATGTATTTTAGGCACGACGTGTTTTGTGAGAAGAAAGGCATGTATAAAAAAAAAAATCTATAATTACCAATATGGTTCCAAAAAATAAAATAAAACAGGACATTTACATGCTAAAGATGCTTTATGTAAAGACCCACCAAAGTAAGAATAAAGAAGAATATGGCAAAGATGCTTTATGTGAATAGTTCTGACAGGCCTACATCTTGCCCAAAATAAAATTAACTTGCTCCAGAATATATAATTGAAAAAGTGTGTAAAAGCTAAAAGTACAGTCCGAAAGCAAATTTATGTATCTCCCTAATCTCATATAATCTGAACAACAAGCAAGCCATAAAAGAAAATACGGTAAATGTATTGCTTGATATACACATATGGTACTAACGTGGTTACGGCTTCTTACACGATGTGCAAGAAAAAGACGTAAAAGGGATATGAAATATTAACTAAAATACCTACATGATATAACTTGCCAGCAAATGACATGTTTACTAATCACAATATGTGCAACCTTGTGAGACATCATTATCATTATTTTAATCTTCTGGTATATGAAGCATACATACTCGCATGCACTTAGCGCTCATGAGGAGCACACCTTAGTAGTTACTTGAATATATACAAAAACTAGTTTCAAATAGCTTCGGAACCTACATGTAATTACTATGCACACATACAAGTATATTTCGAAGCACATAAATATTACTCGTACGACGGATGTTATACCTACCGCTAAAAAAAAAAATAAATAAAAAACTGAAATTAAGGGGTGATTCCCCGATAGATGAAAGTTTAACGCTTAACCTAAAGTTATTTTCCTATTCGTGACATTTTTGAGTTTACAACATCACGTGACTTACGTTTAGAGTGCTATTTAATAAAAGAGTGCATATAGCCTAGTGATATGACTTAACTATGTTTAGAGAGTAATTCACAAGAACTACATTAAAGAAATTTTTTCTACTACGGCATAGCCTTGTTGCTGTTAACGTTTTTGAAAGGTTGACCTTTACCTAAAATAAATAAATAAATAAAAAAATAAAAAAATTTGATGAATGATTTTTTCGCGCATCATTTTGCATCACTATTAGAATATTGTGAGAGCACTTTAGATAAGATAAATGTGCATACTTAAAAATATAACTTTAAGTTACTTATATTATATATAGACATTATCGTATAGACCTTTGATAATATAGATCTCGATCACTGGTGTTTAGCATCTAAACATTATACATTAAGAGGTTGTATGACGAATTATTGAAAAGGTCACATAACGTTCAAGCTATTTTCTCAATACGTTAAAAGCACCTTTTGCTATATGAATCCAACGCTCCTAGTAAACTATAGCTAGCACCGTCGAATTCGCGAGATGATAATGATATGAGCATCCTTTTTGGTCAATTTCGCCTTCCGGGGTTATACATCCGGAAATTGCGATAAGCAACCTTGCTCTAGTTAGCTCTATATTCTATAAATAACCCATATTGACCATAACATGAAAGGCGAACAATTTGTTCAACCTATAAGCTTGTGAAATGCCTATGGATTAAGAATAAGTGAAATATGGATTAAAACTAAATGTGATCTTACTCGTTCAAGTTAATACTTTGTAATTTTTGGAGGCTCAAGATGATGAGCCAGTAATTTTCTTGTCATGTGAAACATGGTCTTGAAGTGACAACATTTGGAACTTACTAATCAACGATCGATCTCTTATCTTCGGTACTAAAACGTTACATATGGATCTTTCGGTGTTTGAAAATCAGTATAAAGAAATGGTTCCGAGCCACTATTATTTATCATTACCAACAAGTGATATATATATATATGTAACCGATGTCTTAAAATATTGGAACATAATGTTGAATGAACGATAGTTACCATTCAACCGCTGAGCATGAGAAACACCACATGTTTGACATTAACATCCATGAGTAATGTCATTATCAATGGTTGCTTATGTTATCTAATACTTTTCTCTTTTTAAGTTCAACGATACTAATAAACATTAGCACCATTGAACTGGAGGGAGTACAATGGTATAATACGTTCATAGGTCGCTTTGGGTATGCAATCGCTATGACCTGATTTTTGTTTGATGAAAACGAAATGTTGTGTTTATCATAGCTGGCACGAAAAAGCGGAAAAGCTTTCATGTTTCACTTTGCAGGGATAATTGCATGAGGTTCCACATGCATAACAGTTACAAGAAATAAGACATAACATCATAATGACTCCGACGGAGATTAGCTACCTCCGGCCGATCCATGTAGTCAATGTCTAGCCAATGAGGCATAATGTACCCCCGTAAGTGCAACGACACTAGGGAAGGCCATATACCATTCGGTAGGCGACTGCATACCCCCAAATAATGCTAAGTCATTAAGGGATGAGCCGAGGCATATATGCCCGAACAGCACGCAGATACCCGTAGTGCGTTGACGACGCCAGGATGAGCCACCAGTAGATTTACCAACAGCTGCGAAACATTACCCCAAAAGTGCTAAGTCACTAGGGGGCTGGTATATTTACTTACAGCATAATTTACCCCCAAAAGTGCTAAGTCACTAGGGAAGGCCAGGGTATATTTACTTACAGGCATAATTTACCCCCAAAAGTGCTAAGTCACTAGGGAAGGCCGGGGTATATTTACTTACAGGCATAATTTACCCCCAAAAGTGCTAAGTCACTAGGGAAGGCCGGGGTATATTTACTTACAGGCATAGTTTACCCCCAAAAGTGCTAAGTCACTAGGGAAGGCCGGGGTATATTTACTTACGGGCATAATTATATTCCGAAGATGCAGGGTACCAAGGACGTCATTGCTCTACCCCGGAAGAGCCAGTCACTAGAGACGTCATTAATTAAACAACTCAAAATGGGATACATGATATCTCGCACAAGTATAAACAAAGGGATGGCTTTCAACCTCCTACCAATAATGCACCTTGCCGGCGGTCCACAACCATTCGTAAAGAATGGCGAAAAATGTATATATGAAGACAAGACAGAGTTTGAGTATAGCATCCTTGACCAATGGTCAATAATACTATATTAGGGAGACATGATGGCGTATGTGGTCTAATAAGACCCAACTCGCTTTAGGAAGCACCGGCTTATGGACCACTTGATGAACCACTCCAAGATGGCCACTAAGAGCATCACCGAATGACACATGCCGAAAGGCCATAAGGTATTCTTTAAAAAAGTATTACATCATCAGTCTTTTACTAATAATGCAATACCGGGGGACAGGTCGACGTATGTGTCCGAAAGACACGTGCCGAAAGGCAGATTCAGCACTTGTCCGAACGGCATGTGAGGCGCAAAGACATTCTCTAAGTATTGCACCATCGGTCTTCAACCAATAGTACAATACTAGGGGGACATGTCGACGTATATGGCCGGATATTTCCCGCCTAAACTATTTCCCGCCTAAATGTTCCCGCCTAAACTATTTCCCGCCTAAACTATTTCCCGCCTAAATATCTCCCTCCTAAATATGTCACTATCTATGTCTATATGTATATGCCACTCTCTTCACATAGCAGGTAAGATATATCTCTACATCTCACACATACAACATATCACAGTACATCATACTACACAAATGCATACATAACATGCATATACATAAATCCTCTACCTACGAGGTGCTTGACTGGACCGTGGAGGAGGGTGGTTCCCGGGGCTTCGGCCTCGGGGCTCCTTCTAACGGGTTCTCTCCTGTTTGCAGCATACTTCAAAGCTCGGGACATGGATGAGTGGCACGAGGGAGCTGTCAAGACCAGCCTGACAGAAAAATGCTTCGACATTATGATTATCATTTATCTGAATGGGATCTGAAGATATTTTCATTAGATCGCAATCACCCTACTCATCATTGTTATCGTTATGATCATCATTTATATGGTATCTGAAAGCTTTGATTTATTTTCCTTAGACCCTTGAGGTGGAAGCGGTCTACTATTTTCCTATCGCATATGAAAGTACATAAAATTAAAAGCCTTCTACTGTATGCTTTTCGTGAAGAGTCTCATATGTTACTTTCCGAAACTTACGATTGGTAAAATATGTTCATACAATTATCAGAACGTGTCATTTCCGTTATTGGCATAGACAAACATGACATGGGCCTTGGTTCCTCTTAAAAAATACGTGTATACCAAGATTAGTGTACAATATTATATGAGATGTGGCCATTGTATATTTATTTTGCATGCAGTTGTTTGTGCTAATTGATGACGTATAGTCCGTATACGGGTCATGAACCCGACCAATAAACGCTACCATCAATTAAGCACAGTATGAATGGGCTAACCCGGCAACGATTTGGGCTCACTAAGGCCCAAACCCAAAGTTATTTATGATTTTGGATATCGGATATCTCTTACTTATGAGATATGTACTGATTGACCGACTTAGGCGGGATACGCCGAAGGTTGGGGAACACGAAACCAAAAAGGATTCCGTGTGTATATAAGGGGCATCTCGGCCCTCATTAAAGGTACGCTCTAAAACCCTAACTCTCCACTAAACCCTAAAAACCGATTACTTACTCTCACGCCGGAGGATAATCGTGGGAGACAATCCCACGATAAGCCTAACAGTGTTTTCTGTTCTCTTAGTGCTCAAGTCTCAAGCATCAAGATCTAATTGGTACGAGAACTGGAGTCCAAATAAGGAACGCCCAACTTTTTTATCGACAAGTGGCGCCATCCGTGGGACCAAATACTAAGAACTAGATTGACAAAGCAAGGAAACCTAAGCCGCGACGATAGTGCCTGACCTACAAGGGAAAAAGCAGCAAATTGGATCAGCCTCTAAGCAGGCCTCGGAACAACCAAAGGCAACCAAAACCAAGGGTCAGGCCCGATCTGGTCTTCAAGACAGTGAACTACGCACGGGGACAACCTATGCCACTACAACAACCACCGCCGAAGATCCACTGCGCTGACTCCTTTTACCACTCCCTCCAATCGTGCCGAAACGGGCTCTCACAAACCCGCCAGACGACCTGACAGAAACAGGGTCCAGGTGGTGGAAACAGACACCCTCGCTCTAGAAGGAGTCACGCCTGAATTAGCGCCAAGTGACTTCATGTCTCAAAACTACTAAACCTCGTCGCCTCATGCAAGAGGAAGCGAAAAAGAGGTCGAGTCGGAGCCTGCAAGCCCGCCTCAACTTTGACCCAGAGTATGAGACATCCCCATCGCGTCATCAGAGGGAGAGGCGCGGGAAGGATAGCCGCCAGCCCCCAGTGTTTACTAGGATCGGGAGGAGAGTTGAGAACGATGAAGCAACGACCCGCAGATCCGGAAGAACACGAAGAGGACGAACGGCGTACCAATGTCCACTCTAGGATTGGTAGCCGCAGTGGGGTCCATGACGATCGGGACGACGACACTCCCCCAAGTGAAAGCTCTTCAAGCTCTGATTTCGAGGACGTCGGCCAAGCGCCGAAAGAGGGAAGCTCGCCTCCCGTGATTCCTCTACAATGGGACAAATAAACAGGACCGCGAAGTCCAGGGGAAGATATCGCCACCAGAGGAGGAAGATATGTCCTTCCCCGCCGCCAAAGCGGTGGATGCGTTCACTCGCGATTAGCATTTCTCAGAGATAAGAGAAGGCGATGTGTTGTTCCCCGCTCACTATGTTTAAAACAATTTAAGTTTATAAAACAAGTTAATAGTGAACTATGACCTAAATTAACATAAGGAAAAACACACTAAGTAATTTTCAACATCATATTCTTATTAGAAATAAATCAACAAAGACACGCTACCCAGTACTTGCGGAATAGTACTTGGGATTGAAATGACAAAGATGGGTGACTCCTCTCTAAGCTCAGGCTAAGTCTGAGCACAACTCTTAGAGCTCACTGAGCTATCTCAGAACTAAGTTTTATTTGGGAGGAGTGAAAAGATGGCTTGCGTGTGTGTGTTTTTTTTCAATTCACAAGCTTAATCTTTTCACTCCATCTCTTATGATATTTATACATGTATGAGATTTAACTCTATCCTAAGTGACAAAATGACATCATACGTAAGACAAAATACTGATGTATTTTTTCTCTGTTTACAAAGACTATTCTAAGTAAAGACAAGGCCGCTTTTCCATAACTCAAGAATGACATTGAGCTTGTAAGTTAGCCATTCAGGGAAAGTTGACTTATGTTGATAAGGACTTCTTTATCTGATTCAAACTTCTCCCCGCCTTTGTCCCACTCTTTCTTCAGTCTATTTATCCTTCAGTCTTCTTCTTCAGTTTGTCTTCAGTGTAAGTAGTTGGAGAGGAGTCTTAGGGATTCAATGAGTTATTGTCATCACTCACTCAATCCATCATCTTCTTCTTGACTCAGTCTTCACCCTTTAAGTTCCGCCTTACGGAGTGGAGAGAGACTTCTTCTACGCTCGACCTGAAGTGTCCCCAAGATGACTCACTAAGAGGCTATGCACTCAGGACATGATTAGTGTTTAACGGATTAAACACTTGGGCTATTTTCTATTCAAATCCTAGATTAAGGGGTTTGAGTATTTATTGAACCCAAATACCTCCCCCTATTTGATATATAAATAGCCTAAGGTTGATCAGCTGTAGGTGAGCAAATGGCTTCTTCCTACACTGAATGTACTAATGAATACAATAAGGAACACCGAGTAAATGAATAAAAACATACATCGCTTATTGATCGATTACATAGTTCCTATCACTAGTACAAAAGAAGAAAACAAAATGATGTCAACCATATGGATTCCCAATGCTTCAAGCTTGACCTTTTTGTGATGAGTGTTTCTCCGTCAGGATGGTCTCTTATCTTGGCATTTAGGTCTTGGCAGAACCCGATATTTGCTGGGGATTGGATCTGAGAGGCCCATGGAATATAGCCGATCATTGCGCTACACCACCGATCAATATCACTCCATCTTTGAAATGATGGGTTTCCATAGACATTAATGTGAAATAGCCCTCTTTCAGGCTCTTCAATCACTAGACAGTTCACAAATTTAACCCCTTCAGGTAGCTCCCTATTACACTCCAGTCCGGCACTTTAATCTCGTGTTGGAACTCAACTCTCTTCCTTGTGCAGTGGATGTTTGTGGTTGAGATCCTTGTGGTGCGCATGCAAGGTTTAATTCCCAGTTTGGCCGGTGTATCTCTCAGCCTTTCATATCTTTGCCGAGCATCTTCATCGCTCCTTGACCACCTTATTTTGCTTCTTTCCAATGATCGACCAGTTCATCAAGTTCTGATCCCAAAGTCATGAATTTTAAGGATCATGAACCTCAAAGTGTCTTTTGTCATCCCTCTCAAACATTCATAGCCAATGGTTTGGTGTTGGGAATAATCTGACATCGTGATTTTTTCGTGTAGCCTTCGGCTGCTCATTGTCCATTGTATTCCTCAATTCTCTTTTCCTGAGAGCTTCAGGTTTTCTTTCTCTTTCTTTCTTCATACGCTTTCCATTGCGCCCATTTGAGCAGCTGAGCATCCTTGAACTTTTGTCTTGCCCTATCCTTTGGAGCTTGCTTGCATCTAATCCCATATTCTCAGCTTCTTCAGCGACAACCTTTGCCAGTGCTTCTCTGTTCTTTTTCTCTTCCTCAGCTAGTTTCAATCTTCTTTCTTCTTTAGCAAGATGTTTACTCACTGCTGAGGTGTGAGCAGTATTCAGTGTCGCGATTTTATAGGAATCTTCAGCTCGCCAGCGCCATTATGCCTTTGCCTTTTTCCTGGCCTGAAGAAGATGATGCAACTAAGGGTGGTGTTGTTGTGATAACCTGCCGAGGGTTGTTGATGATGTTGTTGGTGGGATGGATGAGATGGGAGTTGCCGTGCCTGGTGTTGATGTTGATGTCCGAGCTATAGAGATTGATGATGTTGGCTCCCCTCAGTTGTGAGGAGTTTCTTCGCAATATTCTCCTCCCTCCACTGTTGCCGTAGCGTCAGTGAGGCAAGAGTTGGTGTCGGTGGTGAGGGGACGGAGCCGCTTGACCCTGAAGGCTTGATAAATCTCATGATCATTGCCTTGATGTCTAAGTGTCGATTGAATACCAGTGACTTTAGTTTCCAAATTAACCCGGAGAAACTTCCAGAGCGTCATTCGGGCCCAAGATTCCAGGCTAGAGATGAGGATGCCTGAGCCAAAGTAGACTTGAGCATATTGAGCAGTTCAAAGAGTCCAGTGTAGCTTGAAGAGACTGGACCTGAGATGGAAGACTTGTAAGACTTTGTACATTTGTGACTTGAGCATATTGAGAGCAAGTTCGTGAGGTTTGAGGATTTTTTCAGGTACACCTCAGTAGCTTCCAAGACTTTAGAGTTGGTTGCTGGGTCTTCTTTGACAAACTCCCTGATTTCATCTATCGTGGTACCTACACCCTGAAGATGCCTGAGGAATTTAGCCATGTTTTCATCCAGTCGGTGAATGTTGTTGATCTGTGCCGAACAGTCAAGTCTAATCACACAAGCTAGCCACTTGTGAATGGCCGACCGTAACAGACTTAAAACTGCTCAGACACAAATGCAATGAAGTCCTGGAGAATATAATGAATTCCCGGGTCGTTATGTCCCACGGAGACTCAATGGTGTGCAAACACTAGATCAGACGATAGAATGATCACTAATGATAGTGATCGGAAAAGATTTGGATGGATAATTACACTACTGAAAAGGCTTATAAAATAAGCGACTTAAATGCAAATTAAGAAAAATTAAAAAGATAAAATATATTAAATAAACGCTATCACTATATTTAAAGTGATGAACGCTTAAAACCTTAAAACGACGTTTAAATTAAAAACTACGTTAACGCACAAAATAAAACGTGAAAATAAAGAAGGAAAATACCTACGGATATAGAAAATACATTTTACAATCCTAATTATACTAGAAAATTATTAGAAAAGAAAAATTATTTTTATAACTAATTAATTAATTATTATTAATTAAAAACTATTTTAAACTATTTAATAATACTCTAAAATAAAAGAAAATATGAAATAAGACTAGAAAAATAAAATTAAGATTTAGAAAAATCTAAAATATGATAAAACTAATTTTAAAACTGAAAATATATTTTTTTAGACTTTTTATATATTTATTATTAATTTAAAACTATTTAAAACTAATTAAAATGCTAGAAAATACAAATTAAGCCAAGAAAATTATGGAAAAATACTTTTTATAACTTATATATTTATCTAAACTTAAGAAAAATGAAAAATTATTTTTTTGAACCTTTTCTTAAATTTTTGTATTAAAAGCTAATTAAAAATGCTTAAAAACTAATTTAAATTAAGAAAAATAGCAAAACAACTTAGAAAAATCTGAAAATTTCAGGAAAAGTCTAAAATAATATTAGAAATCTAAGAAAAATGGAAAAACATGGGGTTGCTTGGAGGAATAAGGATCTCGATGTAAAGCCAAGTGCTTATAAATAAGCACTTGGATAAGCCAAAAGCACACCAAAAGGAAATGGAAGCTACAATAAGCTAAAGGAACTCAAATGCAACAAGAATCAACAAGCTGCAACCTCTGATAAGTCGATTACAAGATTTGAGTATATGAGATTTTAAGCTAAAGACAGATTTAGGTGCCTACTTGGGTTGAGTAATAAGCAATCAAATAAGCGGAAACAGAAAATGTAAATTGGAACCTCAAAAGGACCTGGGTAAGACCATGCAAACCAAAGCTCAGACCTTGAGAAGCTAGACTAAGCTTTGTACAAGCTTTGCAAACACCGCATAACCCTGTGCACTGATGCCCCTGACAGGGGACTTAGTACCATTTTAACAAGCACTTTTGACACTTATAAAAAATTGACAAAAATTTATAAAAATAACCATAAGAAAGTAGACCAACAGTAATTTTAAAAGCCACAAGATTCACTTAGATTGGCTTGGAAATGAGCAAATGAAAAATCCTTCTCAATGGGCTCAAAACCACTTTTACACAATTTGACTTTTTGACAAAACTTGAGGTTTGACTAAATTGAACTTTGATCATGAATTAAGGACTGATAATGATGTATTTTGATGAAATAAAGCTAAAGCAATCCAGTTCTATGTATTTTACACTCAAAATGAGCTATGCGATTTTGCAAAAATCCAACAAATGACTGTTAAGATGGTGGACAGATGATTTTGACTATTGAGCTTTTGCAGGCACAAAAGTAAGACAGATAAGAGTCTCAAATGACTAAAGAGATGCAACCCAACCGATTTTAACTATCTGGCTAAACCTTTAAGACAGTTTAAGTACTTAAACCAAACACCTTTGATACAAACTGATATGGAATTAAAATGAGATAACAACTGAGCAACCTTATTTCAGTGATCAAACTATGTTTACAAGACCTAAATACAACTACATTAACAGTTAAACTAAGTGGTGGCCAAAGAAACTGATACAAGCATATCATGCAAACTAGACTTGAAAATGAAAAGTGAAATATTCACTTACAGATGACCACCGATTTGCAGACTAAAACCCAATCCAATACTACACTAAATACAACTAATCCAACCCAAATCAAGGTTCTGCAACAACAATATCCAGTTCCATAGCAATTTAAGCTCTCTGTTGACTTTCATTGACCATGGGACATTTTGCTTGATTTTTCATTTAAAGCTTATCAAAAGCTATTAGAAGCTTTAATAAACTAGATTGAGCTTAAAAATAAGCTAATAGAAGCTTATACATAAGAAAGTGAAACTGACATTACAACAAGAACTTGAATTTTTGAGATTTAAGTGAGAACTGAAATTGATAATCCAAAGTACAACACACTGATGTTTTAACTTGAATGAAACACAAATGAACTGAAACTACAACATTTTAGCTTAACTAGAACATGAATTTAAAAAACGACATTTAAGAAAATTTATAAAACTAGCTACTCCTCTTCATAGCTTCTTTCTTCCTCTTTATATGCAAACTCTCTTTCCCTTTGACTTCAGAGTATATCCCACCAATAATAATAACCATTGGATCAGTAGAAGCATTTTTGGCCATTGATTGAATTTTGGCGCCAAAGTCTTTTTTAACACTTGAGGGTTGAGTGAATGGGGAAAGGTTGTATTTAATGTATCTTGTAGTTTTGTTGAGGTGGAGGACAAGGAAGGTGAAGGAGAGTGGGGGATGGTGTTGCTTGGGTGAGCAGTGATAGCAGGTGGAGAAGGAGGACTTTGGCGCCATAGGGGATTTGACCAGATATTTGACTGGCTTGGCTAATATCAAAAGGGGGGGCCAAAATGCATATGTGACAGGGGTCCAAGGGGAAAGGCAGGGGTCACAATTGTTGACAAGGGTCCAAATGAGGAGTGTAAAGGGTTTTAAATACAAGGACTCTTTTTGTAATTTCTGAAAACTCAAGGACCTAGGCTGCCAATTCTGAAAAGTTGTTCCAAGGACTAAAAGTGACAAGTTTCAATAATATAAGGACTAAACTTGACAATTTCCAAATTCCAAGGACCATTTTTGACAATTTTCAAACTTGAGGGACCAAAGTTGTAATTTTGCAAATTTTACATTTCAAGGGTTTGTTTTGACAACTTTTGAATCCCATGGACCTTAAATGACATTTTCCTTTATTTAGATTTACCAGGGACTGTTTTTGACAACTTTTGAAACTTGGGGGACTAAAACTGCCAATTTTGCAAATTTGATACGTTTTTCATCTGATTTTGATATTTTTGCATTTAAAACACATAAAACACTGATTTGTGATATTTTGATCATTTTGATGTGTTTTTGAGTGTTTTCAGATGATTTTGCAGTTTATATTGTACAAAAATGATGAGTATTTAGACACTCATCAATCCCCCACACTAAGATATTGCTAGTCCCTAGCAATGATTTGAAGTTTTAATGGATTTTAAAAACTCTTTACCAAAAGCCATCACTTCTGGAGTAGCCAAATGTTTCAGTTCAAGTAAGAACCTTGGTACACTGATAACCAAATGATTTTGAGCAAATCATAAGCTGTAAACGGATTTTGATTAGTCTTTACCAGAAGCCGTACCCTTCTGGACTAGCCAACTCTTAGATAAATTATCAATATTATCTTTGGTGAGCTGATTACCAATTATGGTTTTTCCACTGCCTTTACCACAAGCCATAACCTTGCGGGCTAGCCAACTCTTCACTTTTTAGGATATGGTGAGTTGAGAACCATACAATTTTGGGCAAATTGCAAGCCATATAAACGGATTTGATAAATCTTTACCAAGAGCCGTTTGCTCCTGGATTAGCCAATCCTTTTGTCTTACAGACAAGGCGGACTGATAACCAAGATGAGTAAGTGTAGAACACTTACTCCAAAAAAAATTTTGGCCAAAAACGGGGGAATTGGGTAGATAATATATGAAATTCGTGAGAATTCCCCCCCACACTTAGAAATGAATATTGCCCTCAATATTCAAAGTACCGGCGGTTATGCCGAAACAAAGAACGTAAAAGGGAAATACTACGGCCATTATTTGAAAGGATTTTTTTTTTTTTTTTTTAGATATATATATATAACATGTGGGGCAACCCCCCCACACTTGGGTGGTAGAAAATAGAAAGAAGTCAGAAATATGGGTGAAAACCCATATGGTGTGTGCTATTGTTTTTGATTACCGAGTCGCTAGCTTGACTCGACCCCGAATTAATTTGTTCATGGGGAAGTAAGTGGAAGAGATAACCTCCATCGGACTTTCATTCAAGATGTTTGGACAAACATTTGAAGCACGTGAAAGTTCCACACCGATGAGATATACATAGACAGACCCGGCTCAAAAATGATAAGTAAAAATGCCGGGGTCAAAGATAGTGTCCTCACTCCCGAAGGAGTGAAGAAGAGAAGAAGTCACATCATATGTGAGGAATGGGAGAAAGATGTTGATAACAATCAAGATCCATTCTTCATCCTCAAATGTAGACATATCGGGAGGAAGGGTGAAGGTAGTATCATCAATAAGCAAACTCTTATGATAGAGTATACCTTCCTCCGAGCCAATATCATCCTCAAGATCAAAATAGAAATGATCATATTCCGGAGGAGATATGTCATGAGAGAGTTCACCGGAGAACTCTTCATGAAGAGAATCATTGAAAAAGCCTCAAGTTCCGGAGATGTTTCGGGCTTGTCCAATGTAGAGTCACTATCCACAACGGGGATAGGAGATGAAGCTGGTTTAGCACAAAATGATTCGATCTTAGAAACGAGGAGATTTATATTGAACAATTGTTCACAAAGTACCTCATCCTTAATTTCAAGATCATCAGAATCTCTCACATCTTCTAAGCTAACTAGCTCAGAAGGTAGCTCCTCGACATAATCGATGTCTCCATAGGATAAAGAATCGTCAAACGAAATACAATCGTTGTCAGAATCGGAGAACATCTCGACATGATCATATGGAATGTCAAGAGGAGGAGAAGAATCACCATTAAGAGGCTCATCACACATATTAATGAGATAACCTCGACTCACTTGGGATTGGAATAGGGCTCTCAACACTAGACGATTCCATTTCTGGAATAGTGCTAAGAGGCTCGTCCCCCATTATGAGAGAGTCTTTGGAAGCAATTATAGGTAAGATAGGTGTGATAGCAATAGACTGAGGGAGTTGAGAAATAAGATCGTTCAATTGAGTAACACTCTCCTCGTCGTTCTCATAATATTCCTTCATTTGAATAGTATCCTCATCATCATCGCCATCATATCCCGATTCTTATATTCATCTGCGAAGCTTACATACCATTCTTTTCATTTGCGTTTCTTCGAATGCGTATTTCATCAGAACTTTGAGGAAGATTACACTCCTCGTAATCATTGAAATGATGTGAAGGCTCGAAGTCCGATGACTGATGGAATACTGTTGGGGTTGGAAATTGTCAAAACCGGGAGAATTGGAATTGTGAAAATTTTGATTCAACGGTTGACATTCAAAAGTCGCATGAGGACCCCCGCAATTCTCACAACAGAGATAATTGGGAAAATAACTTTCACCAAAGTTCTGATTGTAACATGGTTCCGGCTCATAGACAAGCGGAACCCGTGGTGGACAATCAAAACCGTAATGAGAATCATTCCCACAAAACTCGCATGAGTAGGATTCGTAGTGGGGCTGTGGAGGTAGGTAGGAAAAATCGGGTGTTTCATTTGAAATGGGATCGAAATTACCGACAAATTTGTCTTCGAAACTCACATTGGTACATCGCCGACAATTTCCACCGTTAAATGGACCTCCACACCAGGAACATGTCAAATACCATGACATAGAGAATTAAACAGATAAGAGGGATAAGAGATGAAGAATTAAATGGTTACAGAGGATAAGGAAATGAGAATTAAACAGATTAGAGGATAAAGGAATGAAGAATTAAACAGATTAGAGGATAAAAGATGGATATTTTTGGATTTTTGAAAAATATGCTATAAAAACAAAGAATGAAAATATTTTTGGTGTTGTTAACACTTCAGAAAAAGTGTTAATGAACTTTTTGGATTTTTGAAAACTTTACAAAAAACTTTTACAAAAGATGGGGTATGTGCAAGAATGGATCTGAAAAAGGTTTAACACACGCTAAAGCCTCCCCGGCAGCGGCGCCAAAATTTGATCTGTGCCGAACAGTCAAGTCTAATCACACAAGCTAGCCACTTGTGAATGGCCGACCGTAACAGACTTAAAACTGCTCAGACACAAATGCAATGAAGTCCTGGAGAATATAATGAATTCCTGGGTCGTTATGTCCCACGGAGACTCAATGGTGTGCAAACACTAGATCAGACGATAGAATGATCACTAATGATAGTGATCGGAAAAGATTTGGATGGATAATTACACTACTGAAAAAGGCTTATAAAATAAAGCGACTTAAATGCAAATTAAGAAAATTAAAAAGATAAAATATATTAAATAAACGCTATCACTATATTTAAAGTGATGAACGTTTAAAACCTAAAACGTACGTTTAAATTAAAAACTACGTTAACGTACAAAATAAAACGTGAAAATAAAGAAGGAAAATACCTACGGATATAGAAAATACATTTTTACAATTCTAATTATACTAGAAAATTATTAGAAAAGAAAAAATTATTTTTATAACTAATTAATTAATTATTATTAATTAAAAACTATTTTAAACTATTTAATAATACTCTAAAATAAAAGAAAATATGAAATAAGACTAGAAAAATAAAATTAAGACTTAGAAAAATCTAAAATATGATAAAACTAATTTTAAAACTGAAAATATATTTTTAGACTTTTTATATATTTATTATTAATTTAAAACTATTTAAAACTAATTAAAATGCTAGAAAATACAAATTAAGCCAAGAAAATTATGGAAAAATACTTTTTATAACTTATATATTTATCTAAACTTAAGAAAAATGAAAAATTATTTTTTGAACCTTTTCTTAAATTTTTGTATTAAAAGCTAATTAAAAATGCTTAAAAACTAATTTAAATTAAGAAAAATAGCAAAACAACTTAGAAAAATCTGAAAATTTCAGGAAAAGTCTAAAATAATATTAGAAATCTAAGAAAAATGGAAAAACATGGGGTTGCTTGGAGGAATAAGGATCTGATGTGCCAAGTGCTTATAAATAAGCACTTGGATAAGCCAAAAGCACACCAAAAGGAAATGGAAGCTACAATAAGCTAAAGGAACTCAAATGCAACAAGAATCAACAAGCTGCAACCTCTGATAAGCTGATTACACAGATTTGAGTATATGAGATTTTAAGCTAAAGACAGGATTTAGGTGCCTACTTTGGGTTGAGTAATAAGCAATCAAATAAGCTGGAAACAGGAAAACAGAAATTGGAACCTCAAAAGGACCTGGGTAAGACCATGCAAACCAAAGCTCAGACCTTGAGAAGCTAGACTAAGCTTTGTACAAGCTTTGCAAACACTGCATAACCCCTGTGCAGACCTGATGCCCTGCACAGGGGACTTAGTACCATTTTAACAAGCACTTTTGACACTTATAAAAAATTGACAAAAATTTATAAAAATAACCATAAGAAAGTAGACCAACAGAATTTTAAAAAGCCACAAGATTCACTTAGATTGGCTTGGAAATGAGCAAATGAAAAATCCTTCTCAATGGGCTCAAAACCACTTTTACACAATTTGACTTTTTGACAAAACTTGAGGTTTGACTAAATTGAACTTTGATCATGAATTAAGGACTGATAATGATGTATTTTGATGAAATAAAGCTAAAGCAATCCAGTTCTATGTATTTTACACTCAAAATGAGCTATGCGATTTTGCAAAAATCCAACAAAGGACTGCTGTTAAGATGGTGGATGAGATGATTTTGACTATTGAGCTTTTGCAGGCACAAAAGTAAGACAGATAAGAGTCTCAAATGACTAAAGAGATGCAACCCAACTGATTTTAACTACTGGCTAAACCTTTAAGACAGTTTAAGTACTTAAACCAAACACCTTTGATACAAACTGATATGGAATTAAAATGAGATAACAACTGAGCAACCTTATTTCAGTGATCAAACTATGTTTACAAGACCTAAATACAACTACATTAACAAAGTTAAACTAGTGGTGGCCAAAGAAACTGATACAAGCATATCATGCAAACTAGACTTGAAAATGAAAAGTGAAATATTCACTTACAGATGACCAGCTGATTTGCAGACTAAAACCCAATCCAATACTACACTAAATACAACTAATCCAACCCAAATCAAGGTTCTGCAACAACAATATCCAGTTCCATAGCAATTTAAGCTCTCTGTTGACTTTCATTGACCATGGGACATTTTGCTTGATTTTTCATTTAAAGCTTATCAAAAGCTATTAGAAGCTTTAATAAACTAGATTGAGCTTAAAAATAAGCTAATAGAAGCTTATACATAAGAAAGTGAAACTGACATTACAACAAGAAACTTGAATTTTTGAGATTTAAGTGAGAACTGAAATTGATAATCCAAAGTACAACACACTGATGTTTTAACTTGAATGAAACACAAATGAACTGAAACTACAACATTTTAGCTTAACTAGAACATGAATTTAAAAAACGACATTTAAGAAAATTTATAAAACTAGCTACTCCTCTTCATAGCTTCTTTCTTCCTCTTTATATGCAAACTCTCTTTCCCTTTGACTTCAGAGTATATCCCACCAATAATAATAACCATTGGATCAGTAGAAGCATTTTTGGCCATTGATTGAATTTTGGCGCCAAAGTCTTTTTTAACAGCTGGAGGGTTGAGTGAATGGGGAAAGGTTGTATTTAATGTATCTTGTAGTTTTGTTGAGGTGGAGGGGACAAGGGAAGGTGAAGAGAGCTGGGGGATGGTGTTGCTTGGGTGAGCAAGGATAGCAGGTGAGAAGGAGGACTTTGGCGCCATAGGGGATTTGACCAGATATTTGACTGGCTTGGCTAATATCAAAAGGGGGGCAAATGCATATGTGACAGGGGTCCAAGGGGAAAGGCAGGGGTCACAATTGTTGACAAGGGTCCAAATGAGGAGTGTAAAGGGTTTTAAATACAAGGACTCTTTTTGTAATTTCTGAAAACTCAAGGACCTAGGTCGCCAATTCAAAAGTTGTTCCAAGGATTAGAAGTGACAAGTTTCAATAATATAAGGACTAAACTTGACAATTTCCAAATTCCAAGGACCATTTTTGACAATTTTCAAACTTGAGGGACCAAAGTTGTAATTTCGCAAATTTTACATTTCAAGGGTTTGTTTTGACAACTTTTGAATCCCATGGACCTTAAATGACATTTTCCTTTATTTAGATTTACCAGGGATTGTTTTTGACAACTTTTGAAACTTGGGGGACTAAAACTGCCAATTTTGCAAATTTGATACGTTTTTCATCTGATTTTGATATTTTTGCATTTAAAACACATAAAACACTGATTTGTGATATTTTGATCATTTTGATGTGTTTTTGAGTGTTTTCAGATGATTTTGCAGTTTATATTGTACAAAAATGATGAGTATTTAGACACTCATCAGTTGTCATACATCAGATCTCTGTGCTCATGAACATTTTCATCGAAGCCCTGTACCTCTGCCTTTAGATCAGCATAACTTGCAGCAGCCTCAGTATGTTGTTCCCACAATGTTTTAGTAACCCCGGAGTATAGCTTCCTTGAAGCCCTGGTGATCCACTGAGCCAACTGCCTTTCAGTGAGGGAAGAACATTGTCAAACTCTTTGAATTCATCGAGCTTGAGGAGGATTCGCTGTAAGCATGATCATCATGTTGGAATGGGGATTCAAGAAGCTCCTTTGGATCAGCCGAGGCTCTTGTTCAGCTTGAACCTCGGCCCATTTCTTCTCCAAATGATAAGATTTCATCATCAGTCTCAGCGAGCTCATCTTCAGAGAATAATATCCCAGTGACATCAGCAATTGTGAGCAAGGGGTTGGTTATGGGTTCCATATCAGCGGTGGTTTATATCCCTCTCGAAGTCTTTGTCCTCGTTGACCCCTGGACACTGGTGGGCGCTTTCCGGCCTTCACTGAGTCGATTGGTTGTGGGTTCCGTGATCACGGGTTGTTCCTTTCCCTCTGAAGTCTTTGTCCCCAGGACCCCGAGACACTGGTGGGCGCTTTCCTGCCTTTAGCAGAGTCAGTGATAGTTGTATCCCTATCAGCGGGTTTTGAGTCCCTCGAGTCTTTGGGAGAGATCAGTGTGCCCTCGCACAAAGGCTTGGAATTGCTAATGTCATCACCGGGCGCCAGAAGGCGCTCCCCTACCGCGGGTTGTATGTTTCCTCCGGATCTTGGGGAGTAGTAGGTGTGACCAAGGGCACCGACGTGATGTATCGTGTCCTTCGTTGTCACCGGGTGATTGTTGCCCGGTCATGGGTGTCTTTTTGGTCACGGCTTTTGTGCCTCTTAGGCTGTGCTCTCAAGCCTCGTGGCCCTGAGACTTTGGTTTAGTCTTAGTCCCAGTCTGAGACTTCCCCTTTTTCTTTTTAGGAGCAGGGTTTGGAGACACAGATCCACTTTGATTGTTTACAGCAATCATGTGGGCCGTCAATTCAATGGGAGTGACGAGGGATGGGTCCTTTTGAAAATTTGAAGGGCTTAGGATGCCAGGTAAATTTCCAAATTTTTCATCCTGAGTATAATTTGAACCCAATAACGATTGCAGAGCACAAGAGACAAACCTAGGATACGAAACATACTTCGGCCCTAGTTTTGCTCTCAGTAGCTTTGTTACGAGATCACTCAAATGATCTCCCTATGTCGACAGTGACCCCATTCATCAAGTAAGATGCCATCATCAACTAAATAGAGTTAACTTGTTCAGTGGATGAGTGGTTCCCGCCGAGGACCTGAATCACAAAAGTGAAGAGGATCCTCCAAGCCACGAGGAATGAGCTTTTAGTGACCGGGTTTTGTCCAAAAAAGTTTGATCTAAAACAATTTGTTTTAACCCATCCTTCACTGTGGAGGGTTCAGTGATGGGCGCATAAACGCCTTTGTTATAATCTAACCCTGTAGTGCAAAACGCTTTGTAATCCAGGTGTATTGTTTCCCCATTAAGACCTGAACCCGATGAGATACTCCCGAAAGTGGTCTAAGGTTATTCTCATCAGTAGAAGGTGTCGGGTCAAAGGCTCTAGCTGTAGCCCAAAACTACCTGAGGTAGTTTTGGTACACTACTGAGGGACATTTTACAAAGGCCGTTTTGAGTGGGCAGTTGAATAAAATTTTTATAATGTCTTTATAGGATGGGACATTTTCAGGATATTCAAAATTTCCTATGACATTATTTGTTTTAAATTCAACATTAGTAAGATCCCCTACCCACTGAGAAGCAAACTGGAGAGATTGCGTTCTAGCCATTTCCATTAACAAAGATTTTAGGATATAAGAAATGTTTTGACTAGAACAAAAGTAATTAGATCTCTTCAAGTTTGCGATGAAAAACTTTAGGTTTAAAGAGTTTTTGAGCACACAAATGTTTTTTTTTTGAAATGATTTTGACAGAGTTTTGTTGCAGAAAAGATTTGTGTGTGTTTGTTTATGTTTGAAGAGGGTATTTATAGAGTGATAAGAGGGGTGTTTTGTGCCCAAATGGGAATATTAAGAGTTGGTTTTTGAAAGGCGTTTGAATTTCCACATTTAATGCTACCACTCCATTACCCGCAAAGAAAATCCCGCTTTTCAAGGGAATCAGCTTGCAGGCACGGTAAAAGTGCACTTTTGCAGAGATAAAATATCAATTTGATATTTTTTGTGAGAGGCATTAAATGCCAAGTGGGATGACAGGAAGACAAAGAGACATATATTCCTTTATTAAATTGGCATAGTTACCAACCTAGGACATTAAAGTAACTGATACTTGAATCATTTAGTTACTTATTCAATGCTCTTTGTCAAGTGTCAGGACCCGAACGAGTCTTACTCATTCAGTGAGAGGTTTATTTTGGGTGTCCAGGGAGGATGAACCATTTCATAGAACTTAATGAGATTGGTTTTCGATACTTGACTTTCAATGTCAAGCATTCCCAATTCAGCCAGCTCAAGGTGGGTTCATCCAAGGGTTTGGTGAAGATATCAACCAGTTGATATTCAGTAGGGATGAAATGAAGTTCTATGTCTCCTTTCATTATGTGATCCCCGATGAAGTGATATCTGATATCAATGTGTTTGGGTCTTTGGTGGAGGACAGGGTTGTTGGAGATTGCAATTGCACTAGTGTTATCACGTAAGATGGGCACCATTTTGTAATGGATGTCGTAGTCACTGAGTTGAATTTTCATCCATAATACATTGGCACAACATCCTCGCAGCAGCCTACATATTCAGCCTTCAGGAGGACATAGCCACTGATTGTTGCTTCTTTGCACTCTAATGCACCAGCTTTTCCTCCAAGAAATTGACAGGACCCGAGGTACTTTTTCTGTCCATGTTGCAAAAGATAATCGAATCGAGTAACCCTTGAGATCAAACCCTGAGTATTTTGGATAATAGAGTCCAAGGCTTGGGGTTCCCTTCGTGTACCGAGTATTCTCTTGGCTACAATGAGGTGAGATTCTTTGGGATTGGACTGATATCTTGCTATTAAACAGACTGAAAATTGTATGTCCGGTCTAGTAGCGGTTAGATACATCGCTGATCCAACAATCCCTCCTGAAATGAGTTTGATTGACTGATTTGCCGTGAGATCAGTGTCCAAGGTTGTTAGGTAGGACCATTGGTGTCTTCACTGAGGCATAGTCAAATATCTCATATTTCTTCAAGAGATTTCGGGTGTATTTCTCTTGACTGATGGATATTCCTTTATCAGTTTGCCTGATTTGTAGTCCAAGAAAGTATGTAAGTTCCCCATCATGCTCATTTCAAACTTCTTTGTCATTAGTTTTTCAAACTGTTTGCAAAGTTTGTAGTTTGTTGAGCCAAAGATGATATCATCAACATACACTTGGACTAGTATCACATCCTCTTGGGTTCTATAGACAAACAGTGTGTTGTCTATCTTTCCTCTTACAAACTTGTTTTGTATCGTGAAGGCCGAGAGAGTTTCATACCATGCCCTGGGAGCTTGTTTAAGTCCATAGAGGGCTTTGTCAAGCTTGCAGACATAGTCAGGGAATTCACTACTCTCAAAGCCCGGAGGTTGCTGAACATACACATCTTCCTTCAGATCCCCATTTAAGAATGCACTTTTAACATCCATTTGGTAGACCCCGAAGTTCATGTATGTTGCATATGCAAGAAAGATCCTGATGGCTTCCATTCTTGCAACAGGAGCAAATGTCTCATCATAGTCAATGCCTTCTTGTTGACAGTATCCTTTGGCTACTAGTCCGCTTTGTTTTTAATGACAGTGCCGTTTTCATCAGCTTTGTTTCTGAAAACCCACTTCATTCCTATGACTACTACATCCCGAGGACATTTGATCAAGGTCATGACCTTGTTTTTATCAAACTGTTGCAGTTCTTCTTGCATAGCTTGAACCCAGCTTGGGTGTTTTAGAGCTTCAGTGACATTTTTGGGTTCTATTTCTGATAGACAATCAGCATATAGACATTCATTAGTCTGAAGCTGCAGCTAGATTAGTACCATGCTTCCGGTGAGCATGCCCTCAATGGGTTCACCAATGATGTTTACGAGCTCAATATCCTGAGATCTTGTCCACTTACTTTGTGGTCTAGGATCAGAGTTTGATGAGGTCACCGAAGTTCAGGAGTGATATTGGTTACAGGAGCAACAGATTCATTTTGAGCATCTGTTATGATGTCCTGTTCTGGTTGGGTTTCATGAATCACAGTGATCCAATAGTTGGTTCAGTGTTACCTATCCCCTCGCTGGGACCGATAGATTATCAATGAATTCATTGATTATTGGTTGGGGTAGGTTGTGAGGTAAGACATAATATGAGATGTCAACATCGCTTGATATGTGGAATTGAATTCAATGGTGAACTCATCAGGAGGATATCTTGATGAGTCATCAATTCCTATTTCCTCCACTAAGGTGTTAGTGAACCTGATGCTTTCAGAACTTTCATCAAAGGTGACATGAAAGGTTTCCTCAACTTGTTGTCTCCTTGTGTTAAAAACCCTGAAGGCTTTGGAGATCAGTGAGTAGCCTAAAAAGTATCCATCATCAGCTTTTGCATCAAACTTGCCTAGATGATCCTTGTGGTTATGAATGAACACATGACATCCAAATACATGAAAATAGTCGATGTCGGAAGTCTACCTTGAATATCTCATATGGGGTTTTGTTATGTCTTTTGACAATGATTGACCTATTTTGAGTGTAACAGAAAGTTTTGATGCTTCAGTCCAAATGCTTTGAGAGGGTTGAGCCATTTAACATGGTTCTAGCAGCCTCAATGAGAGTTATGTTTTTCCTTTCAAAGAACCCCATTTTGTTCAGGGGTATATGGAGATGAGAAATTTTGAGAAATTCCTTTTTCATCACGGAAACTCTCAAGCTCTTGATTTCTAAACTCAGTACCATTGTCGCTTCGATTTGTTTAACAAGAATGTCATTCGCTTTCAATCTTCCCGATGAATGACATTATTGCCTGACTCTTTTTGGAAAGAAAGTATACCCAAGTGTATCTTGAGAACTCATCAACAATGACAAGTGTATACTTCTCATGCCGATTGATCTGGACTGACAGTCCAAAGAGATCCAAGTGCAGGAGATGAAGACAGCTTTTGATGGAGAAATTTTGTTTGGTTTTGAATGATGCTCTGTGGTGTTTACCCTTTTCACAGGTAGAGCATGGTTTGTCTTTTGCAAAAACCAGTGATGGTAAGCCAAGGACCTTGTTTTGTTTTGCCAAGTTGTTGAGGTTTTTGAAGTTTAAGTGTGAGAGTCTTTTATGCCACAGCCAATTGATAGTTTCAGTGGCTTTGGCAAAGAGACACGTTCCATCTTGGAAGAGTGTTGACATGTCTAGCACATAAACATCATCTCTCCTAGGAGCTATCAACACAACTTCCTTATTGGCATTGAAAATGGTACCTTGTTTATCATTGAATTGTACAATGTATTTAGCATCACATAGTTGACTGACACGGATGAGATTGTATTTGAGACCATTGACATAGGCTATTCTAGAGAAAACTATTCCATTACAGCCATCAACCATAACCTTCAGTAGGGCATGATGAGTTATCACCAAATACTACCTTGGGCCCTGGTTCCTTTACATACTTGTGCAGTATATTCCTTCACACCAGTCATGCTTCTTGAGCATCCACTGTCTAGATGCCAAATAGGCTCCCCGGCATGTCTCTGCACAAGTAGTAAACTGAATTAGTTTCTCTTAGTGACCTACTTACTAGTGGGCTTGGGTCTCAAGGTCTCTCTGAAATTTGCAATCGACTCATGGTCAGTGGTTGTGTGCTGCTACCACAGGTTTTGCATTTAGAGGTTGAGGATGACTCAGTGACTCTAGGTTGTTTGGAATTTCTCCTTGCATGAATGACACCGTCATGTTGGGATGTCTCATGAGTTGGATTACCGCATATATCACAGCATGTATTCATGAGACAATCATCCTGATGATGATCATTAAACCCACAGTGAGGGCACAGAGGAAAAGGTTTTGCTCTATTCTTTGGAGCTGTTTTGGAGGATGAAGCATACTGATGACCAACTTTGGTATAGTTTGCTTGACCGACATACCGTAGATGATCTGCAGCCCTCGTGATCATCCTTTTGCAGATCATGCGTAAAAGGATTCTATAACAATTGTTAGTGGTATGGCTGGTGTAATGACACAACTCACACTTTTGTTTGTTTTTGGAGGTTGACTTAGACTTTGAGGAACCTGGAGGAAGTCTGACTTTGTCTCCTTGATTGGTCTCAGGGACCTTTTCAATGGATTCCATTTTTTCAAGAAGCTTTCTCACAAGTTCTTCCGTCAGTTGCTGTCAATTTGGTCAGCTTCAGTGGGGACAGAGGATGTTGAAGTAGGAGTAGACTCTTGTTGGATTAGTTTTGCTTGTCTTTGTAGGATGGTTCTACCAAGTCCGCACTCTTTCTTTTGGTGAATGAGGATTGAATTGTAGTGAGTAAGCTCGAGCTTGGATCAAGACTCAAGAGATTTCGTGGGTGGAAGCGTGTTTTAGATTCTGCTTCGCACTCAGAGATGTGTTCAGTACCGTCATCTCAGAAGTCCTAGCATGCTCTTTAGAGCTTGGCTCTTAGGCTCAAGAATCCTTCCAGAATCGAAATTTGGAAGCTTACTCTCGGATTAACCCGCTCAATCCAATCACCGGAATTGGGATCACCAACATATTTGTAATCATGCCACCGACACAAATGGCTTAGGAGACCGGTCTTTGTTGAGAGGGTCAGTGGAGATCATCTTCACCTATGACTCTCTTCTCTTGCTACTGGGGCACCCACAACATCAAAGACCCTGGGATTCTTAGCAGTCCAACTATTAAGAATATCATTTGCCTTTTTAAGTTCATCTTGAAGATTCTGATTTCTTTTAGCTAGTTCAGTGTTTTGAATTTGCAAAGTGATCAAGCTTTGCTTGTTTTAAAATAAGCAATTCATCCCTACACTTATTCAGTTCAAAACTTAACTTGTTGTACTTAGAAAAAAGATTCAGTCTTTGCTCTTCTACAAACTTAAGGTCTACATTTAGATAATTCATGTAAGACAACCAATCAGAGTCATCATCCATAGAAAGTAAAATGTTTACCTTCTTCATTGTGATGTTGACCCATTCTCCATTTCGGGCATGATTCTTTCCAACAGCAAGCTTGTCCTCTTCTGAGAGGGCCATCAGTGCAATCGACATGCACCAATTCATCATCGATGAGACCGGCTCTTCATCCCAGTAAGGTTTCAAAGAACGACCCTTGTTTTTACCCTGCATAGATTGAACTTTTTTGTTGTTTCTGAGGGACTGGCCTCAAGCAATGCAAGCTTAGCTTTTGCTTTCTTATACTTAGCTTCATAATCAATGGTTTTGTTAAGATCGGATTTGTTTTGAACATTTTGATGAGACTGATAGATTTTTGGTTGAAATTTGCTAAAGCCTGAAGACTGGTTAGATCCTGATGGTTTGTAAGAGGTTTCAGAAGAAGTTTTTGAAAACAGCTTTTGCAAAATGGCCTCTTTATGACACTTATAGCATTCAATGTCTTCAGTTGCTTTAGCAGTTGAAAAACCTTTGTTTCTTTTTTATAAACCTTCGAGAGTTAGCAAGGAGTGCCCTTTCCTGAAATTCAACATTCGTGTCATTTAGGTACTCCTCACTTGATCTCTCATCGCTCATCATCCGAAGTTTTCTTGGAAATCTTGAACCACATTGTTAGAAAAGAAAGCAGTTGAAATTGGTGATGAGGTGGTGGTCATGGACTTCTTGACTTCCTGAGACTTCTTTAAGTCGTGGTATCGTCCTGTTGATGAGGTTTACCTCATAGACAAATTTCCCATAAATTTCAGGAAGCTCAAGATTTTGGATATTATTAGCATTCCTAAGTCCCCAGAGAAATTCAACCACTTCTCAGAGAGACTGTTGACAAAACCAACATTGATTTCATGTTTGGACAACTTAACACCATCATTTGAAAGTTCATTTAAGAGAGTTTTGTATCCGTGTAAGTTTGAGAGAGAGTTTCTGAGTCCTTAGCCCTGAAGGTGTTATACTCAAGTTTCAGGTCCATTATCCTGCTTTCCTTGGTGTCAGATGGTCCTTCATGACTATGAACTAGGTCATCCTGTGTTTGCTTAGCTGTACTACGCTTATAACATCCATAATATCGCCGTGAAGACAAGATATTATGATACTTTTGAGTCTTTGGTCCCGTTGACCACTCTTCTTTCATCCTGGTCCATTGAGCTTCGGGTTTGGGCAACCCTTCAGCAGTCTTTGGGATAAATGGACCTTCATTTATACACTTGATATAATAAGGTTCCATCCCAATCAAATAGCAAAGCATTCGCTTTTTCCATTTGTTGAATTTGCCAACTTCAAGTCTAGGGCAACAAATAATAAGCTCCACCCTCTTTATCGACTAGTTGGGGTACATCAATTTCAGCCATTTAGGATCCTAATTTAAAAACTTTTAGAGCGGCCTAAAAAAGAGTTTTATAATTAGCCTGTCTCTCATACCACTTGTTGTTCCCGCTCACTATCGTTTAAAAACAGTTTAAGTTTATAAAACAAGTTAATAGTGAACTATGACTGAAATTAACATAAGGAAAACACACCAAGTAATTTTCAACATCATATTCTTATTAGAAATAAATCAACAAAGAATACGTTACCCAAGTACTTGCGGAATAGTACTTGGGATTGAAATGACAAAGTTGGGTGACTCTTCTCTAAGCTCAGGCTAAGTCTGAGCACAACTCTTAGAGCTCACTGAGCTATCTCAGGAATCAAGTTGTATTTGGAGGAGTGAAAAGATGGCTTGCCTGTGTGTGTGTTTTTACAATTCACAAGCTTAATCTTTTCACTCCATCTCTTATGCTATATTTATACATGTATGAGATTTAACTCTATCCTAAGTGACAAAAACTGACATCATACAGAAGACAAAATACTGATGTATTTTGTCTCTGTTTACAAAAACTATTCTAAGTAAAAGACAAGGCTGCTTTCCATAACTCAGTAATGACACTGAGCTTGTAAGTTAGCCATTCAGGGAAAGTTGACAAGGACTTCTTTATCTGATTCAAACTTCTCCCGCCTTGTCCCGCTCTTTCTTCAGCCTATTTATCCTTCACTTCTTCTTCTTTTGTCTTCAGTGTAAAAGTTGGAGAGGAGTCTTAGGGATTCAGTGAGTTATTGTCATCACTCACCGAATCCATCATCTTCTTCTTGACTCCGCCTTCACCCTTTTAAGTTCCGCCTACTCGAGTGGAGAGACTTCTTCTATGCCTCGCATCGAAAGTGTCCCGAAGATGACTCACTGAGAGGCTATGCACTCAGTGACCTGATTAGTGTTTAACGGACTAAACACTTGGGCTATTTTCTATTCAAATCCTAGATTAAGGGGTTTGGGTATTTATTGAACCCAACAGCATGCCCGCCAATGTGAAAACCTACGATGGAACAGGTGATCCGGACGATCACCTAAAATTTTTGAATCACCGCTACCATCTAAAATTGGCCACAACCTGTGTGGTGCCACATGTTCAATTCCACATTAGTGGAAAATGCGCTAAACTGTTCAAGAAGCTTCCACGCAGAAGCATTGATGGCTTTGAAGAGTTACGGAAGGCATTTCGCCTGAACTTCACTCAAAGGAAAAGTGCGCCAAAAACCCCGCGAAATTACCGTGGTAAAACAACGGGCCAGGGGAATCTACAAGCGCTTATGTGGAGCGCTACAAAGATGAGTGCATACATATCAAGGCATGCCCTGAAATACTAAAGATCTCAGGGTTCATGAATGGGATCAATAACCCGGAACTCATCAAAAAGCTGAACGACAAGGTCCCCCAAACCTTTGATGAACTTATGAAACGCACAAGGTCCTTTATCCAAGGAGAAGCTGCCGCGGCGGACAACAAGAAAGGCTACTCAACTATAGGTCACAAGAACAGCCTAGGAGACAATCCAGTGACCAGAGTAGCAACCACAACAAGAACTACCGCGGCCAGGGGAGCGGACGAGATAATGACAAATATACCCCGCTAACCAGGACTCCAAAGGAGATATTCGGGACGGAAGGCACGAACTTCCCGAGGCCCCCACCAATGCGCACCCTTTAAGAGCGGCCAGAGGGAACATATACTGCGACTATCATGGACAGAAGGGCCACACCACCAATGAGTGTGTTCAATTGCGCCAACTAATTGATAAGCTCGTAAAAGAAGGCAGATTGGACCATGTAGTTAAGAACATCAAGGAAGGGAAAGATAAGCAAAAGATCGAACAAGAAAGAAGTACCTAAAGATAAGGTCGATACCATCTACATGATACAATCATGGCAAATAATGACTAGGCGTAAGATCACCAAAAGTTTTCCCGCGGAAACGTAAATCTCTTTCCCCACCTTGATCATGGATAACGCAGTGGTCGAACCGCTCACCATTGAAATTAATGCAGGGGTCACGATATCCACCGCATGTATGTTGATGGAGGAGCATCCGCAGACCTAATGTATGAACATTGTTTCAAGCGACTACGACCTAAGATACAAAGTCGCTAGTCCGGCCATGACGCCGCTTGACTGGTTTTACAAGAGAAAAGATATGGCCCATGGGGAAAATACGCCTACTAGTCAATGTTGGTAATAAGGAACATTCCACAACAGCCTGGATGAATTTCATGGTGATCAAATCCCCTTCGCCATACAATGGCATTATTGAAAGACCAGGGATATCAGCCTTGCGCGCAGTACCGTCTACAACACATGGGATGCTCAAGTTCCCGGTGGAGGGAGGCATTGTTACTCTCTACAATACCACCGTACTACCTAGAGAATGTAACACGATTACATGTGAGACGACACACATTTCGCAACAGCCACAGAACTAAAGTATCAAATTTGAGGGTCGCAATTCATCCCGATTACCCAGATCAAGAAGTATCGACGGGGATCGCCGATAATCGGGCAGTGGCGCCGTGTGCACTCTTGCAAAAGAGTCTGGATATCTTTGCATGGGAACCAAAGCACATGACCGGTGTACCACGCCGACAGAACACAAGTTGAGAATCCGACAAGGATACTTCCAAGACGACAAGAAGCGCGCCAAGCTCCGTGAGCCGCACAAGCAATTCCGCGTATACATAAACTTGTGGATGCGTATCATGCGAGAAGTCTATTACCATGACCGGCTTTCCAACCCAGTGATGGTCAAGAAGAGCGACGGTAGTTGGCGGATGTGCGTGCTGACTTCACGATCTCAACAAAGCATGTCCACAAGATCGCTACCCACTACCGAGATAGACCGAAGATAGAATCTTTATGCGGATACCCACTTAAATGCTTCTTGAACGCATACAAAGGATACCACAAAATCCAAATGGCTAAAGAAGATGAGGAAAAAACGGCCTTCCATACAATCCAAGGCTTCTATTTTTATACTAAGATGCCCTTTGGCTTGAAGAACGCAGGTGCCACCTACCAGCGATTGGTAGATAACGTATTTGAAAAACAGGTGTGTCGCAACCTAGAGGTTTACGTTGACGACCTTGTCATAAAAAGCCATACTGAGGACGAATTGGTATGCAATATTGAAGAGACATTTAAGACATTATGAGAGATCAACATGAAGTTAAATCCTAAGAAATGCACCTTTGGCGCTATAGAAGGCATGTTCCTGGGATATTTGATAGAGCCCGATGGCATTAAACCATGTCCGTAAAAAACGAAGTCGTCATCCAACTTCCTTCACCGCACGCTGAAAGAAGTCCGCTCTGAATGGAAAACTAGCCGGTTTGAACAGATTCTTATCCAAATCACAGATAAGTCACCCCTCTTCAAAACGCCAAGAAGTATACGAAAAAGGAGATTTTCGCCGACTACGGAGGCGTAAGCTTTTATACAGCCTTAAACAACACCTAGCAGCGCTCCCCACGCTAGTCGCCACCGCCTGGGAAGAATTAATCATGTACTTATCTCATGACTCATGGAGCAACAACATGTGCTACCGACGGTAGAATTCAAGACAAACACCGACTCAAGAAAATGGAGGTTAACTACAGCGCAATGGAGAAGTTGGTCTTGGCATTAGTATTCGCCGCTAAACGCCCGAAAGGTGTACTTCCAGCGCACCCAATAGCGGTGATCACGCATCAACCTATCAAGCAAATAATCTCCAAACCCGACGACGGATCTACGAAGTGGAGCGTGTTGCTAGGTGAGCATAACATCTCCTACGCATCGCGACCGCGATTAAGGGGCGATACTAGCGACTTCATCATCGAAAACCGGACACCGATGATGCCTTCACAAAACAAGGTGGAACTACAAGAACCATGGATTTTATTCATGGACGGATCTTCATGTGTGGACGGGTCGTGCAGTGCCTTATCCTCACGAAGTCCAGAGGAAATGGAATTCACCCACGCACGCGCTTTGAATTCACAACAACAAACAACGAGGCAGTATGAAGCCCTCATTGCCGGACTACGATTGCAGCTCGAATGGGCATACGCAACCTAGAAGCAAATGTAGATTCCCTTTTGGTAGCCAACCATGTGTTGGGCGAGTACGTGGCTAAAGAGGAAAACATGATTCAATACCTCGACAAGACCAAGTCCCAAATCCAGGGCTTTGACAGGTTTACCATCAAACAAGTTCCTAGAGGGGAGAACAGAAAGGCGAATGCACTGAGCAAGATTGCATCCACAAGCTTTGCGCACCTATCAAAACAAGTATTGGTGGAAATGCTGAAAAGCAAGTCCATCTCAGAGATGGAAATATCCACGGTGATAGAGGAGCAAGGTCCTACATGGATAACTCCAATAGTCGAGTTTATAAGCAAGGGCGTATTGCCCCAGGAGCATAAGGACGCCCGACGAATACGGCGCACATCACAGAGGTTTGAACTTTGGGACCGTGTACTATATCGGCGTTCATTTCTACAACCATGGCTTCAATGTGTCGGACCCCTTCAAGCAGATTACGTACTCTGAGAAATCCACGCAGGCTCATGTAGTATGCACTCAGGACCACGGTCCGCTTGGCGCTGCGCTTTACGGTTAGGATACTACCGGCCTACGATGCACCGTGACGCTGTGGAACTTAATAAGAAAGTGTGGTGACCGCCAAGTTCATTGCACCCATTCCACGCCAACCACAACAGGAGCTAACACCTATTACGTCGTCATGGCCATTCTATAAATGGGGTATCGACATTGCCGGCCCCTTCCGGGTGCAGCGTTAGGGGATTGAAATTCCTTATAGTGGTTGTAGACTATTTCACTAAGTGGATTGAAGCAAAGGCGGTTGCACAATCACAGAAATCGTAAACGATTTGTTTGGGGAAATATCGATGCCGCTTTGGATTACCCGGGAAATCATCTTGGACAACGGAAAACAATTCTGGACAACCCTTTCAAGGAATGGTGCTAAAACTAAATATTAAACAAAGACTTCGCGTGGTTAAACACCCACAAACCAATGGTTTAGTCGAGCGTGCAAATCAAGTCCGGGTGAAGGAATTAAAGCACGCTTAGACAAACACAAATGGAGGTGGGTGGAGGAGTTATCGCATGTTTTGTGGGCACACCGCACTTCAATCAAAGTTAGCACGGGGGACACCCCCTTTTCTCTTGTCTATGGGACAGAAGCCATTATACCCGCCGAAATTGGGATGCCAACTATTCGTACAACCGAAGTTAATGTCACAACCAATGACGATGAACGATGTATCGACTTGGACCTGTTGGAAGAAAGGCGCGAGCGTGCAGCTATATGTGAGGCGAGAGCTAAGTCAAAAATGAAGGGATACTATGATTCTAAAGTTCGCCGCCTCATTCGCATCTCAAAGCGACTTTGTCTATCGCTACCAATGATGCGAGCCATATAGAAGATACAGGAAAACTTGGACCGAAGTGGGAAGGACCTTATGAGGTCCTTGAAGCATTAGGAAAGGTCGCGTACAAGCTACATGACATGGATGGTCGTGAACTACCACACACATGGAACATTTGCAATCTCAAGCTTATGTTATTCTAGGAACGGCTACGCCCAACGCACGACACCCCGCATTTTAGTAAAGTGCTCAATAAATATCTGTGTATTTACATTCTGTTTTACTTAGGAAAATGTCTTTTTTCTTTTTACAAAAACTTGCAAGTACTAATAAAACGTAGCGGTTTCTAGCTAACTCCGCAACACATTTCAATTTGTTATTTACATATTATTTATATCTCAACATTGTTGTTATCTTATCTTTTGCCTACATGGCGTGCATGCATTTAATAAACCCACGATGGTAAAAGGATGAGTAAACCTACTAAATAACTCGTTGAGTAAGAGGGTTGCAAACCCATCAACATCGGATCATGCATCCTTGTTAAACACCTTATTTTCAAGACGTTGGAATAAGTTCAATGTGCATTCCACGATGGATGCGCAACAATGCATACTGTGCGCGTTTAACAAACTAGGAATCAAGACTCTTGACTCCTTAATATGATATTTACAGTACGCTGCATATCACATCATACACGATTATGATACAAGTATTTAGACATTATGTTTCAAGTATGACTTTCATACATGCTTATGGACTTCATATCTTGTTTGCGCTTATATGATTGTTTGATCCTTAGACAACAAGAACGTTTTTCATTCAAAGACGGATAACTAAGTACAAAAATTATAAGTCGCAACAACATTCAGATCAACGCACCTTCAACAAAAGGAAAATCTTATTATGAACCACGAGTTCTTACAAAAGAATATTTACAAAGAAGCTATGGCCTACATACTATTACAACGCCTCAGATGTGAGCTCTCAATACGGTTTGCAGCGTCTCCAGCCTCTTTCAGTGTCTTCAATAGGTCAGAATCCTGGCGCGATACCGTTGCCACACTAACAGGTACCCCGTCGGATCTAGGGAGATGCGCTGCGCCAATACCACACAAAATGGCCTTTCCCTTCACGCCCTTCTTCTTCGCGAGCCTCGTGGCATGGGCCTCTAAGGACTCTTTCAACGGAATTTCCTTCTCAAGGGCAAATGGGTTCAGGATGTCGCGGCGGCGAGCGAAGATAGGCACTTGCAGCTGTGACTCATCAGGCTTCAAAAAATAGTCGATCAAGTCTCTGCATTATCAGCACGGTGGCGGGCCAAGGTTAATCGCTCCATAATCACACCTATGGGATAATCCTGGTCGCGCTCCAACTCCGCAATCAGAGGAAGCTCCAACAGCTTCATCTTCTCCATTGCAGCAACCAGATCATCATACGCTCGCTCATTATACCCGGGCACCTGTACAACAGGCACTTTCAAAAGGCCACCCTCATGAAGCTCTTCTATAGCCTCTGCCTTGCCACGCGCTATCGCGCACTGAACGACACCCCCGAAGGCGTCCACCACCTCTCGAGATTCCAAAGTAGTTAAGGAAGCGAGGCGCAAACCATGGCTGATGAGCCACCTGTGCTCAGCGATTGTGGAAACTAACTGAGGATACAGCTCTTCATCATACTCAATGCTGAGCTTGCGAAGCTTCATCTCCTGCTTCTCCAACATTCCCTCCATGGCTGCACGAAACTCTCCCAGCCGCGAGAAGTGCTCATTCTTCCCATTCTCCAAATATCCAAGTGCCCAGACGCAAGTAGCCTTATAATCCTCTAGTGCGGAACGCTCCTGGCTCACTTGGGTAAGTAATGACATCTTATCTTCCGCAAGTTTTTTGGCATAGGATCTTGCTGCCTCTGCTTCAGCCTGAGCACTAGCCAAACGTGCCTCTAGCAACGCAATCTGTTTGTCCTTCTGAGCACTCTGGCTACTCTCCCCAGCATACCTTGACTTCAGCTGCGCGACCAATGTAGCCTGGTGCGCAGCAGCCAAACCAAACTCCTCAAGAAGTTGGTCCATTGGCACATCCCCAGAAGCCAATGGATCGGCGCCTTGGTTCTCTGGCGCAGGAGGGTCAGTGCGAATGGGACTCGCCTTGGGGGGCGACTCCCCAGAATGTCCAGAAGTAACCCCAGCGGTTTCAACACTACACGCCAACAAAAAGATTTTGTGATTATTTCATAATACAAACATGGATGTACTAAATGCTTCGGCGACAATACTTACTTGGGAGGAGTAGTCTCAGTTACGCGGAGGGGTGATGCATCCTCAGATGATGACTCCACGTCATGAATGACAGGGCGTTTCCTCCTAGATGAGCCTGCGCCACCATCACCAGGCGCCCTCTTGCGCTTGACTCCTTGCTCCACTTCCTCTGGCTCCACAGGGAGGTCCTCCACGCTCTCCACTATGTCTGCTTCCACTACAGGAGAGTGCACCCTGGGGCTGGGCACGCTGCACAGAGGGGTTGCCTCCAGCACAACGGTGGCATCACCCTCGGGTTCCTCCAGCTCCATCTCCATGGTGCGCCCAGCAGTGGCTTCCAAAATGGGGACTTCTCCCTCTCTCAAAGGGCGCACCCCCACGGTGACCTGTCGAGGTTTCGCCAACTGTACAACGCTGAACAAATCCATCTCTGCGCAGCACAAACAAACAACAACAAGAGTTATATAAAGTAAAAAGGTGCAAAGAAAGGCTCACATTAATAAAGCAAAGGAGTAGGAAGGACGAGCACCCACCCTGGTCATCCGCGTCTAAGAAGGTTGGCACCTCGTCAGGACTATCGAAATAGTTGCGACTGATGCCCATGTGTACCAAAAATTCCTCGGGATAGGAACTGATGGGAATATGATTGGCGTTTATCATTTCCGCATCATCTGCGCTATATGTTCTAGGGAGGGGGCGCTCATCATTCGGTAGCGAACTTTGAGTATAGAAGACGAAACGCCATGAGAACAACGCCTCATCAACCCAGAAGAATTTCTCTCTCCAGTTCCTAAGCGCGTCTAGTTTTTCAGTAGAACATTGCAGCCGCCCTGCGCACTTAGCGAATGAAACCCATCCGTTTGACCACGTTGTATGGTAAAACGCACGGAAGAGATAGATAGTGGGGTTAATCGCCCACAAACGGCAATTCACCTCGAAGTTAGTTATTTTCGCTGCACCTATGCAGTGCAGCTGGGATATGTGGAGGTGGTAGTAATTTAATACGTCGCACAAGAATAAGGATATGGGCACACGTTGATTCGCAAATTCAAAAAAACGCGTGTATACCCCTACTTTCCCTTCGGGGAAATCCGCTATTGATGCCTGCGCAGCCGAAACTACCGGATGCAGCGCAAACGGGATATAATATTCCGAGGTGAACTCACGCAGTTCATCCTCGGTCATATCGGATGCAAAATCGGTTAATCCACGAACCATAATCAGGTTTAGAATGCGCACGCGCGGTTACCTTTAAACGTGTGTGGTTTTCTTGGTTGATATTTTAAGCTTTTCAACAATGGTGGAAATGATTCTTTTACTGTGATAAACACAGTGAAAGGGAGGCGGTAGTTTATATAGGGTTCCAAATCCATGCGATGATTGACACGTGGACCCCACTTTCTCCAAATGTGTGGATGGGAGTTGCTGATGTGGCACACTTTCCATTCACTTTCCCACGTTTTACGAGGTATGTATTTGACATATTTTGACTGGATTCACCGTATCTTCTTTAAGGCGGGAAACCTTTGAAGCTTCTCCGCTACGCCTTGGGGAATATATGAGCTACAGTTATTAGTCTAGCATCCGCGGGTTTCACCCTGCGCATACTAGACTGGGGGGACATGATGACGTATAGTCCGTATTCGGGTCATGAACCCGACCAATAACGCTACCAGCAATTAAGCCCAGTACGAATGGGCTAACCCGACAACGATTTGGGCTCACTAAGGCCCAAACCCAAAGTTATTTATGATTTTGGATATCGGATATCTCTTACTTATGAGATATGTACTGATTGACCGACTTAGGCGGGATACGCCGAAGGTTGGGGAACACGAAACCAACAAGGATTCCGTGTGTATATAAGGGGCATCTCGACCCTCATTAAAGGTACACTCTAAAACCCTAACTCTCCACTAAACCCTAAAAATCGATTACTTACTCTCACGCCAGAGGATAATCGTGGGAGACAATCCCACGATAAGCCTAACGGTGTTTTCTGTTCTCTTAGTGCGCAGGTCTCAAGCATCAAGATCTAATTGGTACGAGAATCGGAGTCCAAATAAGGAACGCCCAACTTTTGTATCAACACTAATTATTTGTTTTAGAATATGCATCATATGATGAATAAAGACTTATTAAGTTTGGAAAGGCAACATGTTTTACTTAAATACTTGGTGAAAACTTAGTAAGAGCCATATTTGTTTCAAGTAGTTTAACAACTATCTAAAGTTCTACTGATCATTTAGACAATGTTTTTCTTAGAGAGTAGGTTGTAAAACTTTTATATCGATACTTGGATGAGACTCAAAAAGAAAAATTAAATCCAAAATGCCTACTTACTATGCTAGCGTTTTCTGTCTGTCATCTATTAATGGCCTTACGTATATTGATTAGAAATGTGCAATCTTAGCTCTCAAATGTGTAGTGTCCAGGTACGTTGTGTATTTTTGAACAACAATATCTAATTTGGTTGCTTTGCAAAGCATTGGTGTTTCGTGATATCCTCTAAAGTACTTTTAGATACGTGTTCTAGTTTTTTAAACTTTGTCATAGTTTTTGAAGGTTGGTATGTGGTCATGGTTACTGATTCTACACAGTTCATGTTCATAGGGTGGCAGAAGATTGTCAAGATAGAGTTCAAATGTTTTTTTTAAAGATTTTGGAACATTTTCCTTTATGGTTACCAATTATCTACAGTTTATGTTATAGGGCAATGTAAAAGGATATGAAGGTGGAGTTTAATTGTTTTTTAGACTCTTGGCCAAACAGAGAGAATTTGCATCTAGACTTGGTAACTTATTAATTTAGCAGACTGATGTTTAGCTCGCCGCATCAGTTTGGCGATGGTGTGTTCGATAGTTGTCGTGGTGCGCATAGATCTGTGACCGCATTTCAGGTTGGTGTTTTTGCCAAAAGTGGTTGCGGTGTGGCAGTGTTCGATAGCTTTCGTTGTGAATATAGATCTGTGATCGCATATCAGCCAAACATTATGCGTGATCGATTCATTAATCCAATATTCTGTGTCAAAAGTTGGTGCCTTGAATTTAGAAGTAGGTACTAGATGATATGAATCGCCTTCTGATACTTTGGGATTTTGGTACGTGGTTATACTTGTTGACTCTATATACTTTGTATAATATGTGGTAGTGAGTGTTTTTTTTTATAAAGTCTGATATGTAGTCCCTTGCTGTTAAATAAAAAGGGCACTGATTGTTTGTTTGACAATTCAATATGCTTAGAATAAGGTTTTTTGTGTAACTTATTGTTTTATGTTTTGGCTGTTTGTAGATGTACAATGTATTTGAATATAAAAATATGCAAGTGTTGTCATCTTTTGTATTTTGGATCTTTCAACATAGCTTCTCGATTGTCATTATGATTTTAAAGCATAGTAATGATCTTTCAACATAGCTTCTCGATTGTCTTTCCGACAAAAGTTTACCTTTGCAGATTAATAGACGACAATTTCCAATATTTGTATGCTTTGCAATGAGTATCAACAAAAGGCAAGGGCATTCTCTTTCGAAAGTGAGAATATATTTGCCTAAACATGTCTTCATTCATGGGAAGCTATTTGTTGCGGTATCAAGAGTCACAAGTCGCAAAGGGCTAGATATTTTGATATACGATAAAGATGGAAAGGTTTGCAGCAATACTATGAATGTTGTTTATCCCGAAGTTCTTCAAAAAGTGTGACAAACTACAAACATGTTCAATGAGCCATATTACTGTCTTTTTTTTTATCATGGTATTTGTCACTAGTTGGTGAACCTTTGAAACTTTTACATATATTTCCTAATCATTCATATAATGCTTTTTGTTTATATGGGTATGATATTTATATGATGTTGTTTTACTTACAATACAATTATTTTATTGCCCTTCGCGAAACCTGCGGGTCTATAGTCTAGTTTATATATTTCCAAATAACTTGTAACAACTTTACGATAATTATGAGCCGCGAATATAGTCAAGTTAAAGGACTGCTCCTCATGTGAATGGGTTGCGAGATATAGTAGACTCGAAGGTTACAAAAATTCATAACATAAGGTTAAACAAAAACCTCAACACGCGGTAACTGGATCACAATGATCCAATAAATATGAGACTTCCAATCAAACTAGTAACATATCTCATTTGTCAAGCTCAAGGTGCATCGAGGTAATCGAATTAAGTATTTTAAGCAAAAGGGATCGGTTTTATGCTTCTCTTTTCATTAAAAAAAAAAAAAAGTGTGAATACAAATAACCACCATTAATTTTGAAAGGATACAAGAAACTGAACAAAAGCTTGGACATACTTGTCACAACATTGCAATTTAATTCAGATACTTATCGACACCAAGTAACAAAACAGTGCTATGTCGACACCAAGTAACAAAACAGTGCTACATCGAAAGACGCTTGAGCATATTCACCTTTTAGTACTTTATATGAATAATAAGATATGCTATTCTAATCGAATACCTTACTCCAACTAATTGAAACATGGAGGGTGCAGTGCTCGTGGATCTGGTACTTGGCAAGGGTATAGTTATCCTGGAGTAGCTTTCCGCCCCATATGAGAATTTGCCGGACCGTGGGAGTACCATCCTTATCCTGGATCTTGGCTTTCACACTGATGATGGTATCTGAGGGTTTAACTTCCACAATTATTGTCTTTCCGCTAAAGGTCTTGACAAATATCTGCATCAGCAATCCCCTTGATTTAAGCACAAGTGTTAGGATAGATTCCTTATAGATGTGGTAGTCGGAAAGGGTACTATTGTCCTCAAGAGCCATTTCATTAAAGATTAGCACCTGTCTGTCGGCAGGGATACCTTCCATACCCTTGATCTTTGCTTTCAAGTAGCCAACTGTGTCTGAGGGTTTGACTTCAAAAGTTATTTTCTTTTTGGTGAGGGTCATGACATATATCTTCATCAATCCCCATGATTTAAGCATAAGTGTGACGGTGGATTCCTTTTTAATGTGAAAGTCTGAAAGGATACCACCGTCCTCAAGAACCATTTCATTGAATATCAGCGCCTGCTGTTCAGAAGGAATACCTTCCGTATCCTGGATCTTGTCTTTCACATGGCGAATGTTGTCTGTAGGTTTGACTTTTAAAAGGATGGACTTTGTTGTGAATGTTTTTATGAATATCGGGATCAATCCCGTTGATTTAAGCAGAAATGTGATGGTGGATTTGTTGTTGATGTTGAAGTCAGAAATGGTACCGCTATCCTCAAGAACAATTCCATCAAAGATCAATGCCTGCTGGTCCCGTGGAGTACCTTCTTTTTTCTGAATCTTAGCTTTCACGTCGCCGATGTTCTCCGAGTGTGTGACTTCCAGAGAGAACGTCTTTCCATTGAAGGTCCGAACAAATATTTGCATCAGTCCCTTTGATTTAGGGATAAGTGTGAGTGTGGATTCGTTCATGATGTAGAAGTCGGCGAGGGTATCAATGTCCTCAGGAACCATTTTGTTGAAGATCACCACCTGCTCGTCTGGAGAAATACCTTCTTTATTTTGGATCATGGCTTTCACGTTGTCAATGGTGTGATTGGTGTCTGAGCATTTGACTTTAAGAGCGATTGTCTTTCCAGTTCTGGTTTTGACATATATACCTGCAGAAGTAAAATGAACATGATAATATTTTAAAAAATATTTAATCACAAATTAACATAAATCAAGGGACCTAACACAAATCAACTACTTAGAAACTTAATACTGATACAATCTGGAATGTTTGTCATATGTTCACATATTTGAATTACAGTTGACAAAGTTATACCAATATGGTTTTTTGTTTATTGCACTATTCTTTCGTTCATTGTACTTGAACTATCTCAGAATTGATGATAACTAAACCTAAAGACACAGTCTAAGTTTCTCATGTATCATATCGGCTTTCTCATCCACCTTATCTCCATTTCATTTCCAAGATGAGGAATACAAATCCACCTCAACTCAATGTGCCATACATGTAGAAAATATATATATGATGCACTAGTGATTCATTGTATTCTTCAAAAAAGTTAATTTTGGTCATTGTTTATTTTTGTTCATACAGGTGTGAGCTAAATGTCTAAGCGTTGGCGAAACTAGTTGAAGCTAGAGCTTATGGGTAGTTAAATAATTAAATATTAAAAGACAAGGGTATTTATGGTATTAGCCACAGCAAAAGTTCAAGATTCTTTTAGAAGCTCCTGCTACAGAACTTCTTTTAGGCTTCTTATCCAAGCAAAGCTAATTTTGAAAGCTCAAGCTCCAATAAGCTCACAAAAACTTTATGGTAAACACACCCTATATGAACAAAAAAGCAACATAGACAACTAAGTTATGTCAGAGTGACTTATAAAAGATGTTTGAACATTAGGGATAAGAAAAAAATATACAATGATCCACATGAACAATTTTTGTTGTGATTAACGCACTTCCGAGATGAGGAATTAGATAGAACAATTTCACAATAAAAAAAGAAAAAAGAATTAAACAATGGTTGGCAAAAGCCTAAATCCACAACGAAAGCGAGAATGGAAATTTAAAAACAAAGATGGAGTACCGAGGTTACATAGTGTATTGCTCAAAATCTAGGCTCCGAGAAACTGATGAGGACAAGATTGAGTTTACCCTCGGACATTAAACAAATTCTATTCCAACAACATCATAATTGTGTTCAAGGTAAGAGAACCGTGGTCGAATAAACGGGTGAATTTTTAAGATTACAAGCTCGTTGTAATTTGAGTGAAAACGGAGGAAGAAACCCCGGCTAGATAGATAAGTTGATTGAACTCTTCAACTCAGGATTAGTTGAGTTTGATATCCATTTGGTCCATAGATCAAGCTCAAAATCTGGCTATGAAGGCGGGCAAGATGGCTTCTAAATCCGTAATTAGGTATAGGCGTTCAACCGGAGAAAGTTCAAGTATGTTAGCTAGTCATAGTGGTCGGACCAATCAAAGCTAGCTCACCCTTCCTACTACTACTCTTACTACTACTTCAAGTTCAAAGGCTAGCGGAAGTGGAGTAGAAAAGCTAAAGGATGGTTAGCCAGCAAATTCTAATCCTTATGCTAAACTTTTGGCTCCCAAGTGCTTTAGATGTGGATTATCGGGCCATAGTTCTAAATCTCTAATGTATGCCCACAGAGGAGTACTTATTATGCGGAGTATGTTGATGAGGAGGGAATGTTTGTAGATAAAGCATTTCAAGAGGAAGAAGGTTTGGAATACATCGAGGTCGTAGAAGGAGAGGCAGAACAAGGTACTTGTGTCATCCAATGAACTTTGTGTTCACCGAAGGTTAGTGATTTTCAGAACGTAATAAGATTCTTCAAACTGAGTGCTCGGTTAAAGAAAAGGTTTGTTCTATGATTATTGATGGAGGGAGTTGCGAGAATTTGGTGTTAAGTTACTAAGCGAGCCTCATCCAATATCCTATCAAATTGGTTGGATTAAGAAGGGACCGGCTATGAAAGTGACTGAAATTTGTAAGATTCCTCACTATTGGAAAACATTACAATGAGTTGGTTACTTGTGATGTTGTGGATATAGAAGCATGTTACATATTGCTAGGACGACCATGGGAACATGATGTGAATGCTACACACCAAGGTAAATCTAACATGTATTTATTTAAATGGAGTGGTAAAAATATTGGTATATTACATCTAAATGTCTCTTCTCCTGAGAAGAAATTGGAAAGCAAAACTTTGGTTTCTTCACCAAAACAGTTTCAAGCCAAAAGAAAGGAAACATGAATTTCGGTGGATAGTCGAGCCAACAACAATATCACGGTAATGTATCGTTTTCTTATTCCATGTCTTGATGATCAGCTTTCAGGAGCTAAATTGTTTTCTAAGATCGTTTGAGGAGTGGTTATCATCAAATTCGGATTAAACCAGGTGATGAGTGGAAGACCGCTTTCAAGACGATGGATGGGTTGTATGAATGGCTTGTCATGCCATTTGGGTTATATAATGCGCTTAGCACTTTTATGTGTTTGATGACTCAAGTTCTTAGGCTATTTGTGGGTAAGTTTGTTGTGGTTTACTTTGATGATATTTTGATTTATAGCCGAATGGAGAAGGAGCACTTAGATCATTTACGAGCCGTTTTGAAAGCTTGGGAGGAAAATGACTTGTTTGCAAATTTAAAGAATTGTACTTGTCTTACTCTACAAAAGACTCGTCATCTTTCTCAAACAAACATGTGTGTTCGTTGAATTTTGGATTTGAAATGAACCTCACACCCAATTTCTTTTATAGGTGAATCCGCATCAAGTGGTCAAAGCATGAAATTAAAACTTTCACTTGGCTCATTAACGTGATATTACCACCAATTTATTCAGGGGTGTTGGTTTATTTTAATTTTAGAGATATCATTTTATTTAAATCTGGAAAAGCTGATAAGCTCTTTTTAGGCATACAAGCTTATATAGTTATATATGGCCCCCTTTTTTCCTGTACAGCAAAAAATGGACACATACATTGAGGATATACAGTGGTGTTGTGTTATGTATTTACAGATAATTTAAAGTTAGGTTTTTCGTATAAAATTATACGTATTAACCCATGCAAGCAGCAAGACACAGTCAAATTAAAATATAAACCCTAATGAGCCATATATAAAATGACTAGTAGCAAATGCAGTATTTAATGGATAAAATGAGGATGATGGGTGGAAAATGATACTTACTATATCGATCATCCGCCATATATGTTTCTTCGGATTTTCCCAAATAATGTTCTGTAGAAAAAGTGAGCTAAGAAAGGTTTTTAATTTATTTAAGCCCCCTGGTATAACTTTATTAATAATCACTATATATAATAGTGAAACCCTAATACCTAGAATCCACAAACCGGGCTTGGGCCTAATTATCCATTAATACTTCCCTGCAGTTCGAGCGGCAAAATCGCGAAAGCTCGAACTGAAATAGAAAACTAAGAAAGCAAAGTAAAACAATAAACCAAAATAAACTAAGAAAGCAAATTTGACACCAACAAAAGTCATCTTGGGAATTAATACCCTGTATTCGACACCGACAAAAGTCGTCTCAGGAATTGATACCCTAGATTCAACACCAACAAAAATCGTCTCGGGAATTGATACCCTGGATTCGACATAAAAAAAACAATTAAATAACTATATATATATATATATATATATATATATATATATATATATATATATATATATATATATATATATATATTTAAACAATAACATTAAAATAAATCAATATAAGAGATCCTCAAAACACATAAAAAAACGAAAACCGTAACACCTATAAATCCAACCACCAAACCTAATAAATTTCCACGTCAAGAACACTCATCCTTAAACTCCTCAACCTTATCATTATCAACAAATCTAGCCTTAAAAAATCCAAACATTTTTTTTTTTTTTTTTTTTTTTTCTTTTTTTTGAATTCGAAAGGCAAATCCAACATGCTCTTACCAATCTGCTGACTATAACATTGCAATATTCACAATTGCCATGCTTTCTCTCTTCTTTTCATCCTCATAAAACCCTATCACACAACACACCAACACATATGCAACTTCTGAACATGATTACCCTCTTCACCTTTCCCAACACACGTAGACTGGTGATTACAAAACACCAACGATCGTGCAAAACCTGATAACAAGTGGACTGATTATCACAACGATCGACTACACAACTAAAACACACGTCGACTAGAAAAATATTAGAACAGTGGAGATCTAATGACAACAATTTATTTTATTTATTATTTTTTATTTTGCAGCGATAGATCTAATAGAATATTTGAGATAGAGATGGATAATTTTGACGGGTGGTATAAAGAGGCGGCTCAGCGTAGCCACCTAGGTATGAGGATGAGACCCTCTCTGATAACAAGTGGGCTTGGGCCTAATTATCCATTAATAGGAGGTTTTGTATATTAAATTTGGGCAGCCAAACTACACCTTTTTTTAGCTTCGTCGTCACAACTCACAAGGCTGGTTAAGGAACAGAAGCGGTGAAATTAAATCGATTTAATAAAATCTTCACTATTCCAATATTTTCGTTAAATCTTCGTCAAATCTAACTTTTTTTTTTTCATTAAACTTTTCTTTTTAGGAAGCGTTTTAAAACTTTTATAAATTTAATACTCCAAAGACATATAACACTTCAAAGTATCTAGGCGAACGTTTTGTCCACCTTCTAATCACGATATTCTAAAAAATTTCTCCTCACAAATCAAGGGTAACGATCTTTTATTTATTTATTTATTTTTTAGATTAAGCTGCAGAATACCAACGAACTCTTTCAAATAGACCGATTTGGTACGTAAATTATTTTATGTTTCATTTAATATAACGAACTTTCATGTTTTGTGTTGATTTCCACCAACTTTTACAAGCTACCGGATAAAAAGTTTGAAAACCGAAAAAAAGCCTACGTGGCATATCTAACATTTGAGTAAGTTGCATGGATCGTCCTTCTAGTTTGTCTCAAATTACACTTGTAGTCCTTAGACTTAACTTCCTTTAATTTGCTCCGTTAAAATTACCAAAAAAATTATCATTTTTTTATATGTTTTTATACGTTATCTTACGTTTTTATACGTTTTCTTACGTTTTTATCCGTTTCGTCCGTTTTGATACTTTTTTTTTTACGTTTTTGTCCGTTTTTATACGTTTTCTTACACTTTTATCCATTTTTGTCCGTTTTTATACCTTTCCATATGTTTTTAAGCGTTTTCGTCTGTTTATATACGTTTTTCTTACGTTTTCATCCGTTTTTATACGTTTTCGTCCGTTTTAGTACGTTTTCATATGTTTTTAAGCGTTTTCGTCGGTTTTTATACGTTTTTCTTACATTTTCATCCGTTTTTATACGTTTTCGTCCGTTTTAATATATTTTCATCTGTTTTTATACATTGTCGTCCGTTTTTATACGTTTTCTTACATTCTTATTCGTTTTTATCAACTTTTATCCATTTTTATACGCTTTCATTTGTTTTATATGTTTTCATCCGTTTTATACATTTTCTTAAGTTTTTATACGTTTTCATCCATTTCTATACGTTTTCGTCCGTTTTTAAACGGTTTCATCCATTTTTCTTACATTGTCATACGTTTTTATCCGTTTTTGTACGTTCTTATATATTTGTACGGTTTTGTACGTTTTGTATGTTTTTATACATTTAAGTACCATTTTATATGTTTTTGTATGTTTTGATGCGTTTTTACACATTTTGTATGTTTTCATACGTTTTTATCCGTTATTAGTCACTTTTATCTGTTTTCATACGGATAAAAACGTACAAAAATGGCCGAAAACATATAAAAACAGATAAAGACGTATGAAAGAGTAAGGAAACGGACGAAAACATATAAAAACGGATGAAAAAGGATAAATATGAATAAAAACGTACAAAACAGATGAAAAACGCATAAAACGGACAAAAACGAATGAAAACGTAAGAAAACAGGCCAAAACGTATAATGTCACACCCCCAAATTACCTGTTTTGCAGCGGAATGGAATTCCCTGGGGATGACTCACATAGCATCAAAGTTACAGTTATATCGAACTACCTAAAGTGTCGTTTTGAAAATACCGTTTGATAAAGTAAAATAATCAGAGTTTACAAAACATAGGTCCCAAAATATTTCCAATATACCAAAATGAGTTTGTTACAATCAAACGATAGTTAAGTGCATAAAATATATTTGAGACGCGTCGTCATTGCGACTCTATGATAGGTCCACATGCATGCCATGACGTGAATGCCTTAGATACATGAGATAAAACATGCTAAAAAGTGTCAACACAATGGTTGAGTGAGTTCATAGAGTTTGTTTAACAAGTAAAGCTTTAAAAAAAACATTCATGCAACAAAGGCAAAGTTTTTGGTCATATAGAATAGTCCACTGATATGTGCTAAAACACATACCTTTTCTTTATCAATATAGACCCAAAACAACCAAGGAAAAGCCGTTTATTGCTAATATTTGTGGTTTTCTTGAGTTTGTGCTTGTGCAGGTACGGATATGCAAAAACACGCAAAAAAGGATCCAAATCAGATGTAAATCCGAGCACGAGAGATCAAGAGAGTTTTAGCTGAGCCGGAAGGTCGAGATTGTGTATTGTGAAAGATTTTATTCTCGGAAGATGGTTTTTGAAGTTTCAGTAAAGTTTGAAGAAAAGTCAAGAATGGTCCCTGCACTTTGAGATTTTGACAGAATTGATCCCTTGAAGATTCAAAAATTGCAAAAGTCACCCTTGGATTATTTGAGATTGACATGATTGGTCCTTGATAAAGATTTTCAGTTTTACACTAGTGGTCCCTGAAGTTTCAAGTTATACACTTTTGGTCCCTTTAAGTATACTTGGATCACATTATATTTAAGTCCAAACCCAACAATTAACCTTGGCCCAAAAGCTTACCCGAATCCAAGCCCAAATAAACCTATCCAACACCCGGTTGCTAATATCCCCAACCCGAATACCTTGTGGAACCCGGTCAAACTCACACTTAAACCCGGTCAAGGAATACTTGAAATATAATAAATAAACACAAACACACGCGCGCCTTATTTTGCCCCAAACCCAAATAAACCCAGATGTTAAGAACCCTAAATACCCTTGCAAGCAATTAAGCAAATCCACTGTCATTAAGGGTAATTAGGTAAATTCCCTGACACCACTCTGACACACGGATGCCAGCTTGGCAATCCGTGTGTTAGTCCTACCTATTCCTTGCTTCTGATTGGACGAAGAGACGTGGCTTAAGTGATCCAAGGGTTTAAATGAATGGATGATGTATAAGGATGATCCAAGGGTGGAAAAGGTATCAAGAGAAAGCACATATCTCAACTTTCTAGATGATTCCAAGGCTCAAGCAGATGGCTATTTAAACCCTTTCTGTTTCACATTGTTATCAAGTAGTGGTAGTGAGAAAAAGTAGTGTAGGAGTAGTGTTAAGAGTAGATTATTAGTAGTTTAAATGTCAGTTTTAAATCATTTTTAATGTTTCCATTTAAATTCTGTCTTTAAATCTCTTTGTACTCAAAAGATTATTAATAAAGTAATTTTCAGATTAATCTCTCATTTAGTAAATCTTTGCTTTTAAGTTTTGAACTCAGTTTTGTATTAATGTTCTAATAATGCTTATTCAGTTTTTATGCATTTGAGACTATTCTCAGTCTAGTAGAAATCACCATCTGCACATTTGATTTGAAGGGATTTAGTTGCTGAATTGGTTATGGAGATGGGTTAATTATGATTCAAATTGGGTTTGATATCAGATTTAGATAGTGGTTACATTGATCTCTTTAGCATGTCACTATGGCAAGGACTGATGTGAGTACTCTTCCTGTTTCCATGAATTAGATTAGTTAGTATTTGTTAATCTAGTTTCATTTCTCATTATTGAATGTAGTTAATAATTATGTAGTTTTAGCTTTTAAATCAACTGTTGCATAGCTTGATAACTCATCTGTTTTAAATTCAGCAAAACTGCTCATTTGCATAATCTGCACATTTACTGTTTGATCTGTTTTGGTTAAGTATTTCTGATAAGATTGTCTCATTAAGGTGTTTCTGATTTGATCTAAGGATAGCTGTAGCTTGAATCAGTGATGTGGTTTACATAAGTTTCATTTAAGCTTAGTTAACTAGTGTTTGGATCATTCAATTTATCTATGCTTAAGGACTGATTAGAGGTTAAGTTCTGTTGTTATAGTCTCAGTTTGGTTCATTTTAACCAATTGTAGGTGTCATTTGCATATAAGACCAAGAAAAGTCAACTTAGATTGAAATCACCTGTGATTTTATCAGCTAGGTCTATTAGCAAATTAGGTTAGCATTAGGTTTAGATATCATTACACTAGCTTAATCAAGTCTTATTGTAGCTCATTTCATAGTTTAGATCAAATTAGAATCTATAGAATTTCATAAAAGTCATAAATCTCTTCTGTTCTTAAAAGTCAAAAGAGTTTCAAAATCAGTTTTTGTGCAGAACTTGCAGGACCTGCACAGTGTTTATTATTTACAAGTAGAAGCTCAAATTTGGTTTACAAACTCTTAGCCTGGTGGTCTTGAGTTTCACATCTCTGGTTTTCAGTTTAGAGCTTTAGATTAGCTTATTAAACAGCTCAAACATAGGTACCTGTCACTGTTTCTGCACATCAGCAGTCACTAGTTCCTTTATGCCTTTTTGATTTGGTCTGTAACTTCTTCAATATAAGTCCTTATAAGCTGAAATTTTGAGCATATGATCTCTGGTAGGTGGTCTTGAGAACCCTACCTTTGGTTTTCAGTTTAGCTATTTGAATAAGCAGTTTGCAAGTGCTTAAATGTAGGGTTAGCCACTGTTTTGGTAAAGTATCAGTTTGCTTAGATCCTTGGTAATATGCTTATTAGGTATTAGGAGTAGGTGCTATAAGTTTCTCTAGAGTAGATTTAGTGTTAGTTAGCTTGTGTAATCAGTTGGTGTAGTTTTGTGCTTAATAGCTTATCTTCTAGTGCTTATTTCATATCCATTTACATAGCAGCTTCAGCTACACATAAGCCCAAGTATTTTGTATTTTTCATAGATTTAGAATTACATTTTAGAATTTCCCTGCAATTTTCATAATTTTTAGACACTGTTTAGTATTTTTCTTTATTAAAATCAGTTTTTAATCATTTTAAATTAGCTTTTATTGCATTTAATTGAGAAAAAGTTCCAAAAATTAATTTTTCAGTTTTAATAGATTAAGATAAATATAAAAAGCATAAAAAATATTTTTCCCTATTTTTCTCCTTTTATTTAGTATTTTTCATAATTTAAATTAGATTTAAATAGATTTAAATTCATAGAAAATAGGAAATTAATCAGAAAAATACAAAAATAGTTTTAAAAAAGTCTCTTATGTTATTTTAGATTTTTAGAAAGTAATTCCATATTTTTCTCACATTTTTTCATGATTTTTAGTTAATTAGTTTTATTTTCAAAGTTAATATTTAGTTTTTAATTAATATTTAGTTTTTAATTAGAATAAAATCAAGAAAATTCCTAAAAAATAGTTTTAATTCATTTTAAGTTTTCTAATATCATTTTTAGTATAAAAGTAGTTTTAGGTTATTTTTAGGAGTTAGATTAGACGTATTTGCTTTTTAATCGCGTTTCGTTTTAATTTCCGTTTTTGCATTTTAGCGTAGATTTGTATAGTTTGCCTTAGTTCTTAGGTTTTCCCGTAGATTATATGTTCCATTTGCTTTCCTTATCCCGTAGTTTAGAATATATCATTTTATCCCCTTATCTTATTCAAATCCCGATTACGCGACGTGAGTTGTTTACTCCATTCATCCCTCGTTGGGAGAACGACCCGGGAAATACATTCCTTTGTATTTCTTCGGAAAATATCTGTACGAAAATGAAATATCATCCACAAAGCAAAGGCATTGTAAATCCACTCAGTTCCAAGTTCCGCCCATACAAAACTTGCAACCTGTGTGTTCACAACCCACTGCTAAAAATAGTATGTCAATTATGTATGCATGTATCATAGTAGTTAAAAGTATAAATGTTTTAAGTATGTAACTAGTATATTGATCACGTACACGCGCATCAAAACTTATGCAATTAGCCATGAGTCTCTATTCCATCTCCGAAACCTCAGTGGGTATGATGCTCACAAGGAAAGTAATAGCATTGGTTCTACTTCATCTCCAAAACCCAATGCATGTGTTATCCAAGGAGACTTTGTGTTGCTCATAAGGAAAGTAATAGCATTAGTTTTACTTCATCTCCAAACCTAATGCGTGTTTTATCCAAAGAGACTTATCATGCGAACGAGGGGATTTCTCAATGTATGTTGGGAGACTTTCAAGTTTAGTATAACACAATCAAGTATAATGAAATCAAGTATATAACAAAATCAAGTATAATGCAATCAAGTGTAATGAAATCAAGTATAATGCAATCAAGTGTAATTAAGTTCAAAGATTTAAGTCAAGTTCAAAAGTTCGTAAGTACAAAGAGCTCGAATAATATCAAAAGGTTCAAGATAGTCGAAGCGTTCAAAATCACGCCAAACAAGTTTAAAATATATCAAAAGGGTCCTTTACAGGTTAAAAGAGTTCAACTATATGTCAAAGAGTTCAAATCAAGTCCAAAGTGTTCACTTATATGTTAAAGGGTTCGAATCAATCTAAAAGAGCTCAAATATACATGTCGAAGGGTTCAAAATCAAGGAAAGTGTTTCAACTAATAGTGTTCATAACATAGTGATCAATTTAGTTCGGACATAATCTACTTACGCGCACATAGAGTGAAACAAAAGATATTTAAGTTCATATAAATGTAAAGTAAAAGCAAGTAGTTGAGCATGTATCTCCCCCAAAGAGTTTATAAAACAATTAAACGAGTAAAAGTGGGGCTATGAACTCACCTGGTGCAATGTTTATGATGACAAAAGTAGATACACTGAAATGAGGTGCGATCTCTATCCGCAACCTAATATGAATGATGTGCTCTAATATAAGTCATGAAACAATGTCGCGCATGCAAAATCATATGATATCCATACCACTTGTACGTTTTTGAAAATAGAGTTTATCGTCGAAATATATGTTTATGACATCTCGTCATGTTTATAAAATACTTTACAAGTATATACGTTGAATCAACATCCTATGATAATCGTTTTGTGATTTATTGTAAAATTATAACTTTTCGTCGTAAAATAATGTTATTTGACAATTTCATGAAAGTGACTAAACGGCCTTGAAAAGCTAGTCGTAAAATGGTGCACGTCGAGTGTCAGGAAACAAACTCGACGGTTTTGGGAAGCTTGTATCATTATCTCAAAGTTTTAGCATTTAAGTTTTCATCCTAGAGGTCTCGATCATGGAGAAAAATATAGGTAACGTATGGTACTTGTGTCCAAAATATTGTTTAAGGGTGGTTTCCGGCAAAGTTTGAGTGACCGTGATTTTTATTCGTTAAAACTCGCTTGACGAACGTTTGGACATTTAGGAAAATATGCTAGGCTTAACTTACTTTTACTAGAAGACATCACGTTATGAAAAGTATTACATCCTTGTTAAAAACGACCCTCAACATGGTCACTTGTTGCCGTAAGGTTTGCCTAATAGAAATATATTAGTTTTTCTTATATAATAAAGTTACGGCAACTTTGTGTAAACGTGTATAATTTAATCGTTACAAGTCCGTTTTCTACGTTTTCTACATCCTTAGACTCGTATTAAAGTATACTAATATATTTTTGATAAGTCGACACAATTTATAACGCCTAAGCCTCATTTTTGACTCGTAAAAAGTGACATTAAAATGCTGAAATTTCTGAAATTAATAGTTTTCGTCGTCAAACTTCAAAATAGCATAACTTTTTCGTTATAGCTCCGCTTTTAACCCGCTCAAGCGGCCACGCTGCTTTTAAAGTGTATTTCCCAAATATCTAGCCCAAAATATTTTACCAACTGTCGAATTTTCCCAGATTTAAAAATAAGATCAGACCGTTAACTAAAGTTGTCGAAATGAGTTTTTCTCGCGCAAAACCTATTCTAACCAATTCAAAACAACTCCGAAGCTATTCTAATCCTACCATACACCTTCTTAGGGTGTCATGGGTTCCTAGACATCACAAAAAGTGATATGTTTCAAGGAGTAATTATAGGATGACATAAATATATATAACTCTTAAAAACAATTAAAAAGTGGTATAAACATCCATAAGACTTGCATGTTTTTCTCAAATATGATGAAATGGATATAAAATAAATATGAAATATGAAAATGAATATGAGATGCTTACTAGTTAACTTGATGAGGTTAATGAACAAAGGTTTTTCCTAATCACCCAAGGTTTTTATTGCACAACCTTAATCAAGAGTGATACTAGATTGTAAATAACTTGTCTAGAAAATATTTTGGTGATCCTCCTTCTTGATCCTATGGTGGCCGGTTTTGTGGAGAAGAGAGAAAGAGATACTTTTGATTTTCACCTTTCAAATTATTGTTGTATGTGTTTGTATTAGATGTATTATACATTAATAGTGAAAGATATTTTGCAAGTCTTATGTGACTCACCCCCTTGTGTCGACAAGGGGGTTTTAATGTTTAGGTATTACATTTTTTTTTAATGTATAAATGTTAAGTAAATGTGAAGTTAAATGAAGATAGTTAGTAACTTGTATACACATTTGAGCATTTAGGGTAGCGTTAGATAAAAATAAATTTTAACGGGTCAAGATAAAATATATTGAGGTCATAAAAATTATAAAAATACATTTCTTGAAAGATTTGAGTGAAATAATAATTATCGTGTAGTATTTAAGAAAACCGTCGTAATTATATAAATATAACCATTTATATACAAAATAAATTAAAAACATCGGGTAAACTCATAATATTATTTTTATAAACTTAATATGAGTACAAAAATATATCGGGATAATTTTGGAAGTATCGGATCAAATGTTCAAAATAATTAATTACGCGATAGCGTTTATTTAATAAGAAATTATGCGTTTAATGTGAAATGCAAAACTATGCATGAGCTAATATGATGAATATTGAGTTTGAGAAATGACCGGAAATTGAGATTTGTGACATATAAAAATGGACGAAAACATATAAAACGGATGAAAACGTATAACAATGGACACAAACGTATAAAAACGAATGAAAACGGACAAAGACGTTAGAAAACGGGCGAAACGTATAAAAACGGACGAAAACGTAAAAAACTGATGAAAATGTGTAAAAACGAACGAAAATGTATAAAAACAGCAGAAAACTTATAAAAAGTAAGAAAACATATGAAAAACGTAAGAAAACAAGCGAAAATGTGTTAGGTTTTTGGTTCTGATAACAAGAATGACACTAAGTATGGAACCACTGCCAGCATTGATGAAACCACGGCTAGAAGGATGAAACCACTGCTCAAGATAGACCACTGCTAGAAGAAGACTGGAACCACGGCTAATACATTGAAACACTGCTAGTATTGTTTAGGTCGGTTTGATTTGTAATATTCTAGAATATCTTGAAGAGGCCGTACTGTATGCAAAGTGTAGTTATCTTGTAGAATACGTAATGTAGATTGTATAGGACTCCTTAGCCTATAAAAAGAGGTCCTAGGTTAGAGTTAGATATACGTATTGGTTATATCTAAGAGTCGATACACTTCAAGGTTGTAAAACCCTAATACTATTCATAGTATTCGTATAATAATATATTGAGGTGTTTAGTGATAATCATTGTTTTTCTTCTTAAGGTTAAACATTAAATTCCGCGTAGTGTTTAACAGGTTATATTATTTAAGTCAGCTTCTATAATAGATCGTTTGCTCAACTGGGATCAACAAGTGGTATCAGAGCTTGTGATCTAGAAGCTGTGATCAAGAAGAAGTTGTGTTACTCAGATTCGTACTAATTCAATAAGTTCAAGATGTCTGACAAAACTCACATGGTTACTGCCTCCAAGGTGCCCATGCTGAAGCAGGGAGAGTATCAAGTTTGGAAGATGCGAATGAGGCAATACATTCGCATGATTGACTACAACATATGGGAGGTGATAGAGAAGGGTGATACTTTACCCACTAAGGGTCCTGATGGAAAACCTGTTGGAATTGTTAGTGAACCTGACAAGGCTCAAAGGAAGCTGAAGATTAAGGCTCATAGTATTCTCAGTATGGGAATACCTAATGAGTATGCATTGGACTCTCAAAAGTATGAGACTGCTAAGGAATTGATGGATGCCATTGAACAAAGATTTGCTGGTAATGATGCTGCCAGAAAATCAAGGAAGAATATGCTCAAGCATCAGCTTGAAAACTTCACTGCACTCAGTGGAGTAAGTCTTGATGGCACTTATAACAGATTGCAGAAGCTCATCAGTCAATTGAAGTTGGTTGACTATAAAGTTGCTCAAGAAGACATCAATCTCAAGTTCATTCGAAGCTTGTCACCTGAATGGGCTATGCACACAGTTGTTTGGAGAAACAAGGATGACTTTGAAAAGATGAATTTGGACAACATCTACAACAACTTGAAGGTCTATGAGTCTGAAAAGAACATTGCTGGCTCATCCTCATCTACACAGAACATTGCTTTTGTGCTACCAACAACAGGAGCACACAGGAAACTACCACTGCTACCTATGAAGTTTCCACTGCTAATACTAATGTTTCCACTACTTATGACAACATTAGTGATGGTGCTATCTGTGCTTTTCTATCTGATCTAACAATCAGTGTTACTGTGTTAAATCAGGATTTGGATCAAATTGATCCTGATGATCTTGATGAAATCAATCTTCAGTGGCAGATGGCAATGCTCACCTTGCAAGCTAGGAGATTTTTAAGGATGACTAGAAGAGAGATCAAGTACAATGGTCAACGAAAAGCTGGATTTGACAAAAGCAAGATGGAGTGCTACAACTGCAAAAAGAAGAGGCACTTTGCAAGGGAGTGTAGGGCTCCAAAGAGGATGGGAGAAAACTTCAAGAAGACACCTGAAGAATCAAATCCTTCTTCAGCTTTGGTGGCTCAAGATAGACTTGGAGACTATGACTGAAGTGACCAGATTGAGGAAGGACCCAATGCTGCTTTCCTTGCTAGTGAAGCTTCCAAAGTGCATAACTTTGCACTAATGGCCTATGCTTCATCATCATCTGGTTCAGATTCTGAGGTATCTAACAATTCAAATAGTTATGTGTGTTCTTATAAGTCATGTCAGGATACCTTAGAAGGTCTAAAAGCTGTGGTAGAAAGTCTTAGGAAGGAAGTTGAAAGACCTGAATTTGATAACCTAGGTTACAGAGTTGGTCTTCAAAATGTAGAAGAAAAACTTAGGTTTTGTACCAAGTGTGAGTTTGAGTATGTGGATAAGATAAACATACTAGGTGGTGAGATTGACATTAAAGATAGAGAAATTAAAGTGCTTAAACAGAAACTTGAAGAAGCAGAAAGTGTAAAACAAGAGGCCCTAGAAGATAAAGAGAAACATATAGTTAAGGTTGATAAATTAACTTATGCTTATGAGGTTGTTAATAAGTCTATTGTAAGAAAATTAATGAAAAGGGTTCTGGATAGGTACAATGATGTGCCACCACCCATGCTAATGAAATATGCACCACCTGGTACTGAGTTGTCATTCAGTGATGAGTTTAGATTTAACAAACCTGTAGGTGAGAATAGTACGTTTGAGTCACCTAAGGTAATGTCTGATAGGCCATCTGATGACCCAATCATTGAAGATTGGGAGTCAGATACTGAGGAGGTGAGGTATGAGTCAACACAGTCTGATAAGTTAGAAAATATTAAAACTGTTGATTCAAAACAAGCTAACTTTGGTTTACCTAGATTTGGAGCACAGATCTCTAAGAAAGTTGTTGAGTACAATGAGATTCCTAAAGAACAAATGAGAAGATACAAACCTAGGGGTAATCAAAGAAACTTTAATGGCTTAATCTCAAACAGATTAGGAGATGAGTTTAAGTGTGTTAATAAGGCTTGTTTTAAGTGTGGTAGTTTTGAGCATCTACAGAGAAACTGTTATAAAAATGAACCACCAGTTTGGAATCAATGGAGGAGGGTAAATCATAAATTTTTTTCAAAGCAAACAATCCCTTACCCAAACAGAAACATGGTTCCTAAAGCAGTGCTAATGAGGAATGGTAAAACAAAATCTATAATCAATGCTGCACCAAAATGGATTCCAACCACTGCTAAGCAAAATGTTTCCACTGCTAAGCAGAATATCACCACTGCTGAGACAAAAGAAGTTTTAACTGTACCAAAGGTGTTAACAGATACAGTGGTTGGAAGCCATTTCTATGCTGTAAAGGCCTCAGCTAGCTGGCAGTGGAAACCAAAAACAAAGGTTTTACACAATGCTAGTAGTGCATCAATGGACTTAAAGAAATTTGACTATGTTGATGCACAGGGCAGACCCAAGTCAGTATTGGCTTGGGTCCACAAAAGAAACTAACTGTTTACTTTCATGTGCAGGGCAATCTACAAGATGAGCTAAAGGATAAAGGAATTTTTGACAGTGGTTGCTCTGGGCACATGACTTGGGATGGGAGCAACCTTGAGGATTTTGAAGCCTATGATGGAGGCTACGTGGCATTTGGCAATGTTCCAAAAGGAGGCAAGATTGTTGGCAGAGGAACAAACAGAACAGGAAAGTTGGACTTTGAGAAGGTTTATCTGGTAAAGGGACTGAAGTATAATTTATTTAGTGTTTCCCAAATGTGTGATAAAAAGAATTGGGTACTTTTTGGGGAAACTGAATGTGTGGTGTTATCTCTTGATTTTAAAATGCCTGATGATAAGTATGTGCAGCTTAGGGTTCCTAGGAAAGAAAACATATATTGCTTTAACATGAAAGATGTAATTCCTAATAGAACCTTAACCTGTTTGTTTGCAAAGGCATCAGTAGATGAGTCAAAATTATGGCATAGAAGGCTAGGTCACCTAAATTTCAAAACAATCAATAAATTGGTGAAAGGAAACTTAGTGAGAGGGTTACCTTCTAAGGTTTTTGAAAGTAAAGAACTTTGTGTGGCTTGTCAAAAAGGTAAACAACATAGAGCCTCTTGTAAGACCAAGACTGTGAACACCATAACTCAACCACTGTTTATGCTTCATATGGACTTATTTGGCCCTATCTTTGTTAGAAGTTTGAACCATAAGCAGTATTGCCTAGTTATTATAGATGATTATAGCAGATTTTCTTGGGTATACTTTTTGGCATCTAAGTGTGAAACTAGTGAGATTCTCAAGAGTTTCATAACTAAGATAGAAAATTAGTTAAACCATACAGTCAAAGTAATCAGATGTGATAATGGAACTGAGTTTAAAAATGATATGATGCATCAGTTTTGTATGGTAAAGGGTATAGAAAGACAGTTTAGTGTTGCTAGGACACCTCAGCAAAATGGTGTAGCTGAGAGGAAAAATAGGACACTAATTGAGGCTGCAAGAACAATGCTATCAGAATCTAAGTTACCAACTACCTTTTGGGCTGAAGCTGTAGGTACTGCATGTTATGTGCAGAATAGAAGTAATCATAACAAGACCCCCTATGAGCTGTTACATGGTAAGAAGCCTATGATAGATTTCCTAAAACCTTTTGAATACCATAGACCACCTAGACAAGTTTTAGGAAAAAGCAGATGATGGATATTGTTAATACAAATAAACCGTAAAAAAGTTTATTAATATTTAGCGATCTCTTTGTGTTTTGTTGATAACAAATATAATGTTATCATAAGTAAAACTACAAGGATACATGTTATTTTTGTAAAGCATCTACATATAGTCATTTAATACAAATTGTTGTAATAATTCATTTGTTGTAATAGTTTATTAGGATGGGTAAAAACCATAACCCATGACCCATACCCATGGAGCATATCCATAACTCATGGAGTTAACCCATACCCATTTGACTAGATGCATTGCATCTATTAGATACATTGTATCTACTTAGATACCCATGGTTCAAACCATAACCCATGACCCATGACCCATAACCCAAAAACCCATGGGCAAAGAGGAGTGTCTCACGGATCCCTGGACTTACATTAGACGGATCCCTCAAGCTAGGGATCCGTGAGATCCGTGCAACAGTGGCAAGAATTTGCCAGTAAATAGAGAGCCATTTCTTCATTTTCATTCACCCCTCTTCTTACTAACTCTCTCATATATTCTTACACTCTCCTAACAAAAGATCACTTGATCTAGAGAGTTGTTCTTCTTTCTTCTATTGTGATTCTCATATAGGTCATTCTCTAAGGCGAGATCACGAGCATTCTACAAGTCATCCAAGCAAGGGGTACTTGATTTATTTGTTCCTCCACAAGATTTCTGTAGCAAAGATCTTGTATTTCATATTTCACATATTTGCTGTGCTATAGTAGTGTTGGTTTGGTCCTCCGTGTTACGGACTCGGTATTTAGCTTTGTACCGGAAAAAGGTGTAAGCAATGTTGTGAAGGCTTCTCTGCCAAGTTGAAGGAGTTTGTTGACATAGTGCTTGAACTCTCGAGTAGGGGGAGTGGAGTAGGGCAAGGAAGGTGTCCTTGTAGCCGAACCACTATAAATAGGTTGTGTCATTTCTATCATTTACTTTACTTATTTTACTTGCATTACTCATAGATCTATACTATCTCCTCATTCATACGATTTCACATAACATCGAATCTAAAAGTTTTTTTTGAAACTAACTTAAAATCGGCAAAACTATTCAACCCCCTTCTAGTTTTTCTACAATTGGCATCAAGAGCTAAGTTTATAAAAGTTTTAAAGTAAACTGTATTTTAAAAACTTTTCGATCACTATGGGTTCTGAAAATTACAAGGAAGGTCAATCTATGCAACGACCTCCACTACTTGAAACTAATGGTTTTATATATTGGAAAAATAGATTCGAAACATATGTGAAGTCAAAAGATATTGATCTTTGGTACATCATTGTTGAAGGCAATTTTGAAGCCACTTCAAAAGATGAAAATGGAAATTTAGTTAACATACCTCATGATAAACTCACCGATGATATTAAGAAAAAGCTTTCCAAAAATAGTGAAGCTAAAATGGTTTTATATAATGCTTTACCAAAAAGGAATTAAAAGAATTTCCATGCTTAAAACCTCTAAAGAAATTTGGAATTATTTAGTTGTAACTCATCAAGGTAATCAACAAGTTAAAAACAATAAAACTGATTTATTTGTTCAACAATATGAACTATTTTCAATATCGGATGAGGATACTATAGATCATTCTTTTGCTAACTTTAATACTATAATTACATCTTTACAAGCACTTGATGAATCTTTCTCTAGCCGTAATCATGTTAGGAGATATCTAAGGGCACTTCCATCCAATTGGAGATCTAAGGTGATGGCAATCGAAGAATCAAAATACTTGTCAATCCTCACCCTTGATGAACTCATAGGCAATTTAAAAGTCTATGAGTTTGTCCTCGCTAAAGATTCCGAAGCCTCAAATGTGAAGAGAAGCACAAATCTCTTGCCCTTAAAGCCAAGAAGGTTTCAAGCGATGAAGAGAACTCCTCTTCGGATAGTGATGACGAGGAGTATGCCTTGGCGGTAAGGGACTTCAAAAAGTTCTTTAGAAGAAAAGGAAGATACGTCAAGCAACCATATGACGACAAGAAAGGATTCCGGAAAAGCAAAGAGGACGAGAAGGCAAGGGATGATCGCGCTTGCTTTAAATGTGGGGACCCAAACCACTTTATTAGTAAGTGTCCCAAACGTGATGATCAAAAAGCATTCGTGAGCGGTTCGTGGGGAATGAGCGAGGAGGAGGACGAGGAAATTTGTCTCATGGCAAATGATGAGGTATGTCACGAATACTATAGTAGCTCATCATTAGATGATGACTCTTTGCATAATGAATATGATAAACTTTGCAAAATTGGTTTAAAAGTAATCAATAAAAACAAGTTTTTGAAAAACCAAAACCAACGTTTAGAAAAGGAAGTCATAGAGTTAAAGACAAAATTAAAACATCTAGAAAAGGGGAAGATAGCAAGTGGTGAATGTGAACTTTGCGTTCAACTTCAATCACTAGTTGATCATCTAGACTCTAAGATTGCTAGAATGAACACTAATACCTTAGATATGATATTGGATAGTGTTAAAACAGGAAACAACCAAAAAGGTTTAGACTTTCCAGAACTTGATGCGTCAACTAGTGAAAACAAAGAAACACAATTCGTAAAAGCAATAGAAAAACAAACCACTTTGAGTCCGATCCCACGGATCCCACAAAAAAAGAACCGGCTAGTGTATAGCCAGGGATCCGTGGGTCTGCTGAAGCAAACAGTGGTAATAATATAGCTTCCTCATCTAGAACTGATTTTGTTATTGTTAATAAGAAGAAACCAACCCATGTTACTATTAGATAACCACCTCCAAGACAAAATCAAAGTTTTACAAGAAACAAAGGTCCATCATTTTCAAAACCAAACACATCTAGGAGACCTAATAATGTTTATCCGAGAAGTAACCATCAAATGAGATGGAATCTAAATATGCAAAATGGCTTTCCATTTCAAAACTTTGCACCATGGAATGCATACTCACCTTATCCATATATGTCTAACATAAATGGAATGTTTAACACTAATGGACTCATGAACAAATGGGGACCAAACTTTTGAGTTAATTGTTTTCTTAGGTGTGCTTAAAGGTCGACCTAGATCTGGATGAGTGGATCAAGGATAGCGGGTGCACGAGGCACATAACCGGCAATAAAGATCTATTTTCCACATATGAATCCTTCAATGGAGGAAACGTGGTATTTGGAAATAGCAAAAGCAAAATCGTCGGTAAAAGTACGATTTCTAACAAATCTCTAACCATTAACGATGTGTGTCATGTAGAAAACCTAAACTTTAACCTCTTAAGTATAGGACAAATATGTGATAAGAAGTGCAACGTACTTTTTAACGAAACCGGTAGTATGATATTGAAAAACGGTATCACCATAGGTAGAGGAATTAGGAAAAATGGAGTCTATGTCATTAAAATCAGTAATGAACCTAAAGACAAACTTTGTCTTACTTCTATGGATGTTACTTCGACCTTATGGCATCGAAGATTGGGTCATGCCAATATGTGACTTCTTTAATCGCTATCATCCAAAGATCTAGTAAGAGATCTACCAAAATTAAAATATGAACAACACTTTTGTGATGCTTGTAACGTAGGAAAACAAGTCCATTCTAGTCACAAAGCTAAAAACATGGTGTCTACAACTAAGTGTCTAGAGTTACTACACATGGATTTATTTGGTCCATCCGCTATCCAAAGTTATGGAGGCAACTACTACACTTTGGTTATAGTGGATGATTACTCTAGGTACACGTGGACTAAATTATTAAAGAACAAAACTGAAACATTCAATTACTTTGAAATATTAAGTAAGAAAATCCAAAGACAATTAGGAAGTCCTATAGTGTCTATTAGAACGGATCATGGTAGGGAATTCGATAATGAAGTGCAATTTGGAGCCTTTTGTGACGCTAATACCATCACAACTTCTCGGCTCCTCTCACTCCACAATCGAATGGGGTAGTTGAAAGAAAGAATAGAACCCTACAAGAAATGAGTAGCACCATGTTAAATGAGCAATCCATACCTCAAAAGTTTTGGTGCAATGCCATTGATACATCAACGTACATACTTAACCGAGTCTTCATTAGACCAGTTTTAGGTAAAACTCCATACGAGTTACTTCGAGGCAACAAGCCTACGTTAGATCACTTTAGAGTCTTTGGTAGCAAATGTTTTCTACTTAAAACTAAAGATTACCTTAGAAAATTTGATCCTAAATCAACCGAAGGTATCTTTTTAGGTTACTTTCCTAATGCAAAGCTTACGTCATATTAAATAAAGAAACAATGAAGGTTCAAGAGTCATTAAATGTAAAATTTGATGAGAGTCCACCCAAACCTACTCCACCTCTTGTCGCTGACAGATTGTCGATCGTGAAGCTATTGTAATAAAGAAAAGACAACGAAGGAAGAAGAACCTTTAAATGATGAAATCATAAATATTAAAGATTCTAAAGATCACCCCGTAGATAAGGTCATTGGAAATTAACGAAAAAACCTTAAGGTCTCAAGTCCAAACCAAAGTAGCTTTTTTGTTTTGTCTCACCATAGAACCTAAGAATACAAGAAGCCTAAAAGATGAAAGTTGGTAATGCTATGCAAAAAGTTAAATCAATTTGTTTCTAACGATGTTTGGACCCTCCGTCTCCCACCTAGTAATCAAACCATAATAGGACCAAATGGGTATATAAAAACAAGTTAGATGCAAACGGTGTAGTGTCTAGAAACAAAGCTAGACTCGTTGCCCAAGGGTATAATCAACAAGAAGGAATAGAATTTGATGAGATCTATGCTCCCATGGCTAGATTAGAGTCTATAAAAATACTTCTTGCTTATGCTTGTGCTAATGATCTTAAGCTTTACCAAATGGATCTAAAAAGTGCTTTTCTAAATAGTTTTATTAATGAAGAAGTATATGTAGCTCAACCTCCGGGCTTCATCGATTTTGAAAACCTACATGGTGTAAGTTAAAGAAAGCTCTTTACGGTCTTAAACAAGCTCCAAAAGCATGGTATGATAGACTCAAGTCATTCTTAATAAAAAACAACTACACCATGGGGTATTTGATAAACACACTTTTGCTAAGAAAAAGATCACATATAATCATTGTTCAAATATATGTAGATGTATTATATTCGGATCTACTTGTCAAGACATGTGTGATGATTTCTCTAAAATCATGCATGACGAGTTCGAAATGAGTATGATGGGAGAACTTAGTTTCTTTCTTGGTCTACAAATCAAACAAGTAGAATGATAAGGATTTAAAAGGTACACTTTTGAGGGGTCATTTAAGCCCTTAACTGATCACTTTTGTATCCGTTACTACTTAATTTCATTCCTTTGCACTTTTAGGTCTCTTGAAGGCAAATTGTTGGAATGACACTTATTCGGACGAAAATGCGCGAATATATGAAGAAAATGGCCAAAGTCAAGAATCGAGACACTCAAGCTGCTGAAATTGAAAGGGGACGGCGTCACTGCTTAAATGCGACGCCGTCACAACACATCTTGAGATGACCATAGCCAAATTGCTATTTTACAATGACGACATCAGGTTTTAAAAGAGTAGGGCGTTGCAACTTCGACCGCCTAGATTTGGATCCAAGCCCTGCGTCAGAGGTTGAATCCGACGGCCACAAGCATAAGGTGATGCCGCACCGAGTTGGACGTGGCCAGACGAAACCTAATGGCGGCTACCCGACGGCGTCACAATTAAAGAGTGACGCCGTCGCATTTTGTAACACTATATATAGAATCCTAATTTTTTAGTTTTTAGAGAGGTAGTTTTGTGGAGAAAAACCAAAACCGAACCAAAGTCTCTCTTGCTATCTTAGGGTTTCATACCTTATTTTACAACAAGATAAGTGTTTTACTTCATTAATTCAATTATGTCTTCAATTGTTTATGTGTATGCTTGCATGTTCTCCATGTCCGACTATTTACTTGTGTGTTTGCTTAGATTTTAAAATCTAGCTATTGAATATTGATTGGTTGTCTCGTATCTTAATTGTGATTGACCTAGTATTGCGATAGGTCATCCGTTGTGTTATTAATGCTTGATTAGTCTTTGTTGAACCTTAGCTTATAGTTACTAGTGGAATTGTAGGCTAAATATCCAAAGATAACCTTAGTGTTGACTTTATGAATCCTAGAGATTTCGTAGTCATTAACCTTAGGTAGCTTCAAAGAGTTAGGGATAAACGCATACCCTACTACCTTAGAAACACAACGCGTTAAGAATAAGGACGTGACAATTCAACCATCAATAGGAGATAACTAGGGAGTAATAACATCTAAGTAAACACATTTTTAATCATCATAAGAGCACACAACAATAGACATAGACTACACTCACCTTAGTTTAGATAATTAGATAAGTAGAGTAATCGGTAAAAATACCAACCCCCAAATCCAAACCCCGAGATTCATACTGTTAGGTTCCCATGTTTGCAACACAAGCATCAATATAAGAAATAAGACATAAGAAGTGATCTGTTGAACAAAACAATACACACACACGAATGACTAATAACCTTTATGCGTAGGAATGATATTGAAATGAACAACCAACTCTCAAATGAGAGTTACAAGACTATTTATAGGGGAAGGGAGCTAGGCAACACATCTAGTCCCTTCCTTTCCTTATTAGGCTTTTGCATAGGCTCATGGGCTTTCTACATGAGCCTAGCCTTAATAACTAACATAAAAGCCTTAATTAAGCTAACTATTACATATTGATCACTAACACTGAGAAATGGTTTAGGAGTGATTACAACAATCTCCCCCTAAGTGTTTATAATTGATATCTTAAGTAATCTTAAACAGTTGTTGGTGCAGATGTAATAGTAGCTTTGACTCTTCATGACATTCTTTTTATTGTGAGAAGAAGTGTCCTTGTTCGACAATCTCCCCAGTGGTGAGGATCTTGTTTTCTTCTTGAAGTTTTCAACTTTGACGTCTTCAATTTCTTGGTTCTTTAATTCTTTGTTCTTTGTGGTGGTTGTGATAGTATGTTGTTCTCAGCGCAGGGCACGCTTCGTTGCTTCCAACAAGCCTCTCACGTCTTTCTCCAACATGCTCACACGCTCATTTGCAGTAAATTCCAGATGTGAAATAGTTCTCGCGTCTTTATAACATTTGTAGATTCTTTGATCGATGAAGAATCATTATGACTTTGTGTTGCCTTTGATATTGAGAGAACTTTTGTTGTGATGTTGTTGGTATGAGCATGTGAAGAATTAGCACGATCTCTTCCTCCCGCCGAGCATCCATCAGCATAGCATCTCCGGTACATGTCACGAACACCAATTGATCATTGTAATATTTTCATAAAAATTGATTACTACAATTGTTTCTCTGATGAATGTCTTGATTCCATTCACCTTGGTCGGCGAATCAGCCGTCCGAATCCCGTAAGGGACAGTTGGCATTACATTGAAAAAGTTCAAGTAATGACCCACATCTTCGTGACCGATTCTTGAAAGGAATCTCCTTAGCGGGATTTCCAGCACTTACAAGTTCGAACTTCGAGCGTGTTAACAGAATAGTGTGAAAAACACATCTCTAATTCTAGCAAAGGCTGTTCCTCAATTGGAGTCCCTCAAGTAGATAACATGATGTATCCGAAGTACACCTACAGTTCAGGTGAGTCACTGAGGTACAACGAGCATCACCCATGACGAGCCGTTTGAGACAACACTAAGCGTAACCCACAAGGGGCTAATACCGAGTGACCTGCTGTCAGGGCTGTTAGATGTTGACCCTGGCAGGAGTTTCAATTCAATCACTGAGGATCATGGTGTGAACCCCTCATAAATGTTCTCGACAGTTGCATAAGATCTCTGTGAGGACTCTAGGATTGTATCACTTGCGTCCTTAATGTTGAACTACAAGTGATGAAATGTCAAGTGTTCCTAAGAGATCTTTTGATGAATCTTGTGGCTCTAGACTCAATAGTGCGCTTGGTTTTCCTGGCGGAGACTAGGAGAGGGTCTCCTTCTTCAATACCAACAATCTCTAAGAGAAAGTCGATAGTTTATGTAGGGTTTCCTGTGAGAATGAAACAATCTTCTGTTGAGAGAAACTTGAGTGGCTAAGAAGGTTTAGTGCATGCGTCACTGTTCCTGACGACTTTAATCTCTTCATACCAACCGGTGTCATCAAGTGCAGTAGCATATGAATTGAACCCGGTGTCTGCCCTAAGTTGAATAATCTGGAGGGCTATTTCTTTTCACCCTTTTCTTTACTTTTCTTTTTAATTCTTTAACTCCTTCTTTCTCCGATTCTTATTTTCTCCCTTTTATAATCATTCCTAAGGACTTCTAAATTCTAACAATTGGTGGTGTCCTTGGGTATATCCCTCCGGCTCTGGCGGATCATAGGACGGTTATTCCTAACTTTAGTCACCTTATAACACCATGACTAGCCTATGTTGCCATAAAACCATTTTCATGTAAATCTCTCAAAGTGGTTATGAGTAAAATCATTTTGTACCACTGTGAGAGTTTTGTATTTTGCAGAAATACTCCCCTTCCACACGTGCTTAAGTATTTTGACAGAAATCTGCACGGTGAGAGAAGAGCGCGCACTTTTGAATTGATCAACTCATGATAGACAATTCCCTGCGAGGCACATCAGGTACATCACTGACTAGGCCAGCTTGAAGTTGTAAACACTCCTTGGAGAGGAGGTTTGACCCGTCAAGGTTCATGTCTACCAAGAGTTTCTCGAATGGTACATTCTATTAGGACAAGTCCTTTGCGAGACACGTTTACATCACTAGCGAACTAGCTTGAAATTATTACCTATCCCGGACAAGTCTTTTCGCATTACTAACATTTAAGAGCTCGCCAATTCATTGGTTAAGTCGTTAGCACGACGATTCAATAGCAATTCACAACATATTTCTTATCACATAATTTTTCTTCCCCTCAAAATGGCATATAAATGTTATTTTTGACGAAATATTGATATCGAATGTGTCCATTTCGAGTTTTGTGGGAAGATTGCCACGAAGAACAATTTGTGAACAAAGTTTTAAGCAAATACTCCCCCTCAACAAGTGATATTAACTTTTGAGGTTTTGAAAATCATAAGGGGAAGTACTTGGTCTTTTGAGCAAAACTTTGAAAAGTGAAAGTTTTGAAAAGTTTTACTCAAAAGTAAGAAGCTTTCGCTCCTTTTATAAGGATTGTGGCACTGAAGCGTACCACATGGTCCTTTCATTACAAGTACGGGTTGTGCACTTTTATGTGTGCACAAGCCATCGTCAGAGATTATAGATCAACACATCCAAATAATAGTGAAAGAAACAAATCAAGGAGTACCAGGAAGTCCGTCAATAACACCAGGAGTTTTGTCTGGACGTTGGTAGCCTGTTAGAGATATGCTTTGATGTCCACCCACGAAACTCTCTAAAGTCCTCATCTGATCCCGACGAAACAACCTTTCATCAATCCTAGTAATGATCTTCTTCGCATCCCTCCTTTCCCTAGAATTCCATCTTTTCTTCGACCCTATGCCTTGATGAATCTCCTTTAACCGATAAGCCATTCCATCCCGAACCTTCTTCAAAGTATGATCACAAAATTTGTGAAGCTCCTTGCACGCCATGAAGCAATTACGGTGAAGTTCACTGCGGTAAACTACGCCCAATGTTGGTTTCTTAAGAATGGTGTACTGAGGCAGATGGTTGATATCGGGAATGTACAGCTTTGGTGGTGTGAGATTAACACGTTTCTGATATGATTCCACAGCAAGTTGAAGATCTTCAACACGTTCCTGGATGACGATGCTTCTGATGAATATTAGCAATGACTTGATGTCCTGGAGATGAATGTTCGTGGAGAATTGTCGCATTCGTCCTTGTACCTTGGCAAGATACATATCTTCAATGTCATTGAGTGACAATCTTGGAAAATCTGCTTCAGTAAAGTCATATTCCTGTTCGTCTTGGCGTTTGACTACTATTTTCTTCAGGAATGAGTAGTCCCACTTAGAAGACAGGGTAACATGCATTATGGCAATGACTCGTTCATCACTGAACACCTCCTTTTTCGATTTAAGTACCTGGCAGGTTCTGTAGTAGATTCTTCTTCATTCTGGCCAATGATGAATCCCATACAGTGCATCCATATCATACATAACCACATTGTCAACAAACATGTGTGTGGCTTCTTCCTCGATGGCTATATTGTTTGAGTAGATTGCTGACGGGAAAGGGAAGGTGAGTGAAGTAGCGTATTTCTTGATTATATCGCTACCGTGCTGAAGAAATTCTAGGTCGTTGTTGAAAAAATATTGGCAGGGAATCTTCGGTTGATCAGGTCGGCCAATGGTGGGTAGAGGCTTTGTCTAGTCGGTGTAGTAGGGATCCTTGTCAGGTCTGGTGAAGTCGATATTAGATTCAGGGTTGAGCAAATCAATGTTGTTGGACATAGCTCGTGCGATGTTGTCGAGATGATATTTGACTTCAATTGCACTGTCGGATCTGTCTTTTAGCTGTTGAAAAGCTTCGTTCTTGATGCGTCTCAACTCTGCTTTCGTCATCTTCTTCACCTTAAACGTTTCCTGAATTAACTTGGCATGCTCTAATGTTCGACCATCTACCGGTTCTTGGCCTTCCGGTAACTGAGGGGTTGCATCAACAAGCTTTGAAAACCATTCATACTCTTCAGATTTTCTCACTAGCCATGATAAACTGAAGTGGACTTTTATTCTTGGCTTTGATGATGATGCTGGTTGCTTGTTGATGTAGAAGAAGGAGGTTTGTTGTGGGCTCAGGAATCTCCTCATCGTCACCACCAGTATTCAAGTGATCACCAGTTTTTCTTCATTGGTGTGGAGACTCAGAGTCCTGAGGTTTGCTGTAGCAGGAGGACGGTGGAATCTTCTGGAGGTGGAGGTCCGTTGGGGTGGTGGAGGCATAGATGATGAATCGTCATTTCTCTTCTTTTGTTTAGGCTCAGAATCCTTATCCGCATCATCATCGTCTCTTGGACGTTTAGCTCTTTCAGCTGACTCTTTGCATGAAGTTCTAAGTTGATATTCCAGCAATGCCTCAAATAGTTTGGTCTCATCGTCAGAAGTAAATGTTGCGGATCGTTGAGACATTTGTAACACAAGCTTGGAAATCAATTATGCATCGGAGACAACCGTAGGCTCGATTGGATTGATTTGCATTGCTACAGAAGTAGATTGCATTGTTTGTTTAACCAATCGCATGAGATTGATAGATTTTTCTGGCGAACATCTCTCTTGTCACTCCAGGGATGGTGTCGAGAAGAAACTTGTGAGTATATTCTCTGATCGTCTTGTCCATTTCCCCTTGGATATCTCTATTTAGAAACTGTTGAATCTGTTCTCTTTCATCCAAAAACTCTTTTATCACCTTCTGAAGAAGATTGATTCTGTCTGCAAGTTGATTTAGTTTCTTGTTGACCACGTTTTTCTTTTTTACTTGCCTGATAGCTTTGGCAATCTTTGTCTTTGCACGTGATGCCCAAGTATCGGTTGGTTTCTTTACAGATCTGGATGCGGATCTGGTGGTGGTGTCTTTGGATGGTGGTGGTGATGAATGAGAAGATGAGTCAGACGAAAATGAGTCATGAGAAGGCTCTGGATCATTTGGTGGCTCAGAAGTTTGTTCCTGGTTACGTTAGGGACTATCTAGAAGATAATCATCGGCTTCTTTTTTAGCTTTAGCCTTTTCTTCAGCCTTAACCCTAGCCTCTTCTGCTGCTTTAGCTAGAGCTTCCTCTCCTCTACTTTTTCCTTAGCAGCTCTCAACATCTTCATCAGTTACATTTTCATTCTTCTCCTTTTATGGTTCCTCAAAGTCGAAGATAATTTCATCCTCGTGCTGCTTTTGTTCAGATTCGTGGGTGGTGGTACCAGTTCCCTTATCGGGTTGATTAACCGCATCGAGAACTGGTGTTGTTTGTGAGCCACCACTTGAACCTCCAGGGCCATGAGTCTGTTGAAGATTGAACTCCTTAGCAACATGTTGTAGCCTGAGATTCTTCAGTTTTTTGGGGTAATCTTTATCTTCATCATGTGGCCGTTCTTCTGAACTTTCTTCCTCTTCCTGCTCTACCACTGGAGTTTTACCCTTTTCAGGTTTTGGACTATGAGGTTTTGCTACTGTTATTGTCTCACCTGTTGCAGTTTCTGAGTAGTGAACCTCTTCATCTGTTTCAGTGTCCTCGGAGTCCTCGTCCATAAATTTAGGTTCCGGTTTAGGATTAGTGATAGCAACCTTCGATGGAACTTTCCTTTTGAGAACATGAGTTCTCTTTGGATACTTTCGAGTACTCCCAGTGCTTGCAACACTTCCAACACTGCCCTGGTCTTCTTGATAGGTGTAGCGGAAGACTTTTCATCAATGAAGCCAACTTTGCCTGATGCTAGTGCTACTTGATATCGTTTGTATGATTGAAGATTCTTGATATCGTCAGTGAGAAGGCAGTCTGGCAATACAACACCTTGTTTCTTTGTTGTTGAGTCTTTGAATCTGACGACATTAAGTGTGGGTTCAAACAACGCGAAGTGATGGTTGGGGTCATCAAGTCTCAAGGGAATGTCCAGATTATTCCTGAGAATCCTTTGGATCAACAGCTTGGTGTATCTGATGTATGGGATCTTGGTGCCAGGTTTTTTGAGGTAAGACATCATATCTTCCCGGATCAGAGTTGCGAAGTCGATGTGCATCATGTTGATCATGCCCCAAAATATTTGTAGTTTCATGAGCTTAGGATGCTCATAACCACTATCACGTCCAGAAACTGATTTGGCTATCATGATGTATAGAGTTCTCCATGGCTGAGGAATGTTGTTTAGATCTACTGAAGAATGTTTAGTGATGATCCCAGCAGCTTCATCATCGCCAATATTGACATAATTGGAGAGTAGCTCTTTCGAAGGAGTAGCAACATAATCCCAGCCGAATGGTAGGAAGAAGGAGAATTTCCCTTAAATCTGCAACAGTGATGGTGACTTGTTTGTTGTTGAGTGTCACCTTAACAATGTCTTGACCATCGATCTTCTGCATGGTGTGCCAAAACTGATGAATATAGATCTCCGGTACTGTTGCAGAGTTTGTGAGCATGTTCTTGTATGGATGAGTCTTTAGAATATCCACAACAATATGACATGAAGACTCAAAGCACGTGAAATTATCAAAGTCCACGTTGAGATTATTCTTTCCAATCTTCATCTGATATCCGGTAGGGAAAATATCTTCCACTGTGGGTACATTTGGTGCGTTAACGTTTTCCATTGTGACGTCCATGTGATCTGAAGATATTGAGCCAAAAGTACAACATATCGAAAGACATTACTTTGTCAAATTTGATTTTTGTTCAATTATTGTATATGTTATGTTGATGAAGGTTAAAGTCCAACGTCACTTGTTTTTCCATAGTCCAAAGTAGTGTGATAAGTGTCGTGAGTTTATTATTTTGAATTTTAAAGTCCAAATTTTCACTCATTTTACACAACATATTCACCATTGAAGCTTATTAGTGACATTTTGGTTTTGTGACGTTATGATTTATTTATTTACAAGTTTGTACGCGTAACAATTCATAATTATTGTTAAAATAAGGCTTAAGCGTAGAAATTGCAAGCTTATGCGTAAACAGTTGACCATACATGTAAGCATAAGCTTATGCGTAGGAACTCCTCTTACGCGTAGGAAAAGAGGTCTTGGCATAAGGCTTACGCGTAAGCGTATGTTGGAGCTTATGCTTAAGGTTTACTCGTAAGAGTGAATCTTATGCGTAAAACTCAAGTTTACGCATATCCTTCACAGGATACGCGTAGTCCCTATGTAGAACCTTATGCGTAAGAGTTACGCGTAAGATTTCTCTTACGAGTAACTATCTACGCGTAAGATGATCCTTAAGCGTAGAGTTCCAGTTTAACCTTGAATCTGAATTTTTCCTGTGAGCGTAAAACCCTAAAATAAGTTTATCATAACACATACATTAAAAATTTTATTCAATTCCTTTTCATCCATACATGTTATCACATTCGCTAATGGTTACGCCAGTAGGTTTCTTTTCCTTAGGCGCAGAAAACTAAAACCCTAAGGTTTAATTCCCTACGCAGTAAGAAATCCAAACCAAGAAAAATGGCACCAAATCTTTACCTCATTGTCTTAGAGGCTATGAGATAGTATTGCAACAAGTTTTAACATCTAAAACCACAAGAATCAAAAATACCCAATCTCAACGAGATTTTAAACCCTAAAGTTCAAATTAGCAAAATTCATGTTTCTGGGTAAGATTCAAGATAGGTTTTGGTTAATTAATCATGTAACAATCATCATTCAAGCAATTAATTATCCATAAACACTCACACAAGAAAACCCCTAAATCCACGCATAAACCCTAATTATGAATAAGTGATTAAAAAGAGTTTCTGGGTTGATTTTGATGTTGGAAATGTTTATAACACTTGATTTTAAACATTTTGACACAATATTTATCATTATAAACACCCAATGGTGATTTCATGTTCATACGCATACGCGTAGAACACAAAATCACTCTTTGTATAAAATCAAACCGTTAGAAATGAATAAGATTAAAAACCATTGTTTCAAATTACTCAAGAAAGCTTAATCCACTTACAACTTTGAGATTTAACACACGGATTTAAAGATTTGATCTTAGGCGTAGGATAAAATAGTTGGAAAAGTTAATGTAAGAATTTAATGATTTGGAAAATTAGGTGGAGTAGTTTTGATAAAATAATTTTAAACTTTTAACAACTTTGGTCCCTCCACCTCAATCATTTTCATCCCATCATAACTTCCAATCTTGTTACAAAAAACAAGATATTTGGAAAGAAACTTGACGACACTCCCCCTCGACTTTTGAAATAGAGAAATTTTACAAATTTGGGTTCGGGGAGAGTCAAGAAACAAGAAACGTGTCCATCATTATCAAAGATACTACCAATACTGGGTAACATGCAAGTACAAGGTTTTATGAAACATAAAATATTTACTTTCTCCCCCTCAACACTTGACCGTAAAAAATACTGAAATTTGAAAGAGTAAAGTATTGACGGAAGATTTGTACTTGCCATGTTTAAAGAAATTATAGAGAGAAGGATATTTTTGAATTTTGTAAATTTTATATTTTTGTATTTTTGTTTTTGAAAAATATTTACAAAAGAGGTTTTGGTGTTTGACTTGTTTTAGGATTGTTTTAAAAGTTTGTCCAGTTCCTCTGGAGTCAAACACCTCATACCAATCCAATGGACCAACTCAAGAAACCTAGCGGAGCTAAGGTTTTGGTGAGAAGGTCCGCCAGCTTGATATTCAATACCCACAAAATATAATTCACCAAGAATTTTCCACATGCTCCTTGATGAAATGATATCAAAGATCGATGTGCTTAGAATTTAAATGTTGAACAGAGTTGCACGAGATTGCAATAGCACTTAGATTGTCGCAGTACATCGGGATTCTGTCAAATACATAACCATAGTCTTTGAGTTGTGTTCTCATCAAGATGACTTGAGCACAACACGCCGACATGGCTACATATTCTGCCTTGGCTTGGACATGACATGTACAATCCTCGATCACATGACAAGCTTTATCACCAAGAAATTGTAGAGTTTCCCAAGTACTTTTTCCGAGAATCTAAGCAACCTCGTGATTAGCGCCTCAAAAAGCTATTAGTTCAAAACCAGAATCCTTCGGATACCAGATCCCCAAGTTAATGGTTCCTTGATGTATCGGAGGATTCTTTTAGCCTCAGAGAGGTGAGTTTCAGTTGGTCGCGATTGATAACGGGAGCAAAGATATACAACAAAGACAATGTCGCCTACGGTCGTTAGATACATGAGATACCCAATAATACTTCGGTATTTGGTAGGGTCAACCAATTTCTCATGCAAATCAGCGTCCAGCTTCTTGGTATGTGCCATTGGTGTGGCATAGGTGTCACAGTTTTGCATTCCATTTTTGTTTAATATTTCAAGAGCATATTTGGACTGACTCAAGAAAATACCACGGGGTGATTGATGAACATGCAGTCCTAGAAAGAACGTAAGTTCACCCATCATGGACATTTCAAAATGTTTTTCATAAGTTTTGAAAAAGCGTTTAAGTACTTTAGATGTGTTGACTCAAAAATGATGTCATCCACATAAATTTGAACGATTAAAATGTGTGCCCCGTGATATTGTATGAATAGTGTAGGGTCGACTGATCCTTCGACGAAATTATGAGAGATAAGAAAGGATGACAACTTATCATACCACACCCGAGGGGCTTGTTTGAGACCGCAGAGAGCCTTGTTCAGTTTGTAGACGTGATTAGGGAACTCTGGATCAACAAATCCTTCTGGCTGATTAACATAGACCGTTTCTTTCAGTTACCATTCGTGAAAAGCAGTTTTGACGCCCATCCTGAAAGACCGTGATGTTTATGAAATGCCGCTAGAAAAATCTGAATGTACCTCAAGTCTAGCAACTGCCATGTAATGATTCCTCGTAGTCAATCCCTTCTTCTTGTCTATAACCCTAGCCACCGACGCGGACTTATTTCAAGATCCAACTTGTTTTTCCAAATCCATTTCGCACCAATAACATAGACCCCAGTTGGTTTTTCAACCAATTCCTATACTTCAAAACGCTTAAAACTGATTAAGTTCTTCTTGCATGGATTCAATCCAGTTGTCATATTTCATGGCTTCCTTAATATTTTTGGGTTCAAATTTGGCAGACGGTAGTGCATAAATGCAATGTTCACCGTTAGTCCGGGCGCTTGTCTAGTTACGATCGGGTTGATTCGGGTTTCAAATAATGTTCACAAGAGGATGGTATTTAGTCCAACGATGTGTGGAGGGTTGATGTTGATATACATTTTGCAGATTAGGAGGATTCAAATGGTTTGTAGATGATTCTCAACATCAGTGCGCGATTCATTAGCAAACGGATTGAAGAACGCATTTGGATCATAATCACCGGTGGGGTACTTCATTGTTCGAAGATCATCAACCGTTCGCGTCATTGGATGATGTTTGTTTGGTTGTTGTTGTAGAATCAATTGGTGGTGCTTCCTCAACAGAGTTGTTGTTGCAGGTGTATCGGATTGGATTATTATCAGTTGAGCAAATGACAGTTGATACATCTGAGCACGTTGATCAATATCACCACTAAACGTGGAGCAAATAGTCGTTCCATTTGTTGACAAGTAAGTCGTAGCTTGGTTCAGCGATGATGGGGTTCGGGGAAGTTTAGACGGTTATGTCCGGGTTCCAAGCTGTTATGCTCAAAAGCCATCTCTGTAAGCTCATCGAAATTTTCATGAATCGTTTCCATAATCTCCCGTGTACGACGATTCCAGATCCGGTAACCTTTAGAGTTTTCACAGTATCCAACAAAGACTCCAATGTTAGCTTTGGCTTTGAGCTTACCAAAGTCATCACGATCATTATTTGGTTAAGAAAGGGATCCAAATACATGAAAGTGTTTGAGATTCGGTTTACGGTTGTGGATAAGCTCATAAGGTGTTTTGTTGTGGCATTTCGTAATCATTGAACGGTTCTGAGTGTAGCATGCGGTTGACACGGCTTCAGCCCACAAGTAATCTGGAAGTTTTGCATTTATCAACATCGTTCTTGCAGCTTCCACTAACGTACGATTTCATCTTTCAACAACTCCGTTTTGTTCTGGTGTTCATGCAATTGATGTTTGATGCCAACCCTTTCTCATAATATGCATGAAGAGTTTGATTCGCAAATCAGTTCCTTGTCCTGTTCGATTTGTCTGATGTGTTCCGAAGCTGAACTTGAATTTTCGTGAGAAAGGTGATGATCATCTATGGAGCTTGATCTTTACTTCGAAGAAAATAAACCCAAATCCATCTTGAGTAGTCATCCATAACTACCAAGATGTAGCGTTTGCCATTAATTGTCTGCACACGCATCGGGCCACACAAATCCATGTGAAGAAGATGAAGCACATGCTATGAGCTGTGTTCCACCTTTGAAGGAAAGTGAGCACAGAAGTTTTCCCTTGTTCACAAGCTGAGCATAGGTGATCTTTAGAGTACCAAAATCTTGGGAGTCCTTCAACAAGTTTGTATCGTGAAAGATTGGTTATGGTTTGAAAGTTTAAATGTGATAGTCGACGGTGCCATAGCAAAGATTTTGTAGATGTTGCCTTTGAAAGTAGACAGATGGGAGATGAAGCAATCATGTCTTGCACTGAGATTGTATAAAGACTTGATGTGCGAGTACCAGACATAAGATCGTTTCCTTGTAGATCACGAATGAAACAAGTTTTCTCCCTAAAAGCAACTTCCAAATCACCATCACAAAATTGACCGACAGCGAAGAGATTGTGACCGAGACCTTCCACATAATAAACCCTGCTAATTTCGATGTTACCATTGATGTAATCTCCCGTAGCCCATGATAGCGCGGTGATCATTCCCAAACCTCGACAGCCAATGAACTTTGAAACAAAGTTGGTTAACAGTTTGAGATTACCCTGTCATGTGCCGGAACATCCGCTATCAACAATCCGTGATGATGATCTGTATCGCCTCGCATATACACGCAGACGACAATGATGGAATAGATGTAGATGTGGAACCCAAGAGTTAGAGGGTTCTGATGCGCTTATAGTTGAAACACACATGTTTATGATTTTAGGTATCCACTTAAAGCCAAGTGTATTATGTAACCATTTCTGCCATCTCCAACTAGTCTTAGCTTTTGTCTTAGTAAATGCACTAGGTGATAAGTTCTTCCTAGGAGGTGAAGGGGGTTCTATGGGTACATCAATGATCGTAGCCGAAACACTAGATGGAGGTTTACCTAGCTCAGACTTAGAAGCATTAGTAGGCCTAGAAGTATTCCATTTTCTATTATTCCGTTTACGAGATAAGATTGCCTTAGCAACACATTTATCATGACAACCAGAGAACATGCTTTTATGACAACCAACACAAGAAGCTTCAAACAAAACATTCATAGTACTTAAAGATTTAGCATTCGTTACATCACTTTGTCTACTACATTTGTCTAACACAATGTCTAAAGTGGGTGCAACTTGAGTTTTATTCAAAGTCCTAAGGTGTTCTCTACTTCAGAGATCTTTATTGTTCTTTCTTACGCCTTCCTATTCTTCCTTGTATTTCTCTTAGGCTGTGAAGTGCAGGCGTTGGGAAAAGAGGCAACTATTCCTGTTTCAGTAGAGGGAAGCACATTAGTTTCTTGTGTTTTGTCATTAGATGTTCTAGAGTCAATTTGAAGCTGTCTAGGTGCAATTACTGCTGAGTTACTATCCCTATCTTGCTTAAGTTTTACCAACTCTGCTTTTAGATCATGGATAGTGTGTAACAAATCTTGATTTTCAGAACGAGTAAGTCCATTTTGTCATAAAACATATTTGGTATATGCAAGATGATTATCAGCATCTTTTGACGCTTGAGCACGAGTCTTTTTGAGTAAATCAAATATGACACCATATTCCTTTTTAACTTTTGAAATTTCTTGTTCATATTTTGAAATTTGACACTTCAAAGACACGTTTTTATCATCCAGTTGCTCAAGTTTTGGATTAAGAGTTTTTATATGCAACTGATTGATTTTGTTTTGCAAAGTGAGTTCTCGATTTTGACAATCTTTTTTACACCATTGAAGATGACGTTTTGCATTTGAAAGCTCGTTTACCAATCGCTCATTTTCAACTTTTAAAGACTTGATTTGTGACACAAGATCGTAGATTCTCAACATTTTCAATGAATCACAGAGATATAATCAAATGCATATGCAAATGAATGTAATAACGCAACATTTATGGTAGACATATAACATCTTCCAAGAGCCGATCAACATCTTTTCTTAACATTTTTCTTTTACGCTTGGTATTTGAAATCGATGTTTCTGTTTGCTCGAAAACTCTTTTCATAAGTCCAAGCTCCTTGTGAAAATCCCTTTCCCAATATATTGCACATATTTTCAAATTCCGGACATGAGGTAAAATTCTTTTCTGAAAAATATCTCTTTGTTCTCTCGCATGAGGTGATTGAAAATGTTCAACTTTTATTTCAGAATTGATTTCAATTTCACGTTCCAAAAGTTTGATGTCCAATATGAATGTTTCAAAATATTTAAGAATTTGACATTGTTCGGGTAATGTTTTGACCTCACTGAGTGAAGGTAAAGGACCATTAATATGTGCAGTATTGGGTTGAGGACCAACATTAGAAGACTCCGAAATAGGCGTGATAACCCAAGGTGTGTTAGAATTATCCCTGCAGTAAACGTTATGGCTTTTGAATAGTTAAATAGTTTGTTATAAACAACATTTTCTAATTTTGACCGACTCGCCTTCTCTGTGATCTAATTCCTCCATTCGATCATATTCAACAACACTCATAATGGAATCATCAATTTTATGTTCTGCACTGTAAACTTGAGGATTTGGTTTGAATGCTCTATTTGAAAACTTTGGTTTGTAATCACAAGATTCGGGTCCATATCCATTTGAATTTGGTTTAAAAGTAAAATTTTGAATAGTTGTGATTGACTCACCATGTTTATAAACAACATTTTAAAACTCTTTGATTTTGTTTTGTAAGTCGACAATTTCTTCAAGATAGTCATCTATTCGTTTCTTTGAATGCTTTTTGTACTCACAAAACTGTTTTTGACAAGTTAACAACCTCGGACTGGCTTTTTGAGTTTCCTCGTGAGAGCGTTAAGTTGTTGTTTATGATCATATTTCGCTTGTTCTATTTGAGACAACAAAGCGCTTAGATGCAACTAGATCACATATCCTTTTCCAACGATTTTCATTTTGGTAGGATTTAGCAAAAGCGACTTCAAAACCTTTTTCATGTTTTTCTTATGTTTGAAAAATGTTGAGTTGATATTTTAAGCATTCATTATCCTTAGTCACAGCAGCATTTTTATCCTTTAATTGTTGATTGATGTCAAGGAATTTTTCCATTCGAGATTTTTGGTCATTAAGTAAGGTCATGAGCTCAATATCTGGATTAGACAAAAGTTCATTTAGTTCAACGCGAGTCTCAACATGATCATTATTTAGATCCTCAAATATAACCACGGAGTCAACTTGATTATCAAGATTAACCATAAGGTCATCTTGATCGTCAAATATGACTACAGGATCTATTTGATTATCATCGGAATGAGATGTAGATGGCTCATGTTGAACACTATGATCCTCGCTCGATGCAGATGTTGGCGGAGATATCGATCATTAATGAATATAGTTTGATCCGGACCGAGACAAGCCGCTGTCATACACTGGCCCTGTGTCACTCATGTGGAATTATTGCATGTTAGCCATTAACATACCACGCATTAGCCCGCAGAAGTCCCCCATGTCATCATCAATCTGCAGATTTCCATGAAGCTCGTCCTTGTTGGTAAGAGTTCCACCACCTTCATCCTTAAGAGCCAAGAGTAAAGCCTCTTTGTGATAAGTGCTGCCTCTTGTCCTCGGCTTAGGGCATGCATTAGCTAGATGACCTCTTCATTACAGCTTTAATAATGAAGACCATTAATCCCAGCTCAGCATTTCCTGACAACCACTTGAGCTCGATGTTGTGGAGCACCCATGTTATTCCTTCCATTAGCATTAAACCCTTGACCGCTACCCATCCGGACGAACATTACCACGATTCTGAACTTCAACACGTCCATTATTAACAACAACCTGATTCCTTGTGTTTGATGAGGTACGAATGCGATTATTGGATTTGTTGGAATATCGGCCGAAGGCTCGAACAATCATGACAAACCCTTGTTGCAATGCATCGAAAGCTTCTGTATCCTTATTAGATTCATTGTAAAGTGATTGATCATTGTTGCTGTTGTATGGAACCAATTGAGTTTCTTGAGATTGGTGCTGTGACGGATCATATGGTGTAATTGTTGCAGTTGGTTCTGGAGGTTTTGTGAAGACAGCTTTGCAAAGTGGAATTGAGGATAACACGCTGAGCCCACAGCTAAAGTTTGATTATCCGAAGTGAAGGCGGTGTACTACACGGATAATCCTTTCTTTGTCAACTTCCTTTGGGTTGGGCTTCAAATAGTCATACAACAATCCGTATGTAGCATGATGAAGATTCTTCGCTTGACGGATGAAAATGACATACTTTTCCCTATCAGGACCAAGACTACTAAGGAACTTAGTGTTGACTGCAATTCTTGGCATAATGATGTTATGTTTTTCCAAGTCATTGATGATGTATGAGAATCGATGATGATATGACTCTAATGTATTCCCTGGTTCAATCATGAAGTGTTCATATGCTAAGTAGATTTTGGATTCCATGTCTTCTTGATTGAGTTCTGTGCCTTCCATGAGAAGATGAATATGCTCCCACATTGCTTTAGCAGTCTTCTGAGCATCAATTGCATTGAAAGTTCATCGGCTTCCATGTGTAGAAGTTGATCAGTAGTGAGTTCATTAAGACTGACAACGTTGGTGACATCATCTCTTGGTGGATTAGCATATGGATCTCCGGCACGTGACAGAGGTATCCAAGGACCTTCAAGGATGACCTTCTTCAAGAACTTTCCATGTGGCTTCTTTAGGTCACAAAACCTAAAGAACCTTATCACCCATTGATCGTAGTTTCCGGGAGTGAGCATTGGAGGTCTATCAAGTGATCCAGCCTCATGAATGGATTGTTGGCTACTTAAAGCTTCACACATCTTTGCAAACCAAGATGGTTCCTTCATAGCATACTTGGATGGATGTCGATTTTGAAAGTTTGTGTATGGTTGTACTTGTAGACTAGGTGGTGGTTGAATCATTTGTGGTGGAATTGCTCCTTGAGGGATTTGTTGTTGAAATTGTTGATAGTATTGTTGTTGTTGTGTTAGTTGTTGTGTTGTTGAGGATACATATGAGGAAAGTAGCTAGAGTATGGTGGTTGAGACATCTTGAAACTTGTGTTGACGATGGATCTTTGTAGTCTAATGAAACTTTGTTGATGAAGTATCCTTATGTGAAAACCGCCTTATGCAAAGAAAATACCTTATGCGTAGAAAACCACCTTACGCGTAAAACTAGAGCTTACGCGTATGTGTAGGTTACGCGTAGACTTGAGGAAAGTCTTAGCTTAGGCATAAACTAAAAGGCTTAGTAGTAGAATGCTTATGCGTAATATTAGCTTATGCGTAAGACAAGGATTAGGCGTAAAGAATTCTAAGCGTAAGTGATTAGCTTAGGCGTAAAACTAGGGTTTTGCCCAAAAATCCTTTTCACTTATTCCCAGGTAAAAGATATCCCAGTCTAGTGTTTTCAGGCTTATCCAAGCAAGAAAACACCGAGTAAAACCAAGAATAATCAAGATCAAACGCTTGAGAAGCTTATGTAGACTTTGAATTTTACGAGTAAAACTAGGGTTTTACTATGCAGGGATGAACCAACTTTTGCCAAAACTGATTTTTCTCGCTCAAAAGTGTTTCTAAACCGATTTTTATGATGAAAAGGCTTCAATATTACCAAAACACACAAAAGTGTGAAACTTGATGATCCAAAACACTTATTCACCTTACACGTAGAAAGGACTACACGAATGAAACCAAGCTCAAAACTAATGAAATACATGTAAAGGTTCAAACTTTTTGCCAAAAACTTAAACTTTATCACCAAATAACCTTTAAAGTACAAGAATCTTGAGTTTTAAAGTGTAAAAATTAAAGCTTTTAAGCGTATGAATGTTTTAGAACGAGAAACCCACACGTATACTTTCTAAATTCAAAAACAAAATGTTTCACCAAACTAGATGGCGAATGATACCACTGTTAGGTTCCCATGTTTGCAACACAAGCATCAATATAAGAAATAAGAGATAAGAAGTGATCGGTTGAACAAAACAATACACACACACGAATGACTAATAATCTTTATGCGTAGGAATGATATTGAAATGAACAACCAACTCTCAAATGAGAGTTACAAGACTATTTATAGGAGAAGGGAGCTAGGGCAACACATCTAGTCCCTTCCTTTCCTTATTGGGCTTTTGCATAGGCTCATGGGCTTTCTACATGAGCCTAGCCTTAATTACTAACAAAAAAGCCTTAATTAAGCTAGCTATTACATATTGATTACTAACACTTGAGAAATGGTTTAGGAGTGATTCCAACACGTACCTTTCAATTTTCTAAAAAACATAAAAAAGATAAAAAATAATCTTCCTCAACCCCAACCTTAGTGTAGTAATTTCTCACTAGCATTCCTATTCCCCTAGAGAACGATATCAATTCCCGAAGCTTACCCTAATACTACATTACAACGATTAGGTTCATCGACTAGGTGTTGAAAACTTGCTCGACTTAAAAGGAAGTTCCTTTGACCTAACGCGCTTGTACGCTATCAAGTTTTTACGCGCTCGGGGAATAGAATAGCTAGTTAGATTTCCGCCTCGTTTCAGTTTCCTTGCTTGATTCCTATCAAGTAAGCTTTTTTCCCATTTTTAGCTTCCTCGTAGTCTATCCCCCTTCTTCGTGACCTTTGTTAGTAATCCCATCACTTTCATTATGGAAGGTGATAATCAACCACCACTCATCAACCCACCACCAAATGACCCGCCAAGAGGCCGTACTCTTGGTGAATACTCGATACCAAGCCACCTAGGCTATAGAAACACCATTGAGCTTCTCGACCAAGCCCAAACTACAGCCCTGCGATCCGACACCATCCGGTTGGTGCAAAACGGATGCTGCTCCATGGACTTCATTCCGAAGATCCTAATCAGCATCTTAAGGATTTCCTTAAAATCATCAATTCCATCGACCTCGATGCTACTACTCGGGAGACCACGCGTCCGATCTCTTCCAATTCTTCTCAAGACCAAGCTAGTAATTGATTGAGCCACTTTCCTCGCCCATCTCAAGTTGGGATGATCTCACCTCTCGCTTTCCTTGCTTAATTTTTCCCACCGAGAACTACTAAGCTTAAACGAGACATTTTGACGCCCAACAACGTCAAGGTAAATCTCTCTCAAGCATGGACTCGATTCAAGGACTTACTCCATAGAGTCCCTCATCATGGCATCGATCTTTGGCTTTAAATCCAAATCTTCTATGACCATACCGACTTCATCACAAGATAATCCATTGATCCACGGAAGACTTAGCAATTCCAACGAAGAAGAGTCATGGATCGATGGCTTTACAAATCTCTATGACCATACCACTTCATCACAGACAATCCATTGAGAAGACTTAGTCAACTGAAGAGTCATGATATTATTGAAGAGCTTGCCAATCAAAGCTACAAAAATTGGAGTGAGTCCCATGAAAACCCCATCAAGGTGATCAATGCCATATCGATTCCTAAAGAACCTTCCATCATTGAAGAGCAAATGAGTGCTCTTGAGAGAAGGATCGATTATCTAATTGAGAGGCAAAAGAGAGCCCCTGAACGAACCCCTCGAGAAATGGTTAATTCCGCTAATTCCACCAACCACCCAACACCTCAATCCCCAAGTCGCGGAGCGAAGCAAAATCTCAATTTTCGAACATGCCTGCTCTACTCTCCAATACCACTCACCGAGCTTTAAAGAACAAATGAGGGAGTACATGGCACCCATATACGGAGAGATTAGCAAAATTGAAGAGGAGGTTTATAGGCGAAAGGGAGAATCAAGCAAGATGGAAGATGATAAACTTGGTAAAGAGTATACCAAGACAAAAGTTCCCAAAAGGTACTTTTAAGAAATGATTACCCTCCCACTAGTTTGTGCGCCATTTCATTATGCTGATAAGATGGAAAAGATGAGGAGAAGGCTGAGAAAGCAAAGGAGGAGAAACTAATGATGAGCAGAGACCATTGAGTACTACCTTAAGCACGAGATTAATAAAAACCATTGTTTACCAAGTTGAACAACTTTAGGTACAATGAGGTTCTTAGGAAAGCCTAGAAGGAAAAATATTGAGAAAAAGTATAGCCATCATGCCTATGGGACCTATGTATGGTGGTTCTAAAAAACTGGTAACTAAAAAGCGAAACCACGGGGAACCGTGTTACCATGTAGCATAGGTAGCGTTGTTATATAAATGCCTTAAGTGTCAGGATCTGATGTAAACATAATGCCACTATCAGTCTATAATAAGTTAACTAGGGAGAAAGCCCGGTAAGACCAATCTTAGACTTTCCTTAGCAAATCACATATGTCTACAATAGGAATAGCGATTGGATGTTTTAGTAGAGGTGGCTAATATTGTCTATCCAGTGGACTTCGTGATTATAGACATTGAGGAAGATAGAAACATGCCACTCATTCTTGGAAAATTTACCGGCCCATTGCCAAAGCAACCATCATCATTGAGGCATCATGATACTCAAAAGTGGCAAAGGATATATGGATACCTATTGTTCCAAGGTATCCTCTTAATATTATGGAGAAGATTACGGATGAGAATCTACAACTCCCTAACAATATGGTTAGGAAGAAAATTAACGATTGGGAAAAAAAGGCTTAGAGATTTCTGGTTGGACACATGCAACATTGAGCCTTGATAAAAGTTAGGAAATAATCCTACCTCAATACCACAAACACAGAAAGGAACAGGAATTTTAAAGGAGATAAAATACTTTTGTACAAGTCAATAAAAGAGCATTAAGAGGTAGAAATAAGCCAAGATGGTTTGGACCTTATATGGTGAAAAAACTAATCTATATAGAATAAAACCGTTATCATAATAGACGACATTGGGAAGGAATCCACGGTAAGCATACCTAGCGTCAGCCCTTTTGATAAAGGATTAGTAAAGGTAGAAGGTATGATAATGAAGTCCGCGTAGAACGCGACTTGAGTCTAGCTACAAGACTCATAAATAAAAAAAGCAAGTGGGAGGCAACCCATGCTTAATTGTTTGCTTGTTTGTGTGTTGTATATCTTTTATTGATTGTTTATTCTCATGTTTAAATTTGTAAAAATGCTTTATTTTGTCTTTAACCTCGTCTTAGTTACATATAAAGGTATTTTATATAAGGGATAAGTGTAGGGAGGATTACACGTTTTCAAAAAAAGTGAACATAGAAATTACAATTATTTAAAAAGATATACATGTGTGTTTGTTCGAGTCAAATGCTTGTATCGAGTCATAATGGATGTTTTGCGAGAAATCTTTCAGATTCTAAAGATAAAAATTTTCTAGAATTTTTCCAGAAAATCGCACCGGTTGTCGGATAACGGCCGGCGTCGAGGTGCAACGGACGGCGTCGGGAGGAGTAGAAACGCTTACTAATTTTTCTAGTTTTCTGAGCTACTTACAAATTTTTGGAATCTTCTAGATCTTAATTTTTCAGAAAATCTGTAAACATCCATTCCACAAGCATTATATCCTAGTTTAGTAGAGTCATATATATATTGTTACCGCGAATTTTATGTGAAGGTTTCGTTTGTTTTCTTCAAGTGTGCAGGTTTAATTTATCAAGAAGGAAATACATAAGATTGGAAGGAGCTTTTAACGAAAACACTCATCTTGAAGAAAGATTTAACCACTACTTCACACGGATCCTACCAAGCTAATCTGGGGAGTAATAGTTTCTTTCATTTTTAATTACCTTACATTATCATAACTTTGATACTTTCGGGGAACATTGAGGACAATGTTCAGTTTAAGTGTGGGGAGGGAAAAATAACGGAACTTTGAAACTATGCTTATCCTTGATTATTTGTTTGTCCAATTTCATTTGTGTAATAAACCATGAGAAATATCGGTTAGGGTATTTTTGGCACCAAATTTAAAAATTTTCATGACATGTAGGAGTGGGCCATTAGTCTTAATAAAGCGTCTCATAGATAGGAAATTATATGACAAGTACAAAACCCTTTACCACTTAAATTCCACCCAAAATGTGAGGATCTCCCTTAGATTTGTAGGAATCAAAGCATTCCACTTTAATGCTTCGAGAGTGTACCAGTAGTATAATAAATTCTAGAACTTGTTTTGTGATGCATTCCGAGATCGCTAGTAAGACTACACTTGTGTAGTTAGGAATAACTAAATGATAAGAGGCATTAGGATAACCCTTGTTTGATACGTGTATAATTAATTCTTCCACATCGGTTGAGTAATTCCCCCACACCCTTGCGTTGTACTCATTTAGTATCTGATACTAGTTAACCCTCAGCCTATCCTTTTCGGTTCTTGTGATGTTTAGGTTTTCGAATTTCAATGAAGAGCATTGTTTACAATCCACCCAAATATGCACCCAAATCGCCTTAGCCTACCTTGTATGCACTCACTTTTAGTGTATTATTGTTATCATACTAAACCCTTAGTTCAATTATCTAGTTGCTTGCATAAGTTGCTAAGTCGAGTCATATCCTTTGTACACGTTTTGGGACGATTGGGACTCATGGGAAAAGTTAAATTTTATGAAATGACGGGAAGGGAACGTTAAATTCAAATTCCCTTCATTTGCATAATAATGTACTCCAAGTGTTTTGATCTTTTCAATTTGGGCAAATTAGTGTTAGAGTAATAAAAACTCAAGTGTAGGGATGTGCCTATAAATCCCTATTATTTTGATGTTATCGTAGAGGATGGTAGAGTAAAAATGTATGGAAAAAAAATCAAAAAAAATAGAGTGATGAAAAAAAAATGAAAAAACATACAGGCTACCATCCTACATCTATCTTTAAATTTATGTTTGTTTGTTTCAATTTATCTAGAGTTTAGAGTGTCGAGTCTTGGCTTAGCTTACGCATGTTCTTCGCATGCTTGTTACATAAAGATTTTTGACTTGCCACCACTAAATCGCCTATCCCACCAAACCCTTTGTTTCCCTACCGTAAGCCTAACGTTACAACCCTTTAAAAGACCTCTTGGATAGTTTTTCCTAGGTGCTTACGACAAAGCGATCGAGGTTTGATCTAGTCTCAAGCCTATGGTAATCTATGTACTAGGACCGGTTAATGAGTGTTTATCTTCCATTTCCAACTTATTATATTTCATATACACCCGAGAGATGAGAGTATCCAAACACCACTTGTGAGGTGCTAGTATGTAATTTCCGTGCTTGTTATGACTTTTGAGGCTTATATGTTTGTGAATCGTTCTAAACTAATGCTTCATGACCTCTAACTTATAAATTAATTGGCTAAAGCACATTTTCTTGAGGACAAGCAAATACCAAGTGTAGGGATATTTGATAAGGATTTAAAAGGTACACCTTTGAGGGGTCATTTAAGCCCTTAATTGATCACTTTTGTATCGTTACTACTTAATTTCGTTCCTTTTCACTTTTTAGATCTCTTGAAGGCAAATTGCTGGAATGACACTTATTCGGACGAAAAGGAGCGAATATATGAAGAAAATGGCCAAAGTCAAGAATCGAGACACTCAAGCTCTTTGGAATTGGCGGACGGCGTCTGCTTAAATGTGGCCGTCGCGACATCTTGAAGACGACTCGATAGCCAAATTGCTATTTACAAGTGATGGCATCGGGTTTAAAAGAGTAGAGCGTAACTCCGGATGGCCTAGATTTGGATCCGAAGGTGTCGGAGGTTAAATCCATTGCGTGTCACAAGCATAAAGTGACGCCGTCACAGAGTTGACGTGGCCAAGACGAAACCCTAATGGCGGCGACCCGCCGGCGTCACAATTAAAGAGGCGCCGTGCATTTTGTAACACTATATTAAGAATCCGAATTTTTCAGTTTTTAGAGAGGTAGTTTTGTGGAGTAAAAAACCAAAACCGAACCAAGGCAGTCTTGTGCAGTATCGCAGGGTTTCATACCCTATTTTACAACTAGATAAGTTTTTTACTTCATTGATTCAATTATGTCGTCAATTGTTTGTGTGTATGCTTGCGTGTTCTCCATGTCCGGCTAATTGACTTGTGTTTTTGCTTAGATTTATGAAACCTAGCTATTGAATATTGATTAGTTGTCTCTTATCTTAATTGTGATTGACCTAGTATTGCGATAGGTCATCCGTTGTGTTATTAATTCTTGATTAGTCTTTGTTGAACCTTAGCTTATAGTTACTATTGGAATTGTAGGCTAAATATCCAAAGATAACCTTAGTGTTATGAATCATAGAGATTTAGTAATTAATTATTTAGGTAGCTTCAAAGAGTTAGGGATAAACATACCCTACTGACCTTAGACACACTACGCGATTAAGAATAAGGACGTGACAATTCAACCATCAATAGGAGATAACTAGGAGTAATAACATCTAAGTAAACACATTTTTAATCATCATAAGAACACACAACAATAGACATAGACTACACTCACCTTAGTTTAGATAATTAGCTAACTAGAGTGTCGGTAGAAATACCAACCCCCAAATCCAAACCGAGGTCATTTTGCTTTCAATTTTCTAAAAACATAAAAAGATAAAATAATCTTCCTCAACCCCAACCTGGCGTTATTAATTTCTCACTAGCATTCCTATTCCTCTAGAAAGCGATATCAATTCCCGTGGATTACCCTAATACTACACTACAACGATTAGGTTCACTGCCTAGGGTGTTGAAAAATTGCTAAACAAAAGGAAGTTCCTTTGACCCCTGACAGCGTTTATGTAGCGTATCATAAAAGATGGTATCTTCTTTAATCAATCTAAATATATAAAGGAGATGTTAAAGAAATTTGGTTTAGAAGAGTCAAAACCTATAAGAACACCAATGTCATCCGACACTAAACTCACAAAAGATGAAGACGGCGAATCCGTTGATAACACAAAATACCGTTGCATGATTGGTAGTCTTCTCTACCTCCTGACTGGTCGATTGGATATCATGTTTAGTGTTTGTCTATGTACTAGGTTTCATGAAGATCCTAAAACATCACATCTAGAAGCCGTCAAAAGATTATTTAGATACATTAAATTGATCAATTAGGATTGTGGTATCCTAAAGAATGCAGGGTAGAAACAATTGTATATGCAGATTCGACCATGCGGTGATTATGTTGAACGAAAAAGTACAAGTGGGGTATGCACTTTTATGGGATGTTGTTTAACATCTTGGTTCTCAACGAAGCAAATGGCATTGGCCATATCAACAACCGGCCAATAATATGCTCCGTCGACAAAGCATGCCAACAAGCACTATGGATGAAACAAGCGTTAGTTGACTACGACATTCACCTAAGTGACATAGCCATTCTATGTGACAACAAAGGTGCCATCGACTTAAGCAAGAATCGGTATTGCACTAACGCATATAGAGATTCGTCATCACTTATTAAGAGACAATGTTCAAAAGGGGAACATCTCTATTGAGAATGTAGCGTCGAAGACAACATAGCCAGCGTCCCAAACCATTGAAGCGAAACAATTCAACCTACTTCGCCTTGGTCTTGGTCTCATGGAACAATCGTCGCACTAGCTTTAAACTCTACAAGGTATGTAAACACTAGCCTTCTTTTTTCTGAGTCTAGGATCTCTATTTCACACACGACTCACAAGCAATATGGGAATTTTCAAAACCCAAGATAGGTTTTACCTATAACACGTACTTTCATATTTTTTATTTTTCTTATTTTTTTTGGCTAAGTACCTTTTGCAAACATGTAATTGCATATCTATTCACTCAAGAATAAATGTTTTTATCACACAAAGAAATCTCTTTTCAAAATGTTTTTCTAAAAGGATACCTCTTCCCGTATCACTTTCATAAAAGCCATTTCTCACGTCTAGGACAAATCGTTTTTTCATTATTAATACAAAGTAAAAACCCGTTTCATTGCATCTCATGTCTTTTGAATGCTAAAGGGAACACATAACTAATATGTGTTTTCGTTATATTCATTTAAGCAACACTGAATTAGGAGCATTCGGGTTATCTCACATAATAGTGTGCTTTTTCACTTCTAGTTTATTTTTCTTTTATTTTTAAGTCGAGATAACATGAACTCAAATGGTTTGCATATAGGCACACTAGGCACAAATGTTTCAAAAGGAAAATTTTTGTGCTGAGTCACCGACCACGGATCTCGCCTAATGCGGACGGTTCCTCAAGAGAAGGATCAGGGGATCCATGAGACGAAGCTAAAAATTATCTTCTTTTTTCTCACTTTGGATGAAAATTTCAATATTTTCATCATTTTTTATCATTTTTTTTGGAGTATGTTACTTAATGCTTGTGTTCTCATGATCACATGCCTAAAATTCATATCTAATCATTAGATTTTAATCCACATTTTGGGTCAAGCATTCATTACAATGCATTATTTTTCAATAAATAGGATTCCCAAAATGCTTGCATATTCATCACTCTCAACTTCACAAACAAACATCATCATGTCATTCAAAATATCTTCCAACATAGATGAATCACCTAGTGCAAACAATCTCTTTCAAGAAATCCAAAACTTTGTCCTCCCACCTTCCAAAGTACCACCACCCAATCTAGAATAGCAAAGTTAGCATCCGACCTTGTTGCTTAGCAAAACCATCATCAAATGGTTCATCACCAACCACTCATTCACCACAAAATGCTTCCATTATAGCACCTCCTTCATCACCAACAAGTACACCACTTCATCACCCATCAAATCCCACCTAACGTCACTCTTTGGAACTCCTTAAGACTCCAACAAGATCACAACAACCAACCAAAAGAACTAGTCTTTTTAACACCTCCCACATCTCCACACAATCTTCAAGACAGAAACCTCACCACCTTTAGCTCCCATTGTGTTACAAGAACATCTAGGTTCTTTTCACCACTACTTCCAAACATTCCGGACTTTGATCCATTCTTTCCTTTTCCACCACAACTTCCGCATCACAAATCAAAATAACCGAAAAATTTCCGCGCATTACCCACATCACTTATATTGTGAACATTGCCAATCCACTAGGGATATTGCAATAGAACTTAGGGAAGAAATGTGAGTCATACTCAACCTCATCCTTGATCGCATCATCATTACTCACCAAATTTCGGCTATAATCTTATGCAAGCATGGAAGGAATCATTTATTATTTTAGTATTTTCTTTTGAGTCATCTTTAGAACAAGTCTTGTTCTTAGTTTTACATGCTTGTATGTGGCATAATTACCACTACACTTTGTTATTTTATTACAAGGCTTTTTTTACATACCTTGGCTCCCAATCTTGATTCTCGTCAATCACAAGATTATTTATGCATGTCACTACTAACCTTTTCTTTGTAGGTAATTTTATTGTCTCTTGCTGCCCATTCTAGGGAGCTATGAGTAAATGGGGAGTTAGATTCATGGACTATTTTCTACACTTTTATTTCTTCATTAGGGTCACTTTTTTTTGACAAAAAGAGGAAGAAGAAGTAAAACTTATGCTTTCAAAACATACATCTAATCTTAAGTTTTACTCATCATAACATTATGTTTTGTCATCAACAAAAAGGGGGAGATTGTTAATACAAATAAACCGTAAAAACGTTTATTATATTTAGCGATCTCTTTGTGTTTTGTTGATAACAAATATAATGTTATCATAAGTAAAATTATAAGGATACATGTTATTTTTATAAAGCATCTACATATAGTCATTTAATACAAATTGTTGTAATAATTCATTTGTTGTAATAGTTTATTAGGATGGGTAAAACCACAACCCATGACCAGCCCATGGGTATATCCATAACCCATGGGGTTAACCCATACCCATTTGACTAGATGCATTGCATCTATTAGATACATTGTATCTACTTAGATACCCATGGTTCAAACCATAACCCATGACCCATGACTCATAACCAAAAACCCAGGGAAAAGGGCTGCTCACGGATCCACGGACTTACACTAGACGGATCCCTCAAGCTAGGGATCCGTGGGATCCGTGCAATAGTGGCAAGAATTTGCTTATAAATAGAGAGCCATTTCTTCATTTTCATTCACCCTCTTCTAACTCTCTCTTATATTTCTTACACTCTCCTAACAAAGATCACTGATCTAGAGAGTTGTTCTTCTTTTCTTCTATTGTTGATTCTCATATAGGTCCTTCTCTAAGGCGAGATCACGAAATTCTACAAGTCATCCAAGCAAGGGGTCCTTGATTGATTTGTTCCTCCACAAGATTTCAGTAGCGAAGATCTTGTATTTCATATTTCACATATTTGTTGTGTTATAGTAGTGTTGGTTTGGTCCTCCGGTATTCTGGACTCGGTACTTAGCTTGCCAGGAAAAGGTGTAAGCAAAGTTGTGAAGGCTTCTCCGCCAAGTTGAAGGAGTTTGTTGACATAGTGCTTGAACTCTCAGTAGGTGACTCGGGGAGTGGAGTAGGGCAGAAGGTGTCTTTGTGTAGAACCACTATAAATTGGTTGTGTCATTTCTATCCTTTACTTTACTTATTTTACTTGCATTACTTTAGAGATCTATACTATCTCCTCATTAATACAATTTCACATAACATCGAATCTAAAAGTTTTTTTTGAAATTAACTTAAAATCGGCAAAACTATTCAACCCCCCTTCTAGTTTTTCCACAGATACTTTATTGGCTACTCTTTCAATAGTAAGGCTTTTAGAGTATACAATAGGAGGACTAGGATAGTTGAAGAAAACCTACATGTTAGGTTTAGTGAAGATACTCCTAGTGTTGAGACAAAAGGACGAGTGGTATTTAATATTAATATGCTAACAAAGTCAATGAATATGAGCCTATCAATCTTACTACAATGTTGATCTGCGGTACACAAAATAGTTTGATGCTGAACAAATTCTGAAGCCCGAACCTTCAAAAGAATTCTATTTGATTGAGAAGTGGAAAGCTGGTTCTGTCAAACCCATTATTGAAAAGCAAAGTCCCTCAGATGGTGATGATTTGGATTCAGGAAATGTCACACCCCATTACTTGTTTTCTTGTGAATGGAATTCACAGGGATTGACTGTCATTGCATCACAATCACAGTTATATTGAACGACCTAAAGTGTCGTTTGAAAAGAACATCGCTTGATTTAATAAAACAATCAGAGTTTACAAAGTAGGTCCCAAATGAAAAATCAACTTGTGCGGAAAATAAGTTTAGTAATACAAAAGCGATGTTTTAAAGAATATAAATCCCAAGTGAAGAAGCTTGTCGTCACCCGCGACTCCATGATGTGTCCAAATGCATGCCATGAAGTGAATGCCTTAGGTACCTGAGATAAAACATGCTAAAAGTGTCAACACAAAGGTTGAGTGAGTTCATAGAGTTTGTTTTGCAATGTAAAGCCTTTCAAAATCGTTTATGCAGCAAAGGCATTGTAAATCGTTGAAATGTAAAGACTTTCAAAATCGTTTATGTAGCAAAGGCATTGTAAATCCACTCGGTTCCAAGTCCCGCCCATACAAAACTTGCAACCTGTGTGTTCACAACCCTTGCGGAATGTTATGTAGTTTATGTTCCAAACATATGATGTCAAATGAATTCACAAAAAATAGTACATGACTCAATGTATCGAAATGGTTTATGCAAAGCAAAGGCATTGTAAATCCACTAGTTCAAGTCCCTACATACAAAACTTGCAACCCTTGTGTGTTCACAATCCATTTACAGAATATGTATAGTTTATGTTCCAAACATATGATTTCAAATGAATTCACCATAGTACCTAACTTGACGTAGAACGATAGCACTTAATCAATAGCACTTAACTTCGGCGTAGAACAATAGCACATAATCCATAGCACTTAACTCAATTTATCGTAGTCAATCCATTTAGAACGTTATCTGACGTGAGTAAGTATACACGCAAAACAAGAACAATTTATATAGTATAACCTTTGATTTAGAAACAAAGGTAATCATGATAGATTTTAACCTTAAAAATCTAAAGTACTTGTGAAAAATAATTGAGCATGTATCTCCCCAAAGAGTTTAATAGATATTAAAACAAGAAAAGTGGGGCTATAGAACTCACTGGTAAACGTGAGATGACAAGAGTGAGTAAACTGAGGTATAATGTGATGCGTTATCCGGTACCTAGTACCAATGATATGATATGATATGAGTTTCAATGTAATGTTATGCATGCACTACGTATGTAATTTATACCATTTACGGGTTTTGAAAATATTACTCGACGTCGAAAAATACTCTTGGCGTCTCGACCAATCAAAAAATGACTTTACATGTTTTTACGTCAAAATGTCATCCTATAATGGTTTTAAAATGATTTTTGGTGAAATTACCATTTTTCGTCGTAAAACAATGTCGTCGGAATTTTCATGAAATCAACAAAAACCGGCTCGGAAAAAATAGTCGTAAAATGATGTACGTCGATCGTTAGAGAGCGAACTCGACGGTTTTGGAAAGTTTGTATCGATATCTAAAAGTTTCAGTTCGGGAGTTTTCGTCCAAAAGGTCTCGATCATAAAGATATTAAGGGTTAAAGTTGGTGGTTTTGGCTAATTGTGTGCAGAAAATTAGTTACGGCAAGTTTAAGAAAAAGTGCATATCTTTGTCGTTTCAAATCCGTTTTCTCCGTTTAATATGTCCTTAGCTTCGTATTGAAGTAAACTAATATATTTTTGAGAAGTCGAAATAATTTTTGAAGCTTAAGGCTCGTTTTTGACTCGATTAAAGTAAAAACATGTTGCTGAAATTTTCAGAAAACATATATATTTCGTCGTCAAACTTTAAAATTCACCTACTTCTCGTTATAAGTCCGTTTTTATCCGTTCAAGCGGCCACGGATTCGTTTTTAAGTATATTTTCCAAAAATCAAGGCCAAACTTTCGTACCAACAGTAGGTTTTTCCAGAATTTCGAATTAAGGACAGAACATAAATATATAGTTATCGAAAATAGTTTTTCTCGGACAAAACCTATTCTAATCCCTTCAAATCAACTCCAAAACTAATCTAATCCTACCATACACCTTCTTAGGGTGTCATGGGTTCCTAATCACCATCAAGACCAACCAATACCATGGGAGTAATTATAGGATGACCTTAGGTATATATATAACTTAAAAATCATGACATAAATGGTATAAATCACAATACTTGCATAAAAGCTCCAAAAATGATAAGAAACATATGAAATGAAAGAGGAAACATAAAAATGATGAAAACATGCTTACAAGAGAAATGAAGAGGTGTAGGTAACAAGGATTAACTTAAATATCCTTGGTTTTTATTTCAAAACCATATAAAGGATATAATCTAGGTTGTAAACACTTGATTTTGCAAAAACTCTTGATCCCTTTGAACCTTGATGTATGGCCGGTTTTAGAAGGAGTAGAACAAGGAGAGAACTTTTCTAACTATGTGAAATATTAGAGATAGGATGAAGTGAATAAGTAGAAAGATTTTATGTATATGTATATCTAGGAAATCATGAACCTTACCAATCAAATGAATGTGACCACAATCCTATGGCGGATTTTTTGGGGACTTTTGTTCCCCCAATTATCTTTTTTTTTTTTTTATATACTTGTGTAAATACTTGACAAAGTGTAAGTAAATGTGTAGAAATTGTACAAGTAAAGGTAAATGGAAAATCTTTGGTACAAGTAAGTTTTTAATAGGTCAAAATAGAATGTATTGAGATAATAAAAATTGTAAAAATACTTTCCTTGTGAAATTTGGGTGATAAAATAATTATCGTACAATTTTTAAGAAAAACGACGTAATAATTTAATTTTAACGATTTAAGTACCAAATAAATTTGAAACACTAGAAAAACTAAAAATATAGTTTTTATGAACTAAATGTAAGTTTAAAAATACCTCGGGATCATTTTTGAAAGTAACGGGTTAAATATTCAAAATAATAACTCACGCGATAAAGATTATTAAATATAAAAATTACGCGTTAAATGTGAAATGAAATGTCATGAATGTACTAATGAGATGCTCATGATGTCAATGAAATGTAGACTAATCATAGTCCATATGAAATGTGCGTGATGTCATGATCATGAATTCGCCGCTAAACCTCCAAGGTTCACGCAATTTGAAACAAGTAAACTAAGTTTACTATAAATGTTGAAATAATGAGACATGAATCGTGTCGAGAAATGACCTGAAAGTCGGGTTGTCACATTCGCCCATCCAAAAAGGAATTCATCCCACGAATTCAGTTCGTGTTGGTCTCTCGGGTTTAGGGTTTGATGTAGCAAACTTTCCCATTCCCGAGCAAAACCCTCAAAAGACTTTTTGGTAACCGATTTTACTTAATCTCACAACTCATCAAACAAGAACTGTCATGAGATTAGGCTAAATCGGTTTAGGTAACAACTTGTTTCTAGCTCGATCTTTGCAACTCATCAAACAAGAAGCACTCGCGGATCAATGAAACAAGTGGTTTGATGAAAATCTTTTGAAAATTTGGCTCGATTACGGAATTGCTTACACATATAAGCCTACTACTCCCTTCATTGCATGATTCTTCTTGAATTAGACATAGGTGATCAGGCTATGTATAATTTAGGAGTAACTATGCAATGCTTGGACTAATCGACTCATATGTTGTTTGGTGATGAGTCAACTGATGTTAAAATTGTGATGAACATCGAGGAGAGAAGACATGGAGAAGTGTCGCTAAAATGATAGCTAAAGTAAAAAGAATTAAAATCCTCGTAAATGATAACAAATCGGAGAGAAAATAAAGTACGATAGATAAGAATATTTTACAATGAGTGGTTTAGCAAAAGTAGTACATCTTAGGTTATAAAGATTCGGATACGATGGAAAACATAAACTTAGTACAACATAGTACATAAGGAGAAATAAGGTACTTAGTTTCGAACTTCTTAGTCTTCCGTCGTTGATACCTTGTCGAGCTCCTTCTAACATATATACATTCCCATGAGCACCTTCGACTTGTTGACCTTGGTTTTGAGGACATTGACTTCGATAGTGTCCTTGTTCCCCACATCGAAACGTAACTATGGTCTTGCCCTTACAAATCCTTAGCAAGGTGTCCTACTTTGGTGGCAGCTAAAACATATACCACATGGACCATTATGATGTAGCGTGCATTGGCGGCATCGTGGTAAGTTTCCTGCATAAGCTCTTCCCCTTGTTGGTGCAGCAACATAGACCCTGGCGACTTCTTGTCTTCTATTATGTTGTTGGTGATGGTTAGTGTTATGGTTTTGGTTGTCGTTATCATAACCTTCACGGTCATTTTCCACTTTCTCTTGTTGTTGTTGGTTTGGTTATCGTTGTTGTTGTTGTTTTGGTTATTGTTGTAATTGGTGTAGTTGTTGGGGTTGTTGTTGTTTTGGTTGGTGTTGGTGTACTTGCCTCTCTTCACTACCGGGGCCATGAGCTTTTGAGTCAATCGAATAGCTTCCTCAATCGTTTATGGTCGAAGAAGTCACATCGCCTTGAATAATCTCGGAAGTCCGTCATGAAAGCCTCCAGTAGCTTCTCATTATTCGAAACCATAGATGGGCATAACACGGCCAATTCTTGGAATCTCCGGATGTAAGTGTCGATATCATACCCATTAGTTTTTAGTTCATAGAACTCCGTCTCCAACTTTTTCACTTCCGTTCGAGGACAAAACTTCCTAGTCACCAAATCCTTAAATTGCTCCCAAGTAAGCTTGAAAGCATTCTCCATTCCAATCGGTTGAGCATAAGAATTCCACCAAGACAATGCTCCATCGAGTAATGTGCTCGTAGCAAACTTAACCTTTACTGTCATCCGGACATTACAAAGCAAAACACCGATTCCAATTTTTCAAACCATCGAACCATGGCTGTAGCTCCCTCGGTACCTCGAAACCAGTGGGATCTCCACTCTTGAAATCCTTGTAAGAACATCTCTTAACTCCGGATCCTCCTGCATTTCAGCGATGCGGCAAGCCTAGCGGCCAGCGCTGCGGCCTCAGCGAAAGCGGCGAACCGCTGTTTCCCTTTCAATCCTTAATGCCTCGGCTACACTATCCCATACCAACTTTTGAATTTCCGCTTGAGTCATTCCAGGTGTAGCTTTCTTCGGTGCCATATCTTCTTCAAAACAAGAGGAAATGTGAGACGTAGCAAAATCCGATGTTAATAATAAGCGCTTCAAAGAAATGTGATAAGAAACGATAAGTTTGAGGTTATGTTTCAAAATGATCGACGGTTTCCTAAGGAATGGGTTATGAGGTGTTGTAAGTGCTTCAAGTGTATGGTGGTTTAGGGACATAATGTGTGAATAAAGTGTAACTCGACATGTTAGTGGTGAAACAAAGGAGTGAGAGTGTCTTCGCCCAATTTAAAAGTTTATCTCGGCATTCGTCGTTATCGATGATGAATCAACTGATATAAAAATTGTGATAGGGGATGACAAGGAATTCTCCACGTTAGAGTATGAGGAAAAGATAATGGGATAGGAATTTAAAGGCATCCATGTGACAATCGATGTGAAATGAAAGTGAATAACTCGAAAAATGTACGTATAAACCGCATGTAAAGTGAACGTGCACTTATGATGAAATGATGAGATGCTATGATGATGTAGTTATAGTCTAGGGTCAATGATGCAACCTAGTTCTCTATAAGAGAAGCTCACGATGCCAATCACACACCCCAAATTACCTTTTTGGTGAATGGAATTCACGGGGATTGATGTCATAGCATCACAAGCACAGTTATATTGAACGACCTAAAGTGTCGTTTGAAAAGAACATCGTTTGATTTAATAAAACAATCGGAGTTTACAAAGTAGGTCCCAAATGAAAAATCAACTTGTCGGAAAATAAGTTTAGTACAATTCAAACGATGTTTTAAAGAATATAAATCCCAAGAAAGCGCAGCGTCGTCACCACACGACTCCATGAGGTGTCCAAATGCATGCCATGAAGTGAATGCCTTAGATACACGAGATAAAACATGCTAAAAAGTGTCAACACAAAGGTTGAGTGAGTTCATAGAGTTTGTTTTGCAATGTAAAGCCTTTCAAAATCGTTTATGCAAAAGAACGCATTGTAAATCGTTTAAATGTAAAGACTTTCAAAATCGTTTATGTAGCAAAGGCATTGTAAATCCACTCAGTTCCAAGTCCCCCCCATACAAAACTTGCAACCTTTGTGTTCACAACCCTGCCGAATGTGTGTAGTTTATGTTCCAAACATATGATGTCAAATTAATTCACAAAAATAGTACATGACTCAATGTATCGAAATCGTTTATGCAGCAAAGGCATTGTAAATCCACTCAGTTCAAAGTCCCGCCCATACAAAACTTGCAACCTTGTGTTCACAATCCATTTGCCGAGAATATGTATAGTTTATGTTCCAAACATATGATTTCAAATGAATTCACCATAGTACCTAACTCGGCGTAGAACGATAGCACTTAATCAATAGCACTTTCGGCGTGAGAACAATAGCACATAATCCATAGCACTTAACTCAATTTATCGTAGTCAATGATTTAGAACGTTATCTGACGTAGTAATCAGTAGCACGAAAACAAGAACAATTTATATAGTATAACCTTTGATTTAGAAACAAAGGTAATCATGATAGATTTTAACCTTAAAAATCTAAAGTACTTGTGAAAAATAATTGAGCATGTATCTCCCCCAAAGAGTTTAATAACGGTATTAAAACAAGAAAAGTGGGGCTATAGAACTCACTTGGTAAACTGACGAGATGACAAGAGTGAGTACACTGAGGTATAATGTGATGCGTTATCCGGTACCTAGTACCAATGATATGATATGATATGAGTTTCAATGTAATGTTATGCATGCACTCGTTATGTAATTTATACCATTTACGGGTTTTGAAAATATTACTCGTCGTCGAAAAATACTGTTTGGCGTCTCGACCAATCAAAAAATGACTTTACATGTTTTTACGTCAAAATGTCATCCTATAATGGTTTTAAAATGATTTTTGGTGAAATTACCATTTTTCGTCGTAAAACAATGTCGTCGGAATTTTCATGAAATCAACAAAAAGCGGCTCCGGAAAAAATAGTGAAGTAAAATGATGTACGTCGATCGTTAGAGAGCGAACTCGACGGTTTTGGAAAGTTTGTATCGATATCTAAAAGTTTCATTCAGAGTTTTAGTCCAAAAGGTCTCGATCATAAAGATATTAAGGGTTAAAGTTGGTGGTTTTGGCCAATTGTGTGCAGAAAATTAGTTACGGCAAGTTTAAGAAAAAGTGCATATCTTTGTCGTTTCAAATCCGTTTTCTACGTTTAATATGTCCTTAGCTCCGTATTGAAGTAAACTAATATATTTTTGAGAAGTGAAATAATTTTGAAGCTTAAGGCTCGTTTTGACTCTCGATTAAAGTAAAAAACATGTTGCTGAAATTTTCAGAAAACATATATATTTCGTCGTCAACTTTAAAATTCACCACGACTTCTTCGTTATAAGTCCGTTTTATCCGTTCAAGCGACCCAGATTCGTTTTAAGTATATTTTCCAAAAATCAAGGCCAAACTTTCGTACCAACAGTAGGTTTTTCCAGAATTTCGAATTAAGGACAGAACATAAATATATAGTTATCGAAAATAGTTTTTCTCGGACAAAACCTATTCTAATCCCTTCAAATCAACTCCAAAACTAATCTAATCCTACCATACACCTTCTTAGGGTGTCATGGGTTCCTAATCACCATCAAGACCAACCAATACCATGGGAGTAATTATAGGATGACCTTAGGTATATATATAACTTAAAAATCATGACATAAATGGTATAAATCACAATACTTGCATAAAAGCTCCAAAAATGATAAGAAACATATGAAATGAAAGAGGAAACATAAAAATGATGAAAACATGCTTACAAGAGAAATGAAGAGGTGTAGGTAACAAGGATTAACTTAAATATCCTTGGTTTTTATTTCAAAACCATATAAAGGATATAATCTAGGTTGTAAACACTTGATTTTGCAAAAACTCTTGATCCCCTTTGAACCTTGATGTATGGCCGGTTTTAGAAGGAGTAGAACAAGGAGAGAACTTTTCTAACTATGTGAAATATTAGAGATAGGATGAAGTGAATAAGTAGAAAGATTTTATGTATATGTATATCTAGGAAATCATGAACCTTACCAATCAAATGAATGTGACCACCCTATGGCCGGATTTTTGGGGACTTTTGTTCCCCCAATTATCTTTTTTTTTTTTTTTTTTTTTATATACTTGTGTAAATACTTGACAAAGTGTAAGTAAATGTGTAGAAATTGTACAAGTAAAGGTAAATGGAAAATCTTTGGTACAAGTAAGTTTTTAATAGGTCAAAATAGAATGTATTGAGATAATAAAAATTGTAAAAATACTTTCCTTGTGAAATTTGGGTGATAAAATAATTATCGTACAATTTTTAAGAAAAACGACGTAATAATTTAATTTTAACGATTTAAGTACCAAATAAATTTGAAACACTAGAAAAACTAAAAATATAGTTTTTATGAACTAAATGTAAGTTTAAAAATACCTCGGGATCATTTTTGAAAGTAACGGGTTAAATATTCAAAATAATAACTCACGCGATAAAGATTATTAAATATAAAAATTACGCGTATAAAGTGAAATGAAATGTCATGAATGTACTAATGAGATGCTCATGATGTCAATGAAATGTAGACTAATCATAGTCCATATGAAATGTACGTGATGTCATGATCATGAATTCGCCGCTAAACCTCCAAGGTTACGCGAATTTGAAACAAGTAAACCAAGTTTACTATAAATGTTGAAATAATGAGACATGAATCGTGTCGAGAAATGACCTGAAAGTACGGGTTGTCACAGGAAACAAGGTTGATCATCATCAAGATAAGGAAGAGTTGTTTCAAGATAACTCAGTGTTGGTAGAAGAAATTGAGAAGCAGAAGAAAGTTGCTGAAAGCATTGCTAGGCCGAATTCTACCACTGCTAGTTCAAGTGAAACCCCTGCTGCAAGTTGAGATAACAGTACTTTCTTTGGAAACACTGCTAAGCCACTAGTTGATTCTGAAGAGTATCCACATGATCCTAACATGCCTGATTTAGAAGAGATGGATACTCCTACAGATGATGAAAACATGGATGACTTTTTCAAGGATGTAAATGTTACAAATTTGGAATCAGTCATCATAGAAAGTCCAGTTCCTACCACCAGAATACACAAAAATCATCCCAAAGAGCAGATACTTGTAAACTTGAATACCCAGTGCAAACAAGAAGAAAGACTCATAAAACCTTCACTGAACAAGGTTTCTTTACCAGGTCACTTCACAAAAGGAACAGTCATCAAGACCTGCAAAATTGTTTGTTTGCTTGCTTTTTGTCACAGAAGGACCCCAAAAGAGTTGAAGAAGCATTAGGAGAGAAGTTTGGATTGAATTGATAAGGATTTAAAAGGTATACTTTTGAGGGGTCATTTAAGCCCTTAATCGACCACTTTTATATCCGTTACTACTTAATTTAGTTCCTTTTCACCTTTTAGGTCTCTTGAAGGCAAATTGCTGGAATGACACTTATTCTGATGAAAAGGCGCGAATATATGAAGAAAATGGCCAAAGTCAAGATCAAGACACTCAAGCTGCTGGAATTAAAGGTGACGGCGTCACAGCCAAAGGGCGATGCCGTCGCAACATGCTTTGTGATGACTCAGTAGTGAAATTTCTATTTTGAACTTGACGGCATCAGGTTTTAAAGAGTAAAGCGTCACAACTCAGACGGCCTAGATTCAGATCCCGACGGCATCAGAAGATGAAGCCGACAGCATCACAACCATAAGGTGATGCCGTCACAAAGTTGACGTGGCCAAGACGAAAACCTACTGGTGGCGATCCGACGGCGTCACAAATAAAGAGTGACGCCGTCGCATGTTGAAACTCTATATATAGAATTCGAATTTTCAGATTTTTAGGGAGGTAGTTTTGTGGAGTAAAACCTAAACCGAACTTTGGCTGTCTTGGGCAGTATCTTAGGGTTCCATACCCTATTTTACAACAAGATAAGTGATTTACTTCATTAATTCAATTATATATTCAATTACCTGTGTGTATGCTTGCATGTTTTCCAAGTCCGAATAATTTACTTGTGTGTTTGCGTAGATCTATGAAACCTAGGTATTGAATATTGATTGGTTGTTGATAACGCTACACGCGTCATTCGGGGTCAAAGGAACTTCCTTTTCGTCGAACAAGTTTTTCAACACCCTAGGCAGTGAACCTAATCGTTGTAGTGTAGTATTAGGGTTAGCCACGGGAATTGATATCGTTCTCTAGAGGAATAGGAATGCTAGTGAGAAGTTACTACGCTAAGGTTGGGGTTGAGGAAGATTATTTTTTATCTTTTTATGTTTTTTAGGAAATGGAAAGGTACGAATCTCGGGGTTTGGATTTGGGGGGTTGGTATTTCTACCGATTACTCTACTTATCTAATTATCTAATCTAGTGGTGTATGTAGTCAATGTCTAATTATTGTGTGCTCGTATGATGATTTAAAGATGTGTTTACTTAGGTTTTATTACTCCTTAATTATCTCCTGTTGATGGTTGAATTGTCACGTACTTATTCTTAATCGTGTTGTGTGTCTAAGGTCGTAGGGTATGCGTTTATCCCTAACTCTTTGAAACAACCAAAGGTTAATGCCTACAAAATCTCTTGGATTTATAAACTTAACTCTAAGGTACTCTTCAGATGGTTTAGCCTACAATGACTCTAGGTACTATAAGATAAGGTTCAACAAAGATTAATCAAGCATTAACTACACAACGGATGACCTATCGCAATACTAGATAATTAATAATTAAGATAAGAGACAACCAATCAATATTCAATAATTAAGTTTCATATTTCCTAAGCAAATACACAAGTAAATTAGCCAGACATGGGAAACATGCAAGCATACACACAATTAATTGAAGACATACTTGAATTAATGAAGTAAAACACTTATCTTGATGTAAGATAGGGTATGGAACCCTAAAATACTGTACAAGACAACCTTGGTTCGGTTTAGGTTTTTACTCCAAAAGACTACACACTGAAAACTAAAAAATTCGGATTCTATATATAAGATTACAAATGCGACGGCGTCACCCTTTGATTTGTGACGCCATCGGGTCGCCGTCATTAGGGTTTCGTCTTGGCCACGTTATCATTGTGACGGCATCACCTTATGCCTGTGAAGCCGTCGCCTTGAGTCTCTGACGTCGTCTGGATCAAATCTATGCCGTCTGAGTTGCGACGCCCTACTCTTTTAAAACCTGAAGCCGTCACTTGTGAATGAGCAATTTGGCTTCTGAGCCGTCACAAAAGTTGTCCAACGGCGTCGCTAGTTGTGCCTGACGCCGTCCCCTTCAGTTCCAGCAGCCTGAGTGTCTCGATTCTTGACTTTGGCCATTTTCTTCTTATATTCGCGCCTTTTCGTCCGAATAAGTGTCATTCCAGCATTTTGCCTTCAAGATACCTAAAAAGTGAAAAGGAACGATATTAAGTAATAACGGATACAAAAGTGATCAAATAAGGGCTTAAACGACCCCTCAAAAAGGTACACTTTAAAACCTTATCAAATATCCCTACACTTGGTATTTGCTTGTCCTCAAGCAAATGTGCTTTTAGCCAATTAATTTATAAGTTACGGGTCATGAAGCATTGGCTTAGAACAATCCACAACACATATAAGCCCCGCAAAAGTCATAACACGCACGGAAATTACATACTAGCACCTCACAAGGGGTGTTTGGATACTCACATCTCTCGGGTGTATATGAAATATAACAAGTTGGAAATGGAAGATAAACACTCATTAACCGATCCTAGTACATAGATTACCATAGGCTTGAGACTAGATCAAACCTCCATCGCTTTGGTGTAAGCACCTAGGAAAGACTATCCAAGAGGTCTTTTAAAGGGTTGTAATGTTAGGCTTACGGTAGGGAAACAAAGGGTTTGGTGGGATAGGCTATTTAGTGGTGGCAAGTCAAAAATCTTTATGTTACAAGCATGCGAAGAATGGCGTTGCTAAGCCAATACTCGACACTCTAGACTCTAGATAACTGAAACAAACAAACATAAATTAAAGATAGATGTAGGATAGAAGCCCGTATGTTTTTTCATTTTTTTTTCAACACTCTATTTTTTTTTCTTTTTTTCTTTTTCATTATTTTTCGATTTTTTTTAATACACTTTTACTCTACCATCCTCTACGATAACATAAAAATGATAGGGATTTATAGGCACATCTCTACACTTGAGTTTTTATTACTCTAACACTAATATGACCCGAATTGAAAAGATCAAAACACTTGGAGTACATTATTACGCAAATAAAGGGAATTTGAATTTAACGTTCCCTTCCCGTCATTTCATAAAATTTAACTTTTCCCATGAGTCCCAATCGTCCCAAAACTGTGTACAAAGGATATGACTCGACTTACCAACTTATGCAAGCAACTAGATAATTGAAAGGGTTTAGTGTGATAACAATAATGCACTAAAAGTGAGTGCATACAAGGTAGGCTAAGGCGATTTGGGTGTATATTTGGGGGTGGGGTGTAAACAATGCTCTTAATTGATATTCCGGAAAACCAAAACATCACGAGAACAGCGAAAAGGATAGGCTCTGAGGGGTTAACTAGGAGTATCGTGTACTAAAGATGAGTACAACGCAAAGGTGTGGGAAAATTACTCAACCGATGTGGAAGAAGTAATTATATTACGGGTATCAAACAAAGGTTATCCTAATGCCTCTTATCATTTAGTTATTCCGAACTACACAAGTGTAGTCTTACTAGCGATCTCGGGATGCATCACAAAACAAGTTCTAGAATCTATTATACTACCGGTTCACACTTTAAGCATTAAAGATGAATGCTTTAATTCCTACTAATCTAAGGGCGATCCTCACATTTTGGGTGTAATTTAAGTGATAAAGGGTTTTTGTGCTAGTCATATAATTTCCTATTCATGAGACGCTTTATTAAGACTAATGGCCCACTCCTATATGTCATGAAAATTTTAAATTTGGTGCCAAAATTACCCTAACCGACATTTTCTCATGGTTTATTACACAAATGTAATTGGACAAAGCAAATAATCAAGGATAAGCATATTTTTAAAGTTCCCGTTTTATTTTCCCTCCCTACACTTAAACTGAACATTTTCCCCAATGTTCCCCGAAAGTATCAAAGTAATGATAATGGAAGGTAATTAAAAACGAAAGAAACTAGTACTCCCCTGATTAGCTTGGTAGGATCCGTGTAAAGTGGTGGTTACATATTTCTTCAAGAAGAACGTTTGCGTGAAAAGCTCCTTCTCATCTTATGTATCTTCTTCTTGGTAAATTAAACCTGCACACTTGAAGAAAACAAACGAAACCTTCGCGTAAAATCGGCGGTAATAATATATATAGGACTCTACTAAACTAGGATATAATGCTTGTGGAATGGATGTTTACAGAATTTCTAGAAAATTAAGACCTGGAAAATTCCAAAAATTTATAAGTAGCTCGAAAACGAGAAAAGTAATCATTGTTTTTGCTCCTTCCCGCCGTCAGGTTGCGATCTGACGCCGTCAGTTATCTGACAAAAGCCGGTCTGATTTTCGGAAAAAATTCTGGAAAATTTACATCTTTAGAATCGGAAAATTTCACGCAAAACATCCATTTTTACTCGATACAAGCATTTGACTCGAACAAACACACATGTATATCTTTTAATTAATTGAAATTTTCATGTTTACGTTTCTTTTGAAAACGTGTCACCCTACACTTATCCCTTATGTAAAATACCTTTATATGTAATTAAGACGAGGTTAAAGACAAAATAAAGCATTTTTACAAATTCAAACATGAGAACATACAATAATGAAAAGATATACGACACCTAAATAAAAATGAAAAACAAATACACTTGGGTTGCCTCCCAAGAAGCGCTTGTTTTTGTTCGAGTCACGAGCTTGACTCTACCCTTATTTATCGGATAAAGGGGAGGTTTTCCCTACACTTAAGCTTAAGTGCGGGTGATAGTAGCGATACACACCCTTAGGGTGGAAATTTGCTACGTGGGGAGAGGGTGATGGGCAATTTATATGCTCAAAGGAGTGTGCTCCATTCATTATAACCTTACCTAAGTCTATTGGTGCAGCGGGTGAATCAAATCTCTCTTCTAAAAATGAATCATCTTCTATCAACTTCAAAAGATTCTTAGTTAAGGATCCATCTTGACCTAATAAACCCGGTTTAAACCCATAATGTTTCTTGTTATCAACCATGAATTGGTGATATAAGTGTGTAAGGTCATGGTTTACTCCTATATTAGCTTCCACTCTACATGGCCTAGAGTCTACCACCTTTATCAAGCAACTACCCGGACTATTTATTTTGACGGGTGGATTGGGGCCTAATTCAATTCCATGATTCACATCTAAAGACAGAAAATTGGGTAAGGTTTTTGGTTGAGGCTCCGGTTCATCAAAATTAGGAACTTCCCTAGGACTAAGAGAGAGAGGTCATGACAACAAGCATCTAAACCTACATTCTCTAGTGGCGTTTGGTCCAAAGGTTCTATATCAATCGGGGTTCCTATAGTCTCTTCTACTTCTTCCGGGTAAGTTATAGGCGATGTGTGTTCCTCAAGTGATGGTAGGGCTTGTGGGCTTGGACCTCATTCTCCATTATATCTAGATCTCCTAAAAGTTCATCATGTGTTTTAATATGATCTAACCCAAATACACTCCTAAGTATCTCAAATCCTTCTTTAGCCATTTCAAATTCTTGGTCCGATTCATAAGAATCATTCTCAAAAATTTGATCACTATGTTCTATTTGCCTAAAGGATTCCTTACGCGTGTCACATGTTTTGAAATCTATCCCACGCATGCAACTAGGCAGTTCAACAATAACCATCTCACAATCTTGTTCGGGTTTAGGTTCCATGTTCTAAAAAACTAGGTCTTTTTGATCATGATGCCTAAGGTTGGATAAATCCTCCTTATCCATTTCCTCAAGTTGTGACAGCTGATGGTTTATGCTGAGGAGGCTTTTCTCAAAAAATTTCCAGATGGTCTCACTAAAAGGAGTTGATTCTAACAATGATCGTTGAATAGAAGCCACACAAGCACAAAATTTATCAAATCCATCTAACCTTAAACCCGTCTCCTTTTGGATATCTCTAAGATCACTCACAAATTCATTAGAACAATAAAAAGCAATCCAATCTGCGAAATTCAATTGTTCCTCATTTGTTAATGATTCAAATGCAACTTCACTTGCCATAGCGACAAATGAAAAGGGTTTTACGAACACAAAAACAAAGAAAGGGGATAGACTACAAGGAAGCTAAAAATGAGAAAAAAGATTACTTGATAGGAATCAAGTAAGGAAACCTAAACAAGGTGGACTCCTAACTAGCTATTCTATTCCCCGGCAGCGGCACCAAAAACTTGATAACGCTACACGCATCGTTCGAGGTCAAAGGAACTTCCTTTTCGTCGAGCAAGTTTTTCAACACCCTAGGCAGTGAACCTAATCGTTGTAGTGTAGTATTAGGGTAAGCCACGGGGTATTGATATCGTTCTCTAGGGAATAGGAATGCTAGTGAGAAGTTACTACGCTAAGGTTGGGGTTGAGGAAGATTATTTTTTTATCTTTTTATGTTTTTTAGGAAATGGAAAGGTACGAATCTCGGGGTTTTGATTTGGGAGGTTGGTATTTCTACCGATTACTCTACTTATCTAATTATCTAATCTAGTGGTGTATGTAGTCTATGTCTAATTATTGTGTGCTCGTATGATGATTTAAAGATGTGTTTACTTAGGTTTTATTACTCCTTAATTATCTCCTATTGATGGTTGAATTGTCACATCCTTATTCTTAATCGCGTTGTGTGTCTAAGGTCGTAGGGTATGCGTTTATCCCTAACTCTTTGAAACTACCAAAGGTTAATGCCTACAAAATCTCTAGGATTTATAAACTTAACGCTAAGGTACTCTTCGGATGGTTTAGCCTACAATGACTCTAGGTACTATAAGCTAAGGTTTAACAAAGATTAATCAAGCATTAACTACACAACGGATGACCTATCGCAATACTAGATAATTAACAATTAAGATAAGAGACAACCAATCAATATTCAATAATTAAGTTTCATATTTCCTAAGCAAACACACAAGTAAATTAGCCGGACATGGGAAACATGCAAGCATACACACAATTAATTGAAGACATACTTGAATTAATGAAGTAAAACACTTATCTTGATGTAAGATAGGGTATGGAATCCTAAAATACTGTACAAGACAGCCTTGGTTCACTTTAGGTTTATACTCCAAAAGACTACACACTGAAAACTAAAAATTCGGATTCTATATATAAGATTACAAATGCGACGGCGTCACCCTTTGATTTGTGACGCCGTCGGTGCGTCATTAAGGTTTCGTCTTTGCCACGTTATCATTGTGACGGCGTCACCTTATTCCTGTGACGCCGTCGCCTTGAGTCTCTGACGTCGTCTGGATCAAATCTAGGCCGTCTGAGTTGCGATGCCCTACTCTTTTAAAACCTGAAGCCGTCACTTGTAAATGAGCAATTTGGCTTCTGAGTCATCACAAAAGTTGTCTGACGGCGTCGCTAGTTGTGCCTGATGCCGTCCCCTTCAGTTCCAGCAGCCTGAGTGTCTCGATTCTTGACTTTGGCCATTTTCTTCGTATATTCGCGCCTTTTCGTCCGAATAAGTGTCATTCCAGCATTTTGCCTTCAAGATACCTAAAAAGTGAAAAGGAACGATATTAAGTAATAACGGATACAAAAGTGATCAAATAAGGGCTTAAACGACCCCTCAAAAAGGTACATTTTAAAACCTTATCAGGTTGTCTCTTATCTTAATTGTGATTGACCCACGATTGCGATAGGTCATTCGTTGTGTTTTTAATGCTTGAGTAATCTTTGTGAACATAAGTTTATAATCATCTAGAGTTATTGTAGGCTAAACATCCAAAGATAACCTTAGAGTTAGTTTATGAATCCTAGAGATTTCGTAGGCAATAACCTTAAGGTAGTCTCAAAGAGTTAGGGAAAAACGCATACCCTACGACCTTAGAAGACACAACGCGTTAATAATAAGGACGTGACAATTCAACCATCAATAAGAGATAACAAGGGAGTAATAGCATCTAGGTAAACACATATTTAAATCATCATACGAGCACACAACAATAGACATAGACTATGCCTTAGCTTAGTTAATTAGATAATTAGATAAGTATAGTAATCGGTAGAAATACCACCCCCCAAATCCAATACCCCAAGATTCGTACCTTTCAATTTTCTAAAAAATATAAAAAAAGAATAAAAAATTGTCTTCCTCAACCCCAACCTTAGCGTAGTAATTTCTCACTAGCATTCCTATTCCCCTAGAGAACGATATCAATTCCCGAGGCTTACCCTAATACTACACTACAACGATTAGGTTCACTACCTAGGGTGTTGAAAAAGTTGCTCGACGAATAGAAAGTTCCTTTGACCCCGAACGCGCGTTGTACGCGTATCAAGTTTTTGGTGACGCTGCCGGGGAATAGAATAGCTAGTTAGATTTCCACCTCATTTAGAGTCCCTTGCTTGATTCCTATAATGTAAGATTTTTTCTCAAATTTTAGCTTCCTTGTAGTCTATCCCCTTTCTTCATGACCTTTGTTAGTAATCCCATTACTTTTCATTATAGAAGGTGATAATTAACCACCACTCATCAACCCACCACCAAATGACCCACCAAGAGGCCGTACTCTTGGTGAATACTCAAGACCAAGCCACCTAAGCTATAGAAACACCATTGAGCTTCCTGACCAAACCCAAACTACGGCCCTTCGATCCGACACCATCCGGTTAGTGCAAAACGGATGTGCATTCCATGGACTTCGTTCCGAAGATCCTAATCAGCATCTTAAGGATTTCCTTAAAATCGTCGATTCCATCGACCTCGATGCTATTACTCGGGATGATCTCACCTCTCGTTTCCTTGCCAAATTTTTCCCACCGGTGAGAACTACTAAGATTAGGAATGAAATCTTGATGTTCCAACAACGTCAAGGTGAATCTCTCTATGAAGCATGGACTCGATTCAAGGACTTACTCCATAGAGTCCCTCATCACGGCATTGATCTTTGGCTTCAAGTCCAACTCTTTTATGATCATTTCAACTTCCCAACTAAGTGATCCATTGACCAAGCGGCCGGTGGTAAACTTAGTGCTCTCACCGTGGAAGAATCATGGGGTATAATAGAGGACCTTGCTCTCTATGACAACGAAAGTTGGAATGACCCCCGTGAGTTTCCTGAAATAGTAAAGGCAATCTCCTTGCCTCCCATTGACTCACAACCTTCCGACCGTAGGATGCTCGAGCTTGAAGATCAAGTCAAATTCCTAATGAGCTCCTACAAAAATCCTGAGTCTTCACATCAAGTGAACAAAATCACTCTACCTTGTGAGTTGTGTAGTTGTCCCCACGACACTCGTGATTGCACAAGACTCCCAGAGCAAGCTTTTGCGGACTACGTTTCAACGCGTACCGACGGAGCGGGAGAGAAGTGGTACACTTTCAAGTCTGAACAAAACAACTTAGGAAACTCCTATAACCCCTCATGGAGGAATCACCCTAACCTTAAGTGGAACCAAAATTCAAACCCACCCCAAAGCTCATCTAGTCCACCTAATAGGTTCAACCCTCCAAAAACCGGAAACCCCACTAGTCTTGCGGCAATTGCGTCTAGATTCATGTCATTTCAAGAAACTCGATTGACTGAGCTTGAAGCCGATTTCAAGCAACGACAAGGCGAGATGACAAACAAGCTTGACGCCCTCTTAAAAGCCTTCAATGACTGGGAAATTGGAGCACTCCCAAGTGATACTATAAAGAACCCAAAAGTGAATTCGATTTCATCGACTTCATGTTCTTGTTCACCATGGGAGAGTGCGCATCCATGTCCCTCACACCCAAAGGTCCTCTCGGTAAATGCTATCAACAAGGGTTCCAAGCGATCCCAAATGAGGTACCAAGGACCCGCACCATTGGTACAACCCACTCTTGAGAAACCCGTTAACCCAGAACCCAAACCTAATCTAGAGGAGGAGTACAAGGAACTCCACCAAGAAAAACCGATTCTTGAAGTCTTAGCTCATGCACCTTATTATAATGCTTTAGAAGAAAAATATGAGCGAGAACTAAAACTTGGGAAACATGGGTCCGCGTTTGTGCAAAATAATTTACCTAAGAAGTTAGACAATCCTGGGCTATTCACTCTTCCATGTAGGCTTGGAACCTCCAAACCTCTCGATGCTCTAGCCGACTTAGGATCATGCATCAATCTTGTTCCGTTATCCCTCCATAGAAGACTTAACTTAGGTAAGATAGAACCAACATAAACCATCTTAGGTCTAGCGGATGGTAGTATTGCATATCCGGTAGGGATAATAAAAGACATGGTAGTACACGTAGGAGAATTGAATCTTTTGGTGGATTTCCATGTGCTAGACATGAATAAGGACCCGACATGCCCAATGTTAGTAGGAAGGGATTCTTAGCTACCGCTAGTGCCATCATTGATTGTAAGATGTCTAAAATAGTTGTTGGAGAAGGGAGTGCTAGGTCAATTTACGATGTCAAAAAGCATATTTACTACAAGGAAGAGGAAATCCCCCATGAGATTAGGTTGGATAGAACGCCATCTAGGTATGGACCTTGGATTAATAAAGACTTCATAGGTCCCCAACGACCTTTCTATCTTGATGAAGCCTTTGCTAGTAAAGCAACTTTCCATGAAAAAGAATTGGCTAGGGACATGGAAGTGAACCAGTTCGAGGACGCCTTAGTGTTTAGGAAGATGACCGAGTTCCTAGGAAGATTGCCCATCAACCTTGTCATGAATAATTGGAAAGTTGAGAGCGAAAATCCTAAGCATAAGTGGAATTGGGATAGACCGCCTAGTGGTGGTAATGGAGAGTGGCAAATTAGGATAACGATCTATGACCCCGATGGAGAGAAGTTTGAAAAGGCATACCGAACTAAGCGTACCACTAGGAACTTAAATGATAAGTTTGATCCTTATGACATTCTTGAGGATAAGCTTACTTATATAGGTACGTAGGGGCACAACTTCGAGTCTAGCTACAAGACTCATAAATTAAAAAAAGCGCTTCGTGGGAGGCAACCCATGCTTAATTATTTGCTTGTTTGTGTGTCGTATATCTTTTATTGATTGTTTATTCTCATGTTTGAATTTGTAAAAATGCTTTATTTTGTCTTTAACTTCGTCTTAATTACATATAAAGGTATTTTACAAAAGGGATAAGTGTAGGGAGGATTACACACGTTTTCAAAAAGAACGTGAACATGAGAATTACGATTATTAAAAAGATATATACATGTGTGTTTGTTTGAGTCAAATGCTTGTATCGAGTCATAATGGATGTTTTGCAGAAAATTTTTCTAGATTCTAAAGATATAAACTTTCCAGAATTTTTTTCCATAAAATCGAACAGGTTTCTGTCAGGATAACCTGACGGCGTCAGGATCATAACGACGGCGTCGGAGGAGAAGAAAACAACTTTAAAATTTTTCTCGTTTTTTGTGCTACTTATAAATTTTTGGAATTTCTCAGGTCTTAATTTTTCAGAAAATCTATAAACATCCATTCCACAAGCATTATATCCTAGTTTAGTAGAGTCATATATAGTGTTACCATCGATTTTACGCGAAGGTTTCGTTTGTTTTCTTCAAGTGTCTTTGGTTTTATTTATCAAGAAGAAGATACATAAGATTTGATGGAGCTTTTCATGCATACGTTATTCTTGGAGAAGAAATTAACCACTACTTCACACGGATCCTACCGAGCTAATCAGGGGAGTATTAGTTTCTTTTGTTTTTAATTACCTTCCATTATCATAACTTTGATACTTTCGGGGAACATTGGGGACAATGTTCAGTTTAAATGTAGGGAGGGAAAATAAAACGGGAACTTTGAAACTGTGCTTATCCTTGACTATTTGCCTTGTCCAATTTCATTTGTGTAATAAACCATGAGAAATATCGTTTAGGGTAATTTTGGCATCAAATTTAAAATTTTTCGTGACATGTAGGAGTGGGCCATTAGTCTTAATAAAGCGTCTCATGGATAGGAAGTTATATGACTAGCACAAAACCCTTTACCACTTAAATTCCACCCAAAATGTGAGGATCGCCCTTAGATTTGTAGGAATTAAAGCATTCCACTTTAATGCTTCGAGAGTGTACCGGTAGTATAATAGATTCTAGAACTTGTTTTATGATGCATTCCGAGATCGCTAGTGAGACTACACTTGTGTAGTTAGGAATAAGTAAATGATAAGAGGCATTAGGATAACCCTTGTTTGATACCCGTATTATAATTACTTCTTCCACATCGGTTGAGTAATTCCCCTATACCCTTGCATTGTACTCATCTTTAGTACACGATACCCCTAGTTAATCCCTCAGAGCCTATCCTTTTTGCGGTTCTCGTGATGTTTTGGTTTTATGGAATATGAATGAAGAGCATTGTTTACAATCCACCCTCAAATGTACACCCAAATCGCCTTAGCATACCTTGTATGCACTCACTTTTAGTGCATTATTGTTATCATACTAAACCCTTAGTTCAATTATCTAGTTGCTTGCATAAGTTTCTAAGTCGAGTCATATCCTTTGCACACAGTTTTGGGACCATTGGGACTCATGAGAAAAGTTAAATTTTATGAAGTGACGGGAAGGAACGTTAAATTCAAATTCCCTTTACTTAAGTAATAATGTACTCCAAGTGTTTTGATCTTTTCAATTCGGGTCAAATTAGTGTTAGAGTAATAAAAAATCAAGTGTAGGGATGTGCCTATAAATCCCTATTATTTTGATGTTATCATAGAGGATGGTAGAGTAAAAGTGTATGAAAAAAATAAATAAATAAATAAATAAAAAATAAAAAAAGGAGAAAAAAATAGAAAAAAAAGAGAAAAAAAGAAAAAATAGAGTCTAAAAAAAATACGGGCTACTATCCTACATCTATCTTTTAATTTATGTTTGTTTATTTCAAAGTTATCTAGAGTTTAGAGTGTCGAGTCTTGGCTTAGCAACGCCATTCTTCTCATGCTTGTAACGTAAAGATTTTTTGACTTGCCACCACTAAATCGCCTATCCCACCAAACCCTTTGTTTCCCTACCGTAAGCCTAACGTTACAACCCTTTAAAAGACCTCTTGGATAGTTTTTCTAGGTGCTTACGCCAAAGCGATGGAGGTTTGATCTAGTCTCAAGCCTATGGTAATCTATGTACTATGACCGGTTAATGAGTGTTTATCTTCCATGTCTAACTTGATATATTTCATATACACCCGAGAGATGAGAGTATCCAAACACTACTTGTGAGGTGCTTGTATGTAATTTCCGTGCTTTTTATGACTTTTGCGGGGCTTATACTTGTTGTGAATTGTTCTAAACTAATGCTTCATGACCCCTAACTTATAAATTAATTGGCCAAAAGCACATTTGCTTGAGGACAAGCAAATACCAAGTGTAGGGATATTTGATAAGGACTTAAAAGGTACACTTTTGAGGAGTCATTTAAGCCCTCAATCGACCACTTTTATATCCGTTACTGCTTAATTTTATTCCTTTTCACTTTTTAGGTCTCTTGAAGGCAAATTGCTGGAATGACACTTATTCGGACGAAAAGGCGCGAATATATGAAGAAAATGGCCAAAGTCAAGATCAAGACACTCAAGCTGCTAGAATTGAAGGTGACGGCGTCACAGCCAAAGGGCGACGCCGTCGCAAAAGTTTTAAAGAGTAGGGCGTCACAACTCAGACGGCCTAGATTCGATCCGGCGACGTGTCGAGATGGCCAAGCGGCGTCACAACCATAAGGTGACGTCGTCACAAAGTTGATGTGGATAAGACGAAAATCTAATGGTGGCGATCCGACGGCGTCGCAAATAAAGATAACGCCGTCGCATGTTGTAACTCTATATATAGAATTCAAATTTTCAGATTTTTAGGGAGGTAGTTTTTTGGAGTAAAACCTAAACCGAACTTTGGCTGTCTTGGGCAGTATCTTAGGGTTCCATACCCTATTTTACAACAAGATAAGTGATTTACTTCATTAATTCAATTATGTCTTCAATTGTTTATGTGTATGCTTGCATATTTTCCATGTTCGGCTGTTTGCTTAAATCTATGAAACCTAGGTATTGAATATTGATTGGTTGTCTCTTATCTTAATTTGGTTGACCTAGGATTGCGATAGGTCATTCGTTGTGTTTTTAATGCTTGAGTAATCTTTGTGAACATTAGTTTATAATCAACTAGAGTTATTGTAGGCTAAACATCCAAAGATAACCTTAGAGTTAGTTTATGAATCCTAGAGATTTCGTAGGCAATAAGCTTAAGGTAGTCTCAAAAAGTTAGAGAAAAACGCATACCCTACGACCTTAGAAGACACAATTCGTTAAGAATAAGGACATGAAAATTCAACAATCAATAGGAGATAACTAGGGAGTAATAGCATCTAGGTAAACACATCTTTAAATCATCATACGAGAACACAACAATAGAAACAGACTACTCCTTAGCTTAGTTAATTAGATAATTAGATAAGTAGAGTAATTGGTAGAAATACCACCCCCCAAATCCAATACCCCGAGATTCGTACCTTTCAATTTTCTAAAAAATATAAAAAAAGAATAAAAAATAATCTTCCTCAACCCCAACCTTAGCGTAGTAATTTCTCACTAGCATTCCTATTCCCTTAGAGAACGATATCAATTCCCGAGGCTTACCCTAATACTACACTACAACGATTAGGTTCACTGCCTAGGGTGTTGAAAAACTTGCTCGACGAAAAGGAAGTTCCTTTGACCCCGAATGCGCGTTGTACGCGTATCAAGTTTTTGGTGCCGCTGCCGGGGAATAGAATAGATAGTTGCAAGAGGAGCTATTACAATTCAAACTTCAAGAAGTATGGACATTGGTTGATCTACCTAATGGCAAGAGGGCTATTGGAACTAAATGGGTATTCAGAAACCAAAGGGATGAAAGGGGGATAGTGGTTAGGAATAAATCAAGGTTGGTTGCTCAAGGATACACACAAAATGAAGGTCTTGATTATGATGAAGTATATGCACCTGTTGCCAGAATTATGTTTGCCAACCTCCTGGTTTTGAAGATCCTGATCATCCTGATAAGGTCTACAAGGTAAAGAAGGCTATGTATGGGTTACATCAAGCTCCAAGGGCATGGTATGATTGCCTTTCTAATTATTTCTTTGGACAATGGATTCAAGAGAGGTTTAATTGACAAGACACTATTCATAAGGAAGCTCAAGGATGATATATTGCTGGTTCAAGTGTATGTTGATGACATCATCTTTGGCTCAAAAAATAGGGAGTTGTGCAAGGATTTTGAGAAACTTATGCATGATAAGTTTTAGATGAGTGCTATGGGTGAACTCACTTTCTTTTTGGGGCTACAGGTTCAACAAAGGACTGATGGAATCTTCATTAGGCAAGATAAATATGTAGCAGATATCTTGAAGAAGTTTGGATTTCAGGATGTCAAAAGTGCTAGTACACCTATGGAGACACAGAAACCACTGCTACCTGATGATGGAAATCCCAGAGTTGATATGACGCTGTATAGATCCATGATTGGATCTTTGATGTATCTCAACGCTTCTAGGCCAGATATAATGTTCTCAGTATGTGTGTGTGCAAGATTTCAAGTTACACCTAACACATCACACATGAATGCTGTGAAGAGGATTTTTAGATACCTTAAGGGTCATCCTAAATTGGGCCTTTGGTATTCTAAGGATTCAACTTTTGATTTGGTGGCCTATACAGACAGTGATTATCTTTGGGGCTAGTTTGGATGGAAAGTCTACTACTGGAAGTTTCACAAAGGTATGTTTTTTCCCCAATGGAAGTTCTTAATCCATACTTACTTATGTGTCTAAGCAATAAGACAACTGGATTTGATGAGTTTCCCCACTAAGATTGCAACTGCTATCATCTATCTTTCTAAACAAATAATTTTCAATTGGTCTAGAATGATTTTTGAGGGTTTTCAGAAGAACATTAAGGAACAGGGAAAATACTACCTATATTCTAGGTTTGTTTAGTTGATAGTAGAGAGTCAGATACTAGAACCCATTCCACATATGAGAAAGTATGAAGTGCTATATATGATTCCCAAGGTGTTTGCTCATATGAAGAAGAAAAATCAGAATTTTTCAGGGACTATTACACCTTTGTTTCCTCACATGCTTAACCTGCCTGAACTTCTAGAAGAGGAAAATCCACAACATGAATTGACCGGTACTGATTTTGTACATGATGACATTTCCAAGGATCCACCTCTCGGACCAGTTGACACATGTCGAAGTGGTGAGGATACAATGGAACTTTTACTTGAATTGACGGCTAGATGCACTCAAATGGAGTCAAAGATCACTGGTCTTCAGGATTTGGCAACCTCATAGGCTGGAACAATTAGGAGGTTGAAGCACAGGGTGTCTGTTTTGGAGAGACTCAGGAGACCAGGGATTTCTGCATACATGAAAGTCAAAAAGATGGGTAAGAAGGCAAGCTCATCCGGGAATCAAAGTTTGGAGGATGCATCCAAACAGGGGAGGAGTAAAAGCATAGATTCAGGGGAGGATTTGAATTTGGATGTGGATTTGGATATGGATAGTGATTATATGGTGACTGACAAGGAAGGAAAAGAAGCAGTAATTGAAGAATCCTTGAAAGCTGTAGTTGAAGAAAAAAAGGAAGAAGCGGTGCAGGCAACAACCACTGCCAATGTTGCTGCATCCACTGCTAGTACAGAAGAAACCATTGCTATATCTACTGCTGAAACTACTTATGAGGAAAGTCTAATCACTGGTACTTCAGAGATTCCCACTGCTATCACAACCACTGCCACTATAATCACAACACTGTTACACCACCACCAAAGACAAAGGAAGCAAAAAAGGAGGTTGCTATTCAACTGCTGAACCTAAAGAAATCTCTACCAATCCCTGAACCCATCACTGTACCTGTCCCTACTATACTTAAACCAACTGCACCTAAACCTGTCTCTAAAAGTTTGAAGATTGGTGAGCCTATGAAGTCAGTAGTTGCTCAACCAGATATTGGAAACGGTAAAGGAATTGAAGAACCAATTTTGAAGTTTAAAAGTAGACAGGAGCACGAGGCTTATGATTCAGAAGAAGCTTTAAGATTGCATATGGAATTAAATGATGAGGAAATTGCTAGAAAAAAGGAAAAGCAAGAGCAAGATGAAGCTTCTCTGAAAATGATTGAAGAGTGGAGTCATGAACAGAGCTATTTTCAAGCTGCTGTGAGTATGCAGAAAGAATGGACAGAGTTTGAATAGGGACAATTAGACATTGACACAAGGTCTAAGATGCTGGTTGAGAAGATGATAAAAATGAAACAATAAAGAGCATTTAAAGATTATCAAGCAAAGAAGAACAAACCTCCAACCAAGCAAGATAGAAGGAATCAGATGATGAAGTTCATCAGACACATGGAGATGAAAACTGAAAACCTGAGGAACTGCTCCTATGAGAGGATTGAGGAGCTTTACATCATTTGCAAAAGAAGGTTTGAGTTTATTCCTTTGAATTCTGAAAAAGAAGATGAGATGCTAAGGAACTGACTAAAGAGAAAAGAAGCTATTCAAGAGGAGTTTAGTTCCAAGAAACAGAAGATGGATGATGAGATGAATAAGGAAGAAAGATTGAAACAACATCTTATCGTGTGTGATAAACCTGAAGAGCCTATCAATCCTACACCTCTAAGATTTGTTCAACCAATTGTAGATTGGCAGATTGTCGCAGCAAATGACAGAGAAGTTATTGAAATTACAAGAGGAGATGGATGGAAAGATCAACACTTCAATTTTAGGTGTTTGCTGTTGAGTTGTACTAAGATTGATTTAGAACAACTATGGAAGGTCATGGATTTCAGATATGGTAAGTTTGGGCCAACAGGAACATTAGCTATTTTTGTGTGGACAACTGTGAAGAACATGTTTCAACCCAATCCAGAAGATAAATTTTGGGAAGACTGTGAGGTTGTAGAATGGATGCTATATCAGCCTTGTAGATTACATGCTATTCAGACTCAACAGGAGAAGATATTCATGTTCATTGATAAAGACTATTCATTGTCCAAGAATGTAGCAAGCAAAATGTTGGAAGCCAAGCTTGCACCACATGGTACTAAACCTACAAATCCTATGATTGATTAGTTGTTTTTGAAGATTGAAAAGATTGCTGATCTACAAGGTCCTCTAGCTATTAAAGGCAAGCCTCAAGGAAGATTGAAAAGAATGGCAGATAGATCAAAGGCAGCTGATGAAGAGTCTGGATCTGATAAGGAGAAAGAGGAGGCTGCTGGGTGTTTGGATACATCCTCCAAATAAAGACATTGTGGGCTTAAAAGAAACTTGATGATTTTGGTAGAAAATATCAAGTTTAGGGGAGGATTGTTAGGTTTTTGGTTCTGATAACAGGAATGACACTAAGTATGGAACCACTGCCAGAATTGATGAAACCACGGCTAGAAGGATGAAACCACTGCTCAAGATAGACCACTGCTAGTAGAAGACTGGAACCACGGCTAATACATTGAAACACTGCTAGTATTGTTTAGGTCGGTTTGATTTGTAATATTCTAGAATATCTTGAGTAGGTCGTATTGTACGGAAAGTGTAGTTATCTTGTAGAATACGTAATGTAGATTGTATAGGACTCCTTAGCCTATAAAAGGAGGTCCTAGGTTAGAGTTAGATATACGTATTGGATATATCTAAGAGTCGATACACTTCAAGGTTGTAAAACCCTAATACTATTCAGAGTATTCGTATAATAATATATTGAGGTGTTTAATGATAATCATTGTTGTTCTTATTAAGGTTAAACATTAAATTCCGCGTAGTGTTTAACAAGTTATATTATTTAAGTCAGCTTCTATAATAGATCGTTTGCTCAACTGGGATCAACAAAATGTATAAAATTGGACGAAAACGTAAAAAAAACAAATGAGAACGTATAAAAATGGACAATAACGTATAAAAAAGGACGAAACATATAAAAACGTAAGAAAATGTATGAAAAAATAAGAAAACGGACGAAAATGTGTAAAAACGGAGGAATCGTATGAAAACCTAACAAAACAAGCGAAAATATATAAAAATGGATGAAAACGTATAAAAACAGATGAAAACGTATAAAAACAGACGAAAACGTATAAAAACTGACGAAAAAACTATTAGGGACTGTAGATGCAGTTTTGGACAAACCACGAGGACGATCCATGTAATTTAATCTTAATACTTTTAGTTGGTTCCGATAAAACAAGTTTGACGGTGTAAATCGACATAAACTGTAACACCCCCAATTTCGTGATACGCAGCGGAATTCAAGCTGGGTGTTACTTCATGGCTCAACAGTTAATTGTGTCGTTTTAAAAGATTTATCATTCGATTTATATAAATATCAGAGTTTACAAAATGAGGTCCCATTGGTTTTACAGTTTATTTAATAAGTTTTCGAATGATAATATAGCCTTCTTGAGTATCCGTGCCCTTCCGTGCCATCCTCGTAATTTATGAACCTAAGATAAACATGCTAAAAGTGTCAACACAAAGGTTGGTGAGTTCATAGAGTTTATAGATAAAACAGTTGATTTCAATAGTTTCAAGTTTGAGCGATTATTGTAATAAATACCAATATTGATGAAATAAGTAGTGGGCTACGTTGTTATGCACCCATAGTCGTTTGTTTAGTAATCAGTTGAACACAAGTTTCAAGGTTGAGCCACGTTGTTGCACCCATAAATTCAGTAGTTGCAGCATTTGTATCATTGCAACACAGTATATATTGCCTTAAGTCTCATGAACGTAAACCTTAACACGAACGCGTCATAATAATGGCGTAAGTTACAAACATCATAATAATGATGTGAGAAACAATGCCCTCTGGTAGGAGTTTGCCATTCTCCTAGTATTCTCAAATAAAGTGCATTTGGTTACCTATCCGGCTAACACAAATGGGGCGTCAACTGCCAATAGATCTATTCACTATATTCGCGTTCACTCGCAAGTGATTAATGGTTCATGATATGAGGGACTTTCAGTGGCAACAGTAAGTACTTAAGCAATAACAATCAGGATCGCATACAGATAGTACTTGTGTTCAGGTTTGTAGCAAACGTATAAAGTATGATTATGTACTCATAGTAATATGTAAAAGCTTTAGAGTACTTATGAAAGTAAAAATAGGTAATTGAGCATGTATCTCCCCCAAAAATAGTATAAAACGCATAAAAGTAGGGGCTATAAAACTCACGGTAACTCATAAGAGTTTAAAATAAATGTAAAAATATCAAGTATTATTTGAGCATGTATCTCCCCCAAAACGTTCAAAATAAGGAAAATAGGGGCTATGACTCACCTCGATGTTACAGTAGTCAGAATGGAAAACAAATTAAGTAATGTGAATAAGCTGCTCCAACTCGTGACCTGAGTTAGTATGTCATGTTTTTAGTATTCGAGTTCAAGTTTATGTGATAACGATGCTTTATCGATAGTTAGGTAACATGAAGTCTCTTAAAAAATTAGCAGTTTATTAAATAACTGCTAATTTTTTAAGAGACTCTTAAAAAAAAGTCTCTTAAAAAATTAGCAGTTTATTATTTGAGCATGTATCTCCCCCAAAACGTTCAAAATAAGGAAAATAGGTTTTACAGTTTATTAAATAAGTTTTCGAATGATAATATAGCCTTCTTGAGTATCCGTGCCCATCCGTGCCATCCTCGTAATTTATGAACCTGAGATAAACATGCTAAAAGTGTCAACACAAATGTTGGTGAGTTCATAGAGTTTATAGATAAAACAGTTGAGTTCAATAGTTTCGAGTTTGAGCGATTATTGTAATAAATACCAATATTTATGAAATAAGTAGTGGGCTACGTTGTTATGCACCCATAGTCGTTTGTTTAGTAATCAGTTGAACACAAGTTTCAAGGTTGAGCCACGTTGTTGGACCCATAAATTCAGTAGTTGCAGCATTTGTATCATTGCAACACAGTATATATTGCCTTAAGTCTCATGAACGCAAACCTTAACATGAACGCGTCATAATAATGACGTAAGTTACAAACATCATAATAATGATGTGAGAAACAATACCCTCTGGTAGGAGTTTGCCATTCTCCTAGTATTCTCAAATAAAGTGCATTTGGTTACCTATCCGGCTAACACAAATGGGGCGTCAACTGCCAATAGATCTATTCACTATATTCGCGTTCACTCGCAAGTGATTAATGGTTAATGATATGAGGGACTTTCTGTGGCAACAGTAAGTACTTAAGCAATAACAATCAGGATCGCATACAGATAGTACTTGTGTTCAGGTTTGTAGCAAACGTATAAAGTATGATTATGTACTCATAGTAGTATGTAAAAGCTTTAGAGTACTTATAAAAGTAAAAATAGGTAATTGATCATGTATCTCCCCCAAAAATAGTATAAAACGCATAAAAGTAGGGGCTATAAAACTCACGGTAATTCGTAAGAGTTTAAAATAAATGTAAAAATATCAAGCAATATTTGAGCATGTATCTCCCCCAAAACGTTCAAAATAAGGAAAATAGGGGCTATGACTCACCTCGATGTTACAGTAGTCAGGATGGAAAACAAATTAAGTAATGTGAATAAGCTGCTACAACTCGTGACCTGAGTTAGTATGTCATGTTTTTAGTATTCAAGTTCAAGTTTATGTGATAACGATGCTTTATCGATAGTTAGGTAACATGAAGTCTCTTAAAAAATTAGCAATACTTATCGTTCTTATTTTTATGGCTCGGATGATGGATAATAAATTTTATCGAAACCAAGTTGTTAAATATTTTATGTTTCCAAAATGTTATAATTTACAATTTTAAATATTTACAGTTTTTACCCTTGCACTTTCAAAAATGACACTTTAAACCCTCAACTATGGGTTAAATACAAAATCAGCCCTTGTATAATTAACTTTGAAGAATTTACATTTTTAGCCCAAGAAAACTTTATCTTTCAAAAATTATAATTTTTATACTTGTAGTTTTATAAGAAAAGTTCACTTGTTTTAGGCCTAAATTGACAAAAGTAAGGGTAAATATAAGCGAGGCCTTAAAAAAGTTTTTACTACGTTCTTGATCCCTTCAAGAGTTTGTCGGGTGGCGTTTCTAATGGTTAAAACTAGAAGTCTTAAGCTCTTATGGTTTGGTCGCAATAATTTCCCAAAGTAGGGAGGTTAGGTGCCTTTTGTGAAAAGTGTTGGTTTTGGGCGATAACAGGCCCAAATGAGGACAGATTTTACACGAGGCAAGCCAATGATTTTACAACACGATTGATCTTTTAAAAACTTTGCTGTAAGCTCTTCAAAATGGTATAGGTCTCATATTCTAGTCATCTTTTGTTAGAGAGAAACAAGTCCGTGAACATGGTCACTTGGCCACATCGCGGTTTAAGAAAAAATTATTTTTGACCCATTAACTTTTACGGTGTAATCTAGGGACATCGTAATATGTTAATTAACTCATTTTAAGTCATTATATAACATTCTATAGTTCCTAAGACTCAGATTTTGAAAAGTGCACGCAAGGGTCTTTTTATGAAAATCTTTACGAGTCACCTTCTTTTTGATTGATTATAAAAGAGACCATAAGGGCTTTTAAAGACGTTCTTGTGGTTTTAAAATCCTTGCAGCGAGCTCTTTAAAGAGGTGTAACTCTCATGTTTTACAATCCTTTAATTAGCGAGATATTAATTATTGAAAAGGGCTACTTGGGCTAGTTTTCGACAAATTGAAAATCTCGTTTTCAAACCTTAAAACTTTATAACTTTTGCATGAAACCTTGAGACATGACGTTTAACTTATTTTTAATGTTTCTAGAGTCGCTCAAGGTCAAATTTACTAATAATAACGTAATTCTCTAAATCAATTATATAAAGGTGTGTTTGGTTTTGTGACATGCGACCAAAAAGAAGAGCAGAATTAAAGCGAGATATAAGGGCTTCTTAACCAGGTTATGGGGGTGTTTTATAGTATCCTAGGAGCTTGTTGAAAGGGCTTAATGTATGGGCTTGGGGGTTGCGGCTTCTAGCTTAAAAGTTGGGCTTAGGAAAGGTGCTTGGCTTGATTTTATAAAATATATGTAACAGCTGTTAAGATTTGGTTAAAATTAGCGTTCGTTTTGCGTTTTCAGGACCCGTGTCCTTGTGTTTTTGAAAAAAACGTCTTTCTGGACAACTTTCGTGCTTTATGGTTTTGATGAAACGGACCAGAAAGGCCTCGTTTCGCGTGCCTAAACATTTTGTCACAGAAAGCTTTTGACAGCTTTTTGTAAACTTTGTTAAACCATATCTTTTGACTCGTGTGACCATTTTAGGTGATTCAAATTGCTACGTTTTCCTTATAAAATCCTTTTTAACAGTAGGCACTTGATATTAAAAATGATAACGAAATTAAATGAGTTTAAGATACTTACAACTCTTGGAATCGACTAGAAAGGGATTTCGACCATAGGGGCTTCTAAAGTGGAACTAAGCTCTTTCCTTCCTCCTAGGATTTAAACTATCCTTCCTTGGCTTCTACTAGGACCCATAGATCAATGAGTATATAAAAGAGGGTTGTTTAGTGAGTTTTGAGTGAATGGTGAGTGCAAGAGTGAGGTGTTTGGTTGCTATTTATAGGAGTGGGAAGCAAGAGTTCACAAGGTGCTAAGTCACCTTGTCTAGAAAAATAGGGGACAAGTTGAGGTGTTCCAAGACATATGGAGGCTTCATGTGGCTTTAGGGGGACATGGGGTGGTGTGGTAAAACTCTAGCCAAGAATTTTACCCACAACCTTTGACTTGTGTAAAATTTTAAGGTAACAAAGTGATGTGTAATTACATGGTGCAAGAAAACATTTGTGGTTAGTGAATTTACAAGTAATGGGTTAAGAACTAGTTGGTTGGGACCTAGTTCATTTTGAACTAAGGGTAACTAGGGGGCGTTATGCTTAAAAGGGTAGTACCTAGGCCTTAGTGTGTTGTACCTAGAGTGTAGAGGTGTAAGATACTTAGTTAGGGTTTCTAGTTAGTTTTAAATAAATGCTAGTTAGTTTAGTTTAAGTGTAAATAAATAAAAGTATAGGTTTTAGGTTTGTGCATTAACACTTGTACATTGGCATTAGAGTGTTGTGCTTACTTAAAAGAAAGACATTTTTAGGGCTTGTGCTTGAAAGGTTTGTGTAATGTGTTTTAAAATAAATACACCAAGGTTTATAATGAGTTTTATGTTAGTAGTATGCTCCTATGCATCAATGACTTGTACATTGGCTTGATAGACTTGTACATTTACATTTTATAAAAATCATGTATAAATTAATTAGGGTTTGTGATTTCGTTAATATACAGTCATAGTTTTGTAAATTAGGGCTTGTAACGGAAAATTTCGTAAAGTTAGTTTTCGTGCTTCTGAACATGTACATTAGCTTCAAAGTGTTGTACTTTAGTGTTGATGGGTTAGTTACGTGAAATCATAGTTATAATAAATTATGGTTTCATGAAAACTCCAATAGATAGAATACTTTTAGTTTGAATGTTTAATAATCGTACATTTATGAAATAACGTAAAGTGGTAAATAAAAGTTAAAAACTTTTATATTTGACGTATAAGGAATGAACTTAAGATATTCTGGTGTTGGTTTGTACATTTATTAAGAATGTGAGTTGCATCATATTAGTTAGTTGTTGTGATTAGATAAGCAGATAATTTTTTTTTTTTAAATTAGACGTGAAAAATGGATAAGTATTTTTTAGTTTGAATATCATACAAGTGGAAATTTACCGGTGGTTACAGTCTTACCCCCTTAAGTGGAATCTCGTCCCGAGATTCAGTCCGTGTTAAGTGTTTAAGTAATGAGGATGATTATGGTTTCAACACCCCAATTTCGTGATACGCAGCGGAATTCAAGCTGGGTGTTACTTCATGGCTCAACAGTTATAATAATAGAAAACGAACTCTAATTGTGTCGTTTTAAAAGATTTATCATTCGATTTATATGAATATCAGAGTTCACAAAATGAGGTCCCATTGGTTTTACAGTTTATTAAATAAGTTTTCGAATGATAATATAGCCTTCTTGAGTATCCGTGCCCTTCCTTGCCATCCTCGTAATTTATGAACCTGAGATAAACATTCTAAAAGTGTCAACAGAAATGTTGGTGAGTTCATAGAGTTTATAGATAAAACAGTTGAGTTCAATAGTTTCGAGTTTGAGCGATTATTGTAATAAATACCAATATTGATGAAATAAGTAGTGGGCTACGTTGTTATACACCCATAGTCGTTTGTTTAGTAATCAGTTGAACACAAGTTTCAAGGTTGGGCCACGTTGTTTCACCCATAAATTCAGTAGTTGCCGCATTTGTATCATTGCAACACAATATATATTGCCTTAAGTCTCATGAACGCAAACCTTAACATGAACGCGTCATAATAATGACGTAAGTTACAAACATCATAATAATGATGTGAGAAACAATTCCCTCTGGTAGGAGTTTGCCATTCTCCTAGTATTCTCAAATAAAGTGCATTTGGTTACCTATCCGGCTAACACAAATGGGGCGTCAACTGCCAATAGATCTATTCACTATATTCGCGTTCACTCGCAAGTGATTAATGGTTCATGATATGAGGGACTTTCAGTGGAAACAGTAAGTACTTAAGCAATAACAATCAGGATCGCATACAGATAGTACTTGTGTTCAGGTTTGTAGCAAACGTATAAAGTATGATTATGTACTCATAGTAGTATGTAAAAGCTTTAGAGTACTTATGAAAGTAAAAATAGGTAATGAGCATGTATCTCCCCCAAAAATAGTATAAAACGCATAAAAGTAGGGGCTATAAAACTCACGGTAATTCGTAAGAGTTTAAAATAAATGTAAAAATATCAAGCAATATTTGAGCATGTATCTCCCCCAAAACGTTCAAAATAAGGAAAATAGGGGCTATGACTCACCTCGATGTTACAGAGAGTCGGATGGAAAAAAAATTAAGTAATGTGAATAAGCTGCTCCAACTCGTGACCTGAGTTAGTATGTCATGTTTTTAGTATTCGAGTTCAAGTTTATGTGATAACGATGCTTTATCGATAGTTAGGTAACATGAAGTCTCTTCAAAAATTAGCAATACTTATCGTTCTTATTTTTATGGCTCGGATGATGGATAATAAATTTTATCAAAACCCAAGTTGTTAAATATTTTATGTATCCAAAATGTTATAATTTACAATTTTAAATATTTACAGTTCTTACCCTTGCACTTTCAAAAATGACACTTTAAACCCTCAACTATGGGTTAATGACAAAATCAGCCCTTGTATAATTAACTTCGAAGAATTTAAATTTTTAGCCCAAGAAAACTTTTTCTTTCAAAAATTACAATTTTTATACTTGAAGTTTTATAAGAAAAGTTCACTTGTTTTAGGCCTAAATTGACAAAAGTAAGGGTAAATATAAGCGAGGCCTTAAAAAAGTATTTACTACGTTCTTGATCCCTTCAAGAGTTTGTCGGGTGGTGTTTCTAATGGTTAAAACTAGAAGTCTTAAGCTCTTATGGTTTGGTCGCAATAATTTCCCAAAGTAGGGAGGTTAGGTGCCTTTTGTGAAAAGTGTTGGTTTTGGGCGATAACAGGCCCAAATGAGGACAGATTTTACACGAGGCAAGCAAATGTTTTTACAAAAAAATTGATCTTTTAAACACTTTGCTGTAAGCTCTTCAAAATGATATAGGTCTCATATTCTAGTCATCTTTGGTTAGAGAGAAACAAGTCCGTGAACATGGTCACTTGGCCACATCGCGGTTTAAGAAAAATTTATTTTTGACCCATTAACTTTTACGGTGTAATCTAGGGACATCGTAATATGTTAATTAACTCATTTTAAGTCATTATATAACATTATATAGTTCCTAAGACTCAGATTTTGAAAAGTGCACGCAAAGGTCTTTTTATGAAAATCTTTACGAGTCACCTTCTTTTTGATTGATTATAAAAGAGACCATAAGGGCTTTTAAAGACGTTCTTGGGGTTTTAAAATCCTTGCAGCGAGCTCTTTAAAACGGTGTAACTCTCATGTTTTACAATCTTTTAATTAGCGAGATATTAATTATTGAAAATGGCTACTTAGGCTAGTTTTCGACAAATTGAAAATCTCGTTTTCAAACCTTAAAACTTTATAACTTTTGCATGGAACCTTGAGACATGACGTTTAACTTATTTTTAATGTTTCTAGAGTCGCTCAAGGTCAAATTTACTAATAATAACGTAATTCTCTAAATCAATTATATAAAGGTGTGTTTGGTTTTGTGACATGCGACCAAAAAGAAGAGCAAAAGTAAAGCGAGATATAAGGGCTTCTTAACCAGGTTATGGGGGTGTTTTGTAGTATCCTAGGAGCTTGTTAAAAGGGCTTAATGTATGGGCTTGGGGGTTGCGGCTTCTAGCTTAAAAGTTGGGCTTAGGAGAGGTGCTTGACTTGATTTTATAAAATATATGTAACGGCTGTTAAGATTTTGGTTAAAATTAGCGTTCGGTTTGCGTTTTCAGGACCCGTACCCCCGAGTTTTTGAAGAAAACGTCGTTCGGGACAACTTTCGTGTTTTAACGTTTTGATGAAACGGACCAGAAAGGCCTCGTTTCGCGTGCCTAAACATTCTGTCACGAAAGTTTTTGACTTTTTGTAAACTTTGTTAAACCATATCTTTTGACTCGTGTGACCATTTTAGGTGATTCAAATTGCTACGTTTTCCTTATAAAATCCTTTTTAACAGTAGGCACTTGATATTAAAAATGATAACGAAATTAAATGAGTTTAAGATACTTACAACTCTTGGAATCGACTAGAAAGGGATTTCGACCATAGGGGTTTCTAAAGTGGAACTAAGCTCTTTCCTTCCTCCTAGGATTTAAACTATCCTTCCTTGGCTTCTACCAGGACCCTTAGATCAATGAGTATATAAGTGAGGGTTGTTTAGTGAGTTTTGAGTGAAGGGTGAGTGCAAGAGTGAGGTGTTTGGTTGCTATTTATAGGAGTGGGAACCAAGAGTTCACAAGGTGCTAAGTCACATTGTCTAGTAAAATAGAGGACAAGTTGAGGTGTTCCAAGACATATGGAGGCTTCATGTGGCTTTAGGGGGACATGGGGTGGTGTGGTAAAACTCTAGCCAAGAATTTTACCCACAACCTTTGACTTGGGTAAAATTTTAAGGTAACAAAGTGATGTGTAATTACATGGTGCAAGAAAAACATTTGTGGTTAGTGAATTTACAAGTAATGGGTTAAGAACTAGTTGGTTGGGACCTAGTTCATTTTGAACTAAGGGTAACTAGGGGGCGTTATGCTTAAAAGGGTAGTACCTAGGCCTTAGTGTGTTGTACCTAGAGTATAGAGGTGTAAGATACTTAGTTAGGGTTTCTAGTTAGTTTTAAATAAATGCTAGTTAGTTTAGTTTAAGTGTAAATAAATAAAAGTATAGGTTTTAGGTTTGTGCATTAACACTTGTACATTGGCATTAGATTGTTGTGCTTACTTAAAAGAAAGAAATTTTTAGGGCTTGTGCTTGAAAAGTTTGTGTAATGTGTTTTAAAATAAATACACTAAGGTTTATAATGAGTTTTATGTTAGTAGTATGCTCCTATGCATCAATGACTTGTATATTCGCTTGATAGACTTGTACATTTACATTTTATAAAAATCATGTATAAATTCATTAGGGTTTGTGATTTCGTTAATATACAGTCATAGTTTTGTAAATTAGGGCTTGTAACGGAAAATATCGTAAAGTTAGTTTTCGTGCTTTAAGAACTTGTACATTAGCTTCAAAGTGTTGTACTTTAGTGTTGATGGGTTAGTTACGTGAAATCATAGTTATAATAAATTATGGTTTCATGAAAACTCCAATAGATAGAATACTTTTAGTTTGAATGTTTAATAATCGTACATTTATGAAATAAGGTAAAGTGGTAAATAAAAGTTAAAAACTTTTATACTTGACGTATAAGGAATGAACTGAAGACATTCTGGTGTTGGTTTGTACATTTATTAAGAATGTGAGTTGCGTCATAATAGTTAGTTATTGTGATTAGATAAGCAGATAACGTTTTTTTTTGTTTTTTAAAAATTAGACGTGAAAAATGGATAAGTATTTTTTAGTTAGAATATCATACAAGTGGAAATTTACCGGTGGTTACAGTCTTACCCCCTTAAGTGGAATCTCGTCCCGAGATTCAGTCCGTGTTAAGTGTTGAATTAATGAGGATGATTATGGTTTCAACACCCCCAATTTCGTAATACTCAGCGGAATTCAAGCTGGGTGTTACTTCATGGCTCAACAGTTATAATAATAGAAAACGAACTCTAATTGTGTCGTTTTAAAAGATTTATCATTCGATTTATATAAATATCAGAGTTCACAAAATGAGGTCCCATTGGTTTTACAGTTTATTAAATAAGTTTTCGAATGATAATATAGCCTTCTTGAGTATCCGTGCCCTTCCGTGCCATCCTTGTAATTTACGAACCTGAGATAAACATTCTAAAAGTGTCAACACAAATGTTGGTGAGTTCATAGAGTTTATAGATAAAACAGTTGAGTTCAATAGTTTCGAGTTTGAGCGATTATTGTAATAAATACCAATATTGATGAAATAAGTAGTGAGCTACGTTGTTATACACCCATAGTCGTTTGTTTAGTAATCAGTTGAACACAAGTTTCAAGGTTGGGCCACGTTGTTGCACCCATAAATTCAGTAGTTGCAGCATTTGTATCATTGCAACACAGTATATATTGCCTTAAGTCTCATGAACGCAAACCTTAACATGAACGCCTCATAATAATGACGTAAGTTACAAACATCATAATAATGATGTGAGAAACAATGCCCTCTGGTAGGAGTTTGCCATTCTCCTAGTATTCTCAAATAAAGTGCATTTGGTTACCTATCCGGCTAACACAAATGGGGCGTCAACTGCCAATAGATCTATTCACTATATTCGCGTTCACTCGCAAGTGATTAATGGTTCATGATATGAGGGACTTTCAGTGGCAACAGTAAGTACTTAAGCAATAACAATCAGGATCGCATACAGATAGTACTTGTGTTCAGGTTTGTAGCAAACGTATAAAGTATGATTATGTACTCATAGTAATATGTAAAAGCTTTAGAGTACTTATGAAAGTAAAAATAGGTAATTGAGCATGTATCTCCCCCAAAAATAGTATAAAACGCATAAAAGTAGGGGCTATAAAACTCACGGTAATTCGTAAGAGTTTAAAATAAATGTAAAAATATCAAGAAATATTTGAGCATGTATCTCCCCCAAAACGTTCAAAATAAGAAAAATATGGGCTATGACTCACCTCGATGTTACAGTAGTCAGGATGGAAAAAAAATTAAGTAATGTGAATAAGCTGCTCCAACTCGTGACCTGAGTTAGTATGTCATGTTTTTAGTATTCGAGTTCAAGTTTATGTGATAACGATGCTTTATCGATAGTTAGGTAACATGAAGTCTCTTCAAAAATTAGCAATACTTATCGTTCTTATTTTTATGGCTCGGATGATGGATAATAAATTTTATCAAAACCCAAGTTGTTAAATATTTTATGTATCCAAAATGTTATAATTTACAATTTTAAATATTTACAGTTCTTACCCTTGCACTTTCAAAAATGACACTTTAAACCCTCAACTATGGGTTAATGACAAAATCAGCCCTTGTATAATTAACTTCGAAGAATTTAAATTTTTAGCCCAAGAAAACTTTTTCTTTCAAAAATTACAATTTTTATACTTGAAGTTTTATAAGAAAAGTTCACTTGTTTTAGGCCTAAATTGACAAAAGTAAGGGTAAATATAAGCGAGGCCTTAAAAAAGTATTTACTACGTTCTTGATCCCTTCAAGAGTTTGTCGGGTGGTGTTTCTAATGGTTAAAACTAGAAGTCTTAAGCTCTTATGGTTTGGTCGCAATAATTTCCCAAAGTAGGGAGGTTAGGTGCCTTTTGTGAAAAGTGTTGGTTTGGGCATAACAGCCCAAATGAGGACAGATTTTACACGAGGCAAGCAAATGTTTTTACAAAACAATTGATCTTTTAAACACTTTGCTGTAAGCTCTTCAAAATGGTATAGGTCTCATATTCTAGTCATCTTTGGTTAGAGAGAAACAAGTCCGTGAACATGGTCACTTGGCCACATCGCGGTTTAAGAAAAAATTATTTTTGACCCATTAACTTTTACGGTGTAATCTAGGGACATCGTAATATGTTAATTAACTCATTTTAAGTCATTATATAACATTCTATAGTTCCTAAGACTCAGATTTTAAAAAGTGCATGCAAGGGTCTTTTTATGAAAATCTTTACGAGTCACCTTCTTTTTGATTGATTATAAAAGAGACCATAAGGGCTTTTAAAGACGTTCTTGGGGTTTTAAAATCCTTGCAGCGAGCTCTTTAAAACGATGTAACTCTCATGTTTTACAATCCTTTAATTAGCGAGATATTAATTATTGAAAAGGGCTACTTGGGCTAGTTTTCGACAAATTGAAAATCTCGTTTTCGAACCTTAAAACTTTATAACTTTTGCATGAAACCTTGAGACATGACGTTTAACTTATTTTTAATGTTTCTAGAGTAGCTCAAGGTCAAATTTACTAATAATAACGTAATTCTCTAAATCAATTATATAAAGGTGTGTTTGGTTTTGTGACATGCGACCAAAAAGAAGAGCAGAATTAAAGCGAGATATAAGGGCTTCTTAACCAGGTTATGGGGGCGTTTTGTAGTATCCTAGGAGCTTGTTGAAAGGGCTTAATGGATGGGCTTGGGGGTTGCGGCTTCTAGCTTAAAAGTAGGGCTTAGGAGAGGTGCTTGGCTTGATTTTATAAAATATATGTAACAGCTGTTAAGATTTTGGTTAAAATTAGTGTTCGTTTTGCGTTTTCAGGACCCGTGCACTGGAGTTTTTGAAGAAAGCGTCGTTCTGGACAACTTTCGTGCTTTAAATTTTTGATGAAACGGACCAGAAAGGCCTCGTTTCGCGTGCCTAAACATTCTGTCACGGAAAGTTTTTGACAGCTTTTTGTAAACTTTGTTAAACCATATCTTTTGATTCGTGTGACCGTTTTAGGTGATTCAAATTGCTACATTTTCCTTATAAAATCTTTTTTAACAGTAGGCACTTGATATTAAAAATGATAACGAAATTAAATGAGTTTAAGATACTTACAACTCTTGGAATCGACTAGAAAGGGATTTCGACCATAGGGGCTTCTAAAGTGGAACTAAGCTCTTTCCTTCCTCCTAGGCTTTAAACTATCCTTCCTTGGCTTCTACTAGGACCCTTAGATCAATGAGTATATAAGTGAGGGTTTTTTAGTGAGTTTTGAGTGAATGGTGAGTGCAAGAGTGAGGTGTTTGGTTGCTATTTATAGGAGTGGGAAGCAAGAGTTCACAAGGTGCTTAGTCACCTTGTCTAGTAAAATAGGGGACAAGTTGAGGTGTTCCAAGACATATGGAGGCTTCATGTGGCTTTAGGGGGACATGGGGTGGTGTGGTAAAACTCTAGCCAAGAATTTTACCCACAACCTTTGACTAGGGTAAAATTTTAAGGTAACAAAGTGACGTGTAATTACATGGTGCAAGAAAACATTTGTGGTTAGTGAATTTACAAGTAATGGGGTAAGAACTAGTTGGTTGGGACCTAGTTCATTTTGAACTAAGGGTAACTAGGGGGCGTTATGTTTAAAAGGGTAGTACCTAGGCCTTAGTGTGTTGTACCTAGAGTGTAGAGGTGTAAGATACTTAGTTAGGGTTTCTAGTTAGTTTTAAATAAATGCTAGTTAGTTTAGTTTAAGTGTAAATAAATAAAAGTATAGGTTTTAGGTTTGTGCATTAACACTTGTACATTGGCATTAGATTGTTGTGCTTACTTAAAAGAAAGACATTTTTAGGGCTTGTGCTTGAAAGGTTTGTGTAATGTGTTTTAAAATAAATACACCAAGGTTTATAATGAGTTTTATGTTAGTAGTATGCTCATATGCATCAATGACTTGTACATTGGCTTGATAGACTTGTACATTTACATTTTATAAAAATCATGTATAAATTAATTAGGGTTTGTGATTTCGTTAATATACAGTCATAGTTTTGTAAATTAGGGCTTGTAACGGAAAATTTCGTAAAGTTAGTTTTCGTGCTTTAAGAACTTGTACATTAGCTTCAAAGTGTTGTACTTTAGTGTTGATGGGTTAGTTACATGAAATCATAGTTATAATAAATTATGGTTTCATGAAAACTCTAATAGATAGAATACTTTTAGTTTGAATGTTTAATAATCGTACATTTATGAAATAACATAAAGTAGTAAATAAAAGTTAAAAACTTTTATACTTGACGTATATGGAATGAACTTAAGATATTCTGGTGTTGGTTTGTGCATTTATTAAGAATGTGAGTTGCGTCATATTAGTTAGTTGTTGTGATTAGATGTAAGATATAACTTTTCACATACACATCAAACCATAACACAAAGTGGCGTATAAGTGGAATTCTAGAGAGAGAAAGTTAGAGGTTTAGGGAACTTAGTGAGAGAAAGTGAAAGATATTATTATGAGCTCCAACTCTCTACCTTGGGAGGTAGAGAGTATTTATAGTCTTACATAAAACGCCACACATCGGGTGTGGATCGGGGCATACATGGTAAAGACCCGTCCTTCCTCCACGGTGTTACTTAACTAAATACTACTTAACTTAATATTACTATGACTACTAGCTTTCTAACGATTACATATACTTGAGGTGACCGACTCTTTTATACCTGGAATTTCTAATTCCTAACAATCTCCCCCTAAGGGAGGTCACCTCAATCATGCACTAAAATTACATTGAATACAAACAGATATGGCATTAACAATTGTTCTTGCATTCTTGATGTAGTCCTTTGTTCCTAAGCTCGTAGTCATTGATTTTTCACATTGCATGTTTGGTTACTTCAAGTGGAGGTCTTTTACTGATCCACGTGATAATAATTTTGAGCCATCATTTGAGATTATCAGCCATCAAAAAATCTCTGTGACATCCTTTGTGGTGTTGGTATTATGTGATGTTGTGACTTTAGGACCGACATGCTCACATTCTGGATCATGATATCTTCTCATCAGAGTAGCGGAAGTTTTTGTTGAATCATGATATTGGCAGCAGCGTAGCGAAGGTATATGGAGTGAAAATATCAGAGTCATTGATGCACTAATCATGATTTCTTTTGAGATGAAAGTGTTAAGTGAGCATGCGGCTATGGATTGACCGCTTCATTCTGAACAGCTGAAAACGTCGGGCGTATCTGCATACAACGTTAGCAATAAATCGCATCGAAAGTGTCTTTGATCACTTTCGTTGAATTGAGGTACCGCCCACGGTTCCCGTTGATCAGTACAAATTACTGATGTGATCAGGTATAATTCGAAGAATTTCCTTGACAGGGTTTCGCAGCTGCTCTAGCTGTTCTCAAACCGGAACATCTCAAAGAAGACAACACGGGTGATTGAACCAGCCGAATTTGAGTCCACAGATTGATGAAAAGATATTTGAAAAACAATCGAGTATTGCTCAATAGAAATTGTTTTTGCAATACAGCGAATGTTTTAATGAAAATCAATTATCAATCATAAAACACCTTTTGATTTGAAAAATTAGTACACGGTCGACGTGCTAATGAAAAAAAGAGTTTTAAAGCACAAAGACCGGTTTTCAAAGGTATCCGTCAATCCATAACTCGAACCGTGATTGATTCAAAAGATTGAATCGCCCCATTGTTTCTGTTCAGTTGTCACATGGTTGATCTGTATAATAGATCTCACATGCCACCTACCAGAGCTTGTTAGATGTTGGCTCGTAAGGCTTTCCATCTTCACAGTGAATATGTAAACACATCACTCGATGTTCGCAATACCACAAGGATAATGCATAGGACTCAAGATATAATCTCTTTCCACATTGTGTGAAACAGAGAGTCTTCATTGAAAGTGTCCTAATGAGATTTATTGATGATCTCGTGGCTCTAGACTCAATTTGTGCATATTTGGATCCTATATCGAGACTAGGAGAGGGTCTCCTCCTTCAATATCAATAATCTCTAAGAGAAAGTCGATAGATAATGCCTGCCTCGAGAATGAAACAAGTCCTTTTAAGAGGAACTTGAGTGGTTTGGGAAGTTGTAGTCAAGGCTCCACTGGGTCCATGACGTCATGTCTTCAATACCGATGTTACCATCAGTAGCATATGAATTGAACCCTTTTGCTCTGTTGAATAAATGGGAGGGCTATTTTCACCCTATTCTCATTCAATTTTTTAATTCTTCAACCTCTGCTTTACCAAGACTTCATAACTAGAACTTTGTTGGGTTTATTCCAGATTTAGCTCGGCCTTTAGTCCAGACTCTTCCCATATCTCATTTTTTCCTTTTATCATCATGCCTAAGACTCTACACTAACTAGTGGATTGTCCTCGGTAGATCCCTCCTGCTCATGATCACGGGAACCAATACCTAACCTTATCATCCTTATATCACCGTACATAAAGTAAGGTTGGTCGGTCTATTTGGTATTGTTCATCTGCCATTGGATCCAATAGAAAACCTTTTGAAAGTCAATTCAGATACCTGTGATATATTATCAAAGCATTTTGTACCTGAATTGTTTTTGATATTTTAGAACGAGAACTCCCCCTCAACATGTGCATCAAGTATTTGAAAATGTTTTGCACACGGAGGCAAGAGAAAGAATTAACTTCTTTGATTACCATTTTCTAAAAGATATCAACATCACTTCCCTAATCGAATCAAGTAGATAAGGCATTTTGGGAAAGGATGAGGTTTTCATGATTTTGCTCCCCTCAATATGTGCCTCGAGATTTGAAAAGAGTTTTGCACATACTAGAGGGAACCCTGACTGAGATATGTGATCACGCTTCAAATCATTGTAGTTTAAAATAGATCCCCTCAACGCGTATGGAAAATTTGAAATCGTTGTCACTTACGGGAGGACATCATGTACATTCTTATAAAACCATTTACGTAATTATCGCTTTAAATCCAATTTAAATCACACATTCTCCCCGATCACAATTATCAAATCATTTGAGATTTGTGATCTCTTATAGATTTAAATTGATTTTGAAAGCTTTTAAGGAGAATTGTGACTTGATTATGAAAGCGCTTTAACTGATAATGATCGGATTTTAAGACTTTAAACTCCATTGATAGAACATGCATGTATATCTTTTGAAAACAATTTAATGCCAAAGTAACTTTTTAATTTAATTGAAATCATTCTCCCCTCAATCAATGACATAGGTTGTTGATTGAGAGATAGAGATTTTGACAAATAAGTCCGATGATTATCAAAAAATAGAGACCGAAGTTATTTTTCAAAGCATTTAGTTTTCACAGATAAATGTTTATAATCGAGCATGGACTTAGAAAACATGATAAAACATGGCTCTGTTCTTTCTTTTAAAACCGGTTATTGCCTGAAAATGACAATAAACCATTGTTTCTCTTTCTCCCAAAAATATTTTTGATTTTTGATTTTTTTTTTTTTTTTAAATTCGAACAACATCTAAGTCCGTGTCATTCTTTTGAATGACGACAAAGACGTAGATATAATCGAACTGAGAAAAACATGACAAATAGACAATAATTTTTGAAGATTTTTCGATATTTTCAGATTTTTATGGATTTTGAAAGTTTTATATTTTTCTATTTGATTTTTTTGAAGGTTTTATAATTTTGTATTTTGTTTTACGAATAAATATTTACAAGAGATAAATTAGTTTAAGAGAATGATGAAATGAGTACCGAGATAAAGATATCGCTCAAAGACGTTGTGAAGAAAGGAATCAACATCTCTTAAACTTTCGCCACAAAGAGCATTCGAGGCATCTAAGAAAATCGTCTGGACATGAGCCTTCTCAATTTGAATCTTTGATAGCTTCCCCCCAAACCGACAAACATCGAATAAAGACCATTTCCCTAAGAAGTATAGTTGAATACAAAGCGGTCTCATTGATTGCTTCCAGACTCAAGAACACGAGAACACCGAGTAACAAGTTGAAACATTGATCGCCTCAGGTTATCAAATCCGATTAATCGACACGATCGATCAATGAACCTGTGCATCCCCGATGTACACCTTACTCTTCAAGATTGACCAGTTGTCTATTTAGGGAACAATATATCAACATCTTCATTTTAAGTGCATTCGGTTATATAACATATAACCAATCAGGACATAATGTACACATGTACCCAACAAGAGTAGAGACGATGACATCCATGTAACATGTTTAGTCACTAATCATATTCGTGGATGTCAACTCGAAATAACTGAATTAGCTCGATCAAGTGAACATGTTGTATAACCGAAGCACTTTATCATAAACAAGATATAAGATGTCGATAGGCAGTATCATCTCACGTTCCAAATATTCTTCTCACATTTCTTCCAACCAACACTGAAGTAACAAAACCAAAGGTCTGAGACCACTTCCCCAAATAGTTGGAATAATATATCCCCCAAATGGTTTTGATACCTCGAATCAAGAAACATAATATATCCATAAACTTGAAATCTTGTGAGAAGAACTCAAATATCCCAAATGAATCTTGTGAGAATCAACTGCTACATAAACTCTCTCTGACTATCTTTATCAACCCATATGTAGACAATTTGAAGTGACCACTAAAGAAGAAAACCCAATATACCAAACTTGAAGCTCAAGTCAATTCCGTATTTGTGTCTTAAGCTTGCACTTAAAGATGGAAGAACTCTGTCGAGAATCTATGCTTCAAGCAAATCTCTAAGTACTCAATACTCAATTAAAGTATGAGACATTAACACCTCTTGCGATTATCCACAACGTAATACACGCGCGACAATCAGTAAAACAACGTAACTCCTAATAGTGATAGTTAACCGTGTCTTCAACCATCTCGACCGCCGGTAACTAGATAACCTAAGTCTTCAACTCTAATTCTTAAGCTCGAGCAAGTTATCAAATAAGAACACTCCTTTGTGAACGTCAACTTCAACCTCAAATAAGTGATAAAGAGTAACTTCGAAGTAATCAACTTGTGTCAAATGCCCAACATGTGAATAAACATACAACCCGGATGTACATTCACCCATTGAATGAACCGAACAAATGATGCCTCAACATCGGTATTCTTCCTAAAAGTATTCATGTAAAGACCGATCGGAGGATACACCAATAAATTCGAGCGGATGAGGTAGACATTTTCCTTGAAGTTCATGTGGTTGATTTATAGCATGCACGATGTGAGGAACAATAATCCATGAAGATTTGGCAAAGGAATACCAAAGAGTGGATCATTGTTCATGAACAATAATCCGTGAAGATTTGGCAAAGGAATACCAAAGAGCGGATCATTATTCATGAGCAAAACCGCAATATTATGATAATCATTATCAACCTTGAGGAATAACCGAGATAGGGATTTTTTTGAGTAGTCTGAGTTGTACTTCTTTGATGATCAACAAACATATCTTGAACTCATGAATCACATAGTCTTTGATGATCATCAAATATTCGGTAGCGGTTGTAAATACTCATCAAACATATCTTGAACCAATGAATCCCAAACAATAAATCCCATTTATCCTTCGTGAGTGAAACATTAGGCGTTGGAGGAGAGTCATCAAACCTTAAGTCGTATAACCATTATTCAAACATCCATCATCATTTCCATCATCATTTAGTGTATTCACTCTTCTCATAAATCCCATTTATCCTTAGTGAGTGAGAGTCATCAAACTTTAAGTCGTAACCATTATTCAAAACATCCATCATCATTTAGTATATTCACTCTTCTCCCCCTCAAAAATTGCATCAGAAGTTGCCATTTTTGATTTAGCAAGTGAATAAGAATATACATTAATGAATGTAGATCCATTTGATGACAGAATGAGCATGGGAGAAACATGAAGCTTGTTGATGAAGAATGTCGATGAGAATGGTCATAAACATGAAGATTTCTCTTCTTCAAGATAAAAGACCAGCGTACACTTTTCTTTCTTTGAGGAATGGGGCCCGTGTTATCTGACGGCAATGATGAAGACGGAATGAACGGCGAACTGACGTCATAATGATCACGAGGCCCGAATCTGTGAACATGTCATAATGATGAAGTACGAGCTCAACCGATGCAACGACGCCATAATGATGAAGCACGAGGCTACCGATGTGAACAGACGTCATAATAATGAAGTACGCAGGCCCGAATCGATGTGATCGTACGTCATTGTTTAGAGCCCGTTATATGTTTAGAGCCGCCCAATCCAAATACCAGGGACTAATTTACGAACCGCTTTGGATAAATGACGAAGACATAGAATTGGAAACATTGGATCCCCACATGCTCATGGGGTCCTTTTGGTTAGCACAAACAATCTTTGAATCAACAGAAACCCTAGGTGCAATGTCATTGTCACTAGAGCTAAACTAGGCTAATTTAGTCGAGGGACATTTTGTGCTTAATGGGATTGTTCTACCAGCTGGCTTCCAAACCTTACAGTGCACTACTCTAGGCATAGTGGATCTAGTTGGCAAGGTTTGCCATTCGTGAATATTCACCTGCTGGCTTCCATCGAAATCCTACATTGGTAAAACCTTCCCTAGGTTTCCTGATTGCTTAACTCTGCTCTCCAAACTTTCTTAACAGGGTTATGAATCTTAGACCTCAGAAATAACACATCACATTTATCATGATTACCGGAAATTAAACATTTTTTGCATGTTTTTGCACAAGATAAGGCCTCGAATTAATTTTAGTAAGCTTAGAGCTAATACTAGAACTAACACGCATTCTTTTGTTCAAATCAAACTTCTTGTCCCTATGGTGTTTTTTCACTTCCTTATCATGAACACTTTTAGTTTGCGTAATCCTATCCTTCTTTGCATAGCTTCTAGGTTTTGACCCGCTAACTTTAGTGTCAATCTTAACATCAGAAGTAACGATGGGAACATTACATGGCTTCACTACTTCTCTGCATTCTGGTCTAGAAGTGCTGGGATTCGAAATTTAGGAGGCACATCACAAGTTTCTTGCTTGAATTTAGATATGGAACAAGGCATATCAAGGGTCACATGCTTGGCTTTAGGCATAGAACGATTTCGCTTGGCACTAGGCATAGAATAAGGCTTCACAGCTTTGCCTTTTCACCTAAGGGTTTTGGACATGTTGCAATTACACATTCAAGCAGCTCTTGAGATCGTTTGGCCTCGAGGCAAGCAAACCTAATTTCACTATCAAGAGGTTTGTTAATGAAATCCTCTTCGACAATCTCACGGAGACATTCTAGACTATCCTTGTGAGCAATGTAGTCATGAAAAGCAGATTCATTATTCCTAAGATGAGGAGGAATATATTTAACCGTCACAGTGTATTTGCAATCTAAGGGTGATTTTGAGACAACATTCTTATTGAAAACAAGTGGCGCTTCCCATTTCTCCACTTCTGATTCTCAATTTTGTAAAGACGTTATTTTTTTTTGTGTTTTGTCACGGTGACTTTTATTGAATCATATAACTCTTTAAAAATGTCATTAACCTTTTCATTTTCTTCTAGAAAACTTTCGTTTTCCTTTTGTAAAGCATTTACTAGTTTTGAAGATGAAAAGTTTGAGAATTCTGAGAATCTAAAGGAGGAGGCATTTGGGAGCCTGCCATATTGTTCGTTGACCCTTTAATTGAGAGATTTGGGCTTTCAACTTTCGATCGTGTTGACGAGCTTGAATTGCTCATCACGCTTTGTTAATTTGAAAACCGCATCAAACTCTGAGCATCTCAAGATGTCTTGATATTTGAAGTTTTGACATTTTCTTTGAGATGTTGATATTTGAGTTGTAAATTAAAATGCTCAACTTCTAGTTTAGAAAAATGTTTAACCAAATTGTCGTGATCATCCAAATTCTCGTTTAGTTTAGAATTAGTTTTTTCAAGCTCAATGACACGATCATGGGAGACTTTCGTGAACACGCATAATTCATGAAATTTGAAGCATTAATAGAGCAATTTGAAGAAGTATGAAAAGATATCTTGAGCAACACATTCATTAATAAGAGTCTCATTTAAGGTATGCAAGTTCTTCCTCTCAATCTCATTATATTTTAGTGCACGCCCATAATCACTAACTTCAACTACCATTGCATCAAATTCCTTTTCCATTTCTTTAATATCTGATTTTATCCCCTTTTTAAGACTCTCAAAATGATCTTTTAGTTGTTTAAAGAAAGGCATGACCTCAGTTAAATAACATTCTTTCATTTGCTCAAACCCCCTTTCCTTCAGTTATCCCAAATGTGTGATCCTTTTCTTACAAGTTTTCTCAAAATGGTAAATAGTTGAAGAATAACATATTGACTGATTAAGGTCTTGCTCTTAGTGGCAATAGTTCTAGGAACTAAATGCATTGGTGTATTTGGAGGATACACACTCGCTTTAGGGAATTTCCTACAAGGGGGATTCTTTTCAACAAGATTTTCACCTTTTTGCAAGTCCATATCCTTTTCCGTAACACTTGTTCAGGTCAATAGAGTCGAGGCTTAAACATGTTCAAGGATATCCAATTTTCCTTAGTGTAATCATGGGGTTTTATCGTTATCTTGTTCTTTTTACACTCGGGATCTTCTAGCTTCTTATTCATTTTCTCCCTAGTGACTTCATCTGATTTCTTATCTTCCTCACGCAATCAAGAACTAGGTTTCGTCTAGGCTTAAGGATCTCATTACCATCATACAGTACCTTATGAGCATTTCTAGCCTTTTAATTACTCGGATTAGGTTCCTCAACAAGGGAATGTATGCTTATCGCTTAAGACTCTATGCTTAGTGATCATGTGAGCCCTAATGGTATTCCCTTGCGTACTTATTTTCAAGCTTTATTTTCAAAGTTTTTAGATTAGAAAAATCATTCAAAAGTTTTGATTCCTTAGCCTTGAATTCTTGCTTAAGCATTTTAACATTTTCTTGTTTTTGCTTAGCGCTTTAGCTTTTTTGTAAGGAGTTTAAATCTTGTTTTAATACTTCTTCTCTAAACCTACTTTTTCTAATAGTTGCAATGTATTTGGACATCCATTTCCTAATCACGGGTGGTCAACTCAAACTTAGCACGCTGTTCATAAATAGCAACCTGATCCTTATATATGTTAAGCTCAGTGGTGGGAATCATCGTGCACAAATGCAGCATACTCATGCAGTTCATAATCATCATATTGAGTAGAAGATGCACAACTAGTATGCAGAAACATCCATGCAACTTACTGAGCATTGACATGCACCCACAGGACGTGCATCTCTATCTTGGGTACATCTGAAGCTTCCATGGAGCGTTCATTTGCATTAACTTGCACAGTTGGTCCGTGCACCTCTCTGAATTTGAGCAACGAAGATTCCATTTTTCCATTATCCGACTCATCATTTTTGTTGTCACGACATTCTCGCATTCAGAACACCATTCTTCAACATACATTACCCAACTTATCACAACAATCTTTCAACCTGACTGACACTCATTCACGTTTTCATTCTTTTGAACAGATTCTTCAATGTACTTTTTCACATTATCCATGAGTTGGATAAATGTCTCAATGAATTCCCTAATTTCCATTCCAGATGTTTTTGAAGGAAATTCCACAAGTGTTGATCGTAATCACTGAATATTCCCCACGATGAATGGTCAAATTGTTTGTAGATTACTTGAAGAGTGCAGACCGGAACCATCCTTTGAACCTCTTTATTGGTAAGTTGCGCACTTTAAGTGTTCTAAGTTCAACAAAGAAGCTTCTTGTCAATGTAGGTAAGTCCCCGCGAAAAGAGCACTACATGTTCGATCCCCGCCTATGGATAACAACAATGAGGTGCATGAAGTAGTCGATAGGCTCAATGTCTTGATTTTCGCATGCATGGCATTTTGTAGTTTGACTGTGCGCATTCTCTCTCATTGATTCGAACATGAAGATCTCACATCCTCATGTTGCATTCAATCATCTTTAATCGCTCGCTAGCCATACATTATCATTGTTGTCCACAACATCATACAATTTAAGCACTTCAAATCACTGGGTCAAGTAGAGTAAGACATGATGTGGAAGGATGCACAGGATTTTACACGTCTATGATTTAAACCGAGAAATAGAATCTTTCACGGGATTTTACTAAAATCAAGACGAAACCGTTAAGCAATGACCAATAGAAGGTGTTAAGATGACCGATGGAATGATACAATGAAAGACGATGTGTGTGAGGACTTAGATTGTTCGTGGGATAAGCAGAGATGTTGTTTGGTTGTGATTCAGATTGGTTTATGCCCGTTTTTCCTAAGAAATTTAGGTCTAAAAACTTAAAACCCTCAATAACTTTTGTTCGGAGCGGATTTAGACTCGAAGATCACCCGAATGAACAGTTCATTCGGGCGTACATTCTCCTCGCTTCAATCGCTTTTGAGGGTAAACGCTGAAAAACGGAGTTACGGCTCAAAAGTTATGGCCGTTTGAAGTTTTGACGAGAAAAATCAACCAAGTCGCTACGAATTCTTGAACCAAGTCGCTAACAACTAATTCGCTACCACGCCAAGTCGCTAGAGTTCCAAGTCGCTAGCCGTGTAAGTCGCTAGTGGTAACTCGCTAACACCTGTCGCGCAAAATTTCGCTAGTAATTACCAAGTGTCGCTAACAATGCAAAAGCTAAAGAGCAACCGCTACGCACTCAAGTCGCTACCACCCAGTCGCTACCCGTAGTGGAGAGTCCACTACTTGTACTTTAACTCGCTAGATCTAACTCGCTAGCCCCAACACTGTAAGTCGCTACAAAAATGTGAAGCAAGTCGCTACCAAGAATATTATCCGTGAACTAAGTCGCTAGCATGAAAAACCATATAAACATCACTTTTCAATCCAAAAACAACCCAACCAAGATGATTCAAGCTTACCAAATGAAAACCTAAACACTTTGATGATTCTAAACATAAAAGTACCAACAAAATTCAAACTTTAACACAAGAAATCATCCAAATGATGCAAAAACCACTAAACTTTTTCAAACTCAAAACCACCTAAAACCACTAGAAATCCAAAGATGTGTAAGATATGATCTAACCATGGCTCTTGATACCAATTGTAAGATATAACTTTTCACATACACATCAAACCATAACACAAAGTGGCGTATAAGTGGAATTCTAGAGAGAGAAAGTTAGAGGTTTAGGGAACTTAGTGAGAGAAAGTGAAAGATATTATTATGAGCTCCAACTCTCTACCTTGGGAGGTAGAGAGTATTTATAGTCTTACATAAAACGCCACACATCGGCCGTGGATCGTGCATACATAAAGACCTCGTCCACTCCTCTGGTGTTACTTAACTAAATACTACTTAACTTAATATTACTATGACTACGAGCTTTCTAACGATTACATATACTTGAGGTGACCGACTCTTTTATACCTGGAATTTCTAATTCCTAACATTAGATAAGCAGATAACGTTTTTTTTTTTAAAATTAGACGTGAAAAATGGATAAGTATTCTTTAGTCAGAATATCATACAAGTGGAAATTTACCGGTGGTTACATAAACATAAAAGTTCATTACATTAAGTGGAACAAATAATAGTTCACGTACCAAATCGGTACATTTAAAAAAGTTCGTTGTTATTCTGCAGGTTAATCCCTTTTTTTCTTTCCAAATTGAGACTCTTCCATATTTAAAGTTAAGAATTTAACTCTTAGCCACGTGTATTTTCTGTATTTTCAAGACAACTTATGTAACTCTCATCCCGACAAAGAACTTAAAAGGGTTTAAGTCGTAGAATAGCAACGAACTTTTTTTATTGGCTCGTTTGATACGTGAACTAATTAAAAGATGTGCAATAGCAACGAACTTTCATAAGTGTTTCAATTTGCATATTTTGATGACGCATGTTATAAATGGTGACGCGTGTTAGACTTTCAGATATGACACATCATTAAAATGTGTAAATTGGAACACTTATAAAAGTTCATTGCTATTGCACATCCTTTAATTGGTTCATGTACCATAACGAGAAAATGAAAAAAATTTGTGTCTATTTCATGACTTAATCCCCACATTTAGTGACAAAGCTTACATATATGAAAAACCATTTTTATTAATAATTTTTTAAAGAAGGTATATTATGTAGAAATCAAAGGAATACCGAAAACACTATATTATCAGATTCACTAAAAGACTGAGATTACAAATGATTAAATAGAAAACACAAAGACAAAACTGTTAATACAAATAATGTCTAAAAACATTATTTCCACTTTTCGACATCTCTAAGTTTTGATGATAACAAAATGTAAAAACACTTTACGTCAAAATTAACGTAAACAAGTCTTTAGTTGAAATATCGAAGTTGTAACACCCCAACCCGAGACGGGTCAAAATGCCACATTATGGTGTCATACAAAGCATATAGTTACGCATGCGGAAGTCTTATCATAAATAAAATCAGTCATGAACCTCACAGCATCATAATGATAATACGTCCATAATCCAAATGAAACATAAAGGAAATACAAGTCCAAGAAACTTAAACCAAAAACATAAATCAAAGCATAATTCCAAAAAGAAACATCAACACTGGGTAATCTCTAAGTTCATCTCTTACTCTTTCCCGTTTCCCCGTTTAGTACATGCTGCATGGAAAAGAAAATGCGGTTGAGCTTAAAAAGGCCAGTGAACAGATATGACATAAACCAAAAGCTAAATATAACAAAGGTACGAAATGAATAAAAAGGTGACAACGAAATCAAAATGAATGAACGAAAAGGAATGAGTCCATGAGAAAACTGCAGAAAACATCATAACATATATCCGCCCAGAACATAGTCAAGACAACCTCATAGCAAACAGTACATCCGCGAATACATACAAGCACATACAAATATTCAAGCATTCAAATAATCGCATAAAAGATGAAAGGCAGCATCATAACTAGTCCTTATTGCCATCATATTCTATCTCGGGTCATGACGAACCACATAACCAACATCACGTCAAAACAGATACACATACAAGTAGCAAGTAACATACCAAATCAAACCAGATTCACATACATGCAGCACGTAATACATCGAATCAAACTTACCATTCTACAAAGAAAGAAGGCCGCTGTCTTGCTCGAGAAGGTTCCTCATGACTCATTACCGACGATCCAAAAATAGCCTTAGGTTCACAAAAATGATAAAGTGCCGCAAAGTCTAACCGTACTTATACAAATCATATAAACATAATGGAAGAAAATTGCAAATTCTCAAAGACATATAAAACATAATGCGAAGTTGTAGTAAGACCAAAGAATCAAGCCATAGGACTCCATCATCCAAGCTAAGCTCCAAACAAATCGAAGAAAAGCACCATTGGTCAAAATCATATAACGAAATATCAAACTAATTCAAAATGTGTGACGAAACAAATCAGAATAACACAAATCGAGCCCAATCATATGAAGCATATGAATCTTCTCAGCATCTCTAAGGTTGGACTCTTGACCACAATATGCCCGAATCTTGGTAGTAGTTTCTTTGCATGTCTAAAGTATGTCGGTCATAGTTACTCTGCTCATACGTTTTCCAAGTGTCCAATCTTGTCTCCGTCTTTGCTCCTCTGGTTGATCCCTCCAGCTCCCTCCAGAAGCATCCTGATGTCTCCAGTAGCATTACAATCTGGTGAGGCTTCTTGTTCACGAACCTCTCCGGTTCAGAAACTATTGCAGCAACGCAGGGTCAGCACCACCATCTTCGACTCTACGAGTAGTCTCCATCTAAACAATCGACAAACGAATGTGCGAAGATAAAACATACAAAATCAAATGTGAAAAGAAGAAGGTCAAATCAGCGAAGAAAAAAGGATATCGAAGTCAAACCTGAACGAAAATCAAAAGAATCAGAAAAGATCGAAACAGACGGAAGCCAAATGTCTACCTAATCCATAAGGTCAATCCTAAGGTCAACAAGATGAAACCTTAGTTCTGATACCATAATTGTAACACCCAAACCCAAGTCGGGTCAAAATGCCACATTATGGTGTCATACAAAGCATATAGTTATGCAGCGGAAGTCTTATTATAAATAAAATCAGTCATGAACCCCACAACATCATAATGATAATACATCCATAATCCAAATGAAACATGAAGGAAATACAAGTCCAAGAAACATAATCCGAAAACATAAATCAAAACATAATTCCATAAATAAACATCAACACTTGGTGGTCTCTAAGTTCATCTCTTACTCTTTCCCGTTCCCCGCTTAGTATCTGCCGCATGGAAAAGAAAATGCGGCTGAGCTTAAAAAGCCCAGTGAACAGATATGACAAAAACCAGAAGCTAAATATAACAAAGGTACGAAATGAATAAAAAGGTGACAACAAAACCAAAATGAATGAACGGAAAGGAATGAGTCCATGATAAACCTGCAGAAAACATCATAACATATATCCACCCAGAACATAGTCAAGAAACCCCTATAGCAAACAGTACATCCGCGAATACATACAAGCACATATAAATTTTCAAGCATTCAAAGAATCACATAAAAGATGAAAGGCAGCATCATAACTAAACATGTAACCAAATATTGTGAGATCATATCAAACGCTTAACAACATTAACAACATGCATAAAAGAAATTAAATACATCTAACTAAACTATACTCTATAAGCAGGCAGAAAACAACATAATATAGCTCAAGCATGGCAATTACTCTAGACAGATAACCAAAAAAGATAAGTTGTACTGTCATCATACCAAGTAGCATCATCAGTAGTAAAACTAAGCAAGATTATAGCATGGCCAACTAAGCAAGACAATATGTACACACATAAGTTAAATCAATTTCTGTTAGCAAAGAATCATAGAAATGAATGTAAGCATGGCGTAACCAACTAGTCCGGTAGATATCGATTATCATGTTGAACAAACTAATAAGCAACCGAGAAACAAACAAGCAGTATAAGCATGGCAACGGATAATTCGATAATCACTTATTAGCATGAAAGATGATAAATCAAGAAAACATACATCAACCTAGTAATTACTGAATTTCATATTCATGTCATAGCACCATAACAAAGGAAATAATAACCCGATAGTATATGTTTGGTAACCACATGGAATGAAAGCATAGTAAAATCAAATAATCAGAACACCACATAGTTTTTGGATGGACTAACAAGGAATCGAGTGAATGAATAGTCAAAGAAAATGAATCAAGATATAGCATAGTAACCGATACGAATCATATGAAAAGTGGACGCCCAACATGGTACATGAAGGACATAGCATACATACATGCGAATAGCATAATCAAAGTGAAACATAATGAAAGGATGCCCACGAAGCGATAACCTAACGCCCAAAGATGACACATGAAGGACACTACGTGCATACATAACCGTCAATTCATAATTGTACAAGGAGGGGAGACCTCACGAGTACCATAAGTGCGAGAGCGATGCAAGGCACGCACAGCCAAATGCCATAAACATATCACAATATCATAAGCCTATGATGCATCCATACGCCCCCCACATAACATAAATCAAATATGTACCCTGCTCACATGACAGGTATACACATACATCATAATGGTCAAGTGATCATATAATCATACATATCATAATGGGGATTCCGGGGACTAATCACACAGCCCTAGATGGTGTCATGCCATTGGTGTCATCAATGACATGGTCATGGTACCTCTATGACTAGTTGGCTCGTAACAAAAGGGGCAGAACGTACAAATCATAATCATATCCAAATCACATCGAATCATAATCATACGAATCATGGTAACTGAATCATATCATAACATATCATACCGAAGTCATAATGAAATGAATCTTATCGAAGAATCATAGCATACGAATCAATCCAGAAAGCAAACAAAGGATAATCAGAGGGGAATCATAGCAAGGGATCATATCAAAGGATCAGAATGTACAAAAGTATCCCTACTGAAAAGGGAAAGAATATATGTACCTCAACCGTAAAGCAAATCACTCGAACACACAAGTAACCAAGACTACTCCTTCTTCTGCGGATCTACATGAATAATGATCGCTCGAGTTTTAGAAACCATTTCATATTCATAATTTTTCATATTTAGGGTTTCATTCAATTTTTAAAAACTTTCCTTATTTAGCCACTTTCCATAATTAGCAGGTTTCCATTTTTAGTAACTTTACCGAATTAGATAGCTTTCTGAATTAAGTAACTTTTCAATATTAGTAACTCTCCGGGTAACATTCCGAATCAACCCATTTTGGGTTTACTTATGATAACAAGTCACGTTTAGGGCTTAGAATGTGTTTAATTCCAATTTAATAGTCCATGTTAGATTTTTACTAATTATAGCCATCAAAGTTACATAGTTAGGGTTTTCAACATTTTCAAAAATTTGCCAACATTTTTAAAGTTATCTTTTGACCTAAGCAACACATCAAACAAGTTCAACAAAATTCAAGAAAAATCACAGATGTTCCCACATGTTTTAGGTTACTTCTAGAATTTTTTCAGATTTTATTATTGAGCAGAAGTGTGGGTAGAAAATCAAACCTCTAGACTTGGCCAGAAAATACCCAGAAACAAATCCCCTAAAAGTTTAGACCAGAAGCAAAAATTTCCACAACTCCAAAAATTCCACCAAAATTCCCAGAAGTCATCCATGTCCTAAATATCAAGACTGGAGAAGGAGAGGTCAAAAATCCTTATGGTTTGTTCATGAAAATCAAATACCCCAACCCAAAATTTTACTCAGCTTTTCCAGATTTGACACCTTAACTTGTAAAACATAAAAATCATAGCTACAGGTCTCCAATTGCAACAAGGCTTACATATTCAGAATGTACACAAAAAGTACTTACATTTAGGTTAAAGAACCACTCAAAAACATGCAAGAATCATCAATTTAGACCCCTTTAAATTCAACCCAAATTCTGAACAACATCACAATTCCGATTTTAAGAACATTTAACCCTAACCAACGCAAGATTAAACCTCTAACACATCCCTACTTATATTTTAATAATCAAACATACCTAATTACTGAGATTTTGATAAACCCTAATTCATCTTGTGAGTTACATAATTCATCATAGGAAAGGAGGAGAAAACCTTACTATGCTTCGAAAATAAGACTTGATTTTTGGTTCCTTGAGTTTTCTTGAAAAACAACAATGGAGGCTAGGGTTTTCTCCTTCTATCATTTTGTTTTCTGTAAAACATTTTTGGAGAGGGAGAGGATGGACCGAATCATTTTTTTGTGTCCAATATGGGTTTACAAAATTTGGGTTGGGCATGGAGTTGTATGAGTTTTAATTTTTGCATTTTATTTCTTAACATATAGTTTTTATATTACTTATTTATTTATTCAGCTTAGGATATAATCAAAATCTTAATAAAATTTTAGTCTGATTTTTTAGGGTATTTTAGAAGTTTTTCATAAAATAAATTTTATAACAAAGTTAGAATCGGTAAAACTATTCAACCTCTCATTCTAGTTTTTCACAATTAGTATCAGAGACATGTTAATCAATATTTTTAAAGTATACTGTATTTTAAAGCTTGAATCGATCAATGAATTTCGACAAATATCAAGAACGGCAATCTATGCAAAGACCAACACTCTTTGAAGCCGACTGTTTTATCTATTGGAAAACAAGATTTGAAGCGTATGTGAAATCAGAAGATCTTGGTCTTTGGCATGTAATTACCGAAGGAGAATTTGAACTTACTGAAAAGAACCCACAAACTAAAAAGGATGAAAGAGTTCCTTATAGTAAACAAAGTGATAACCTTAAAAGGAAACTAGCTAAAATGATGAAGCTAAAATGGTAATATACAATGCTTTGCCTAAAAAGGAATTTGAAAGAATTTTTATTTGTAAGAAGGCACAATAAATTTGAAAAACTTTGTTAGTCACTCATCAAGGTAATAGACAATTTAAAGAAAACAAGATCGATTTGCTAGTGCAACAATATGAACATTTTTCCATTCCGGAAGATGAGTCAATAGATAATGCATTTCTTTGATTTAATACTATTATCACTAGCCTTAAAGCTCTTGGTGAAGGTTACTCTAGCAAGAACTATGTTAGGAATTTTATTAGGGCACAACATCCAAAGTGGAGAGCAAAGATCACCGCCATTAAAGAGTCAAAGAACTTGGCAACATTATCAATTGATGAACTAATAGGAGAGTTGAAAGTTCATGAAATGATAATCAAGAATGACTTCGATATTGTCAAAGGCAAAGGTGAGAAGTCAAGATCTTTTGCCTTAAAAGCCAAGAAAGAGTCAAGTGACGAGGAGAGTTCGACTTCCAATAGTGAAGACAAAGAATATGCCTTAGTCGTTAGAGACTTTAAGAAGTTCTTGAAAAGAAGAGGTAGATTCGTTAGGCAACCTCGTAACGAGAAGAAGTCATCTCAAAAGAGCCAGATGACAAGAAAGGCACGAATGATAGGAACTGCTTTAGATGTGGCGACCCTAATCATCTCATCGGAGAATGTTTGAAACCACCAAGATCCAAGAATCAAAAGGCATACATTGAAGGTTCTTGGAGCGATAGCGGTGAGGAAGAGGAGGAGAAGTCCAATGACGAAACACGTCTCATGGCACATGCGTCTAGTGAGGTAAATTATGACTCCTCTTATTATTGTGATGATAATTCTTTGGTAGATGACAACACTTTGCATGATGACAATAAAAAATTATGAAATAACATCTAAAATCATATCTAGAAACAAGATGTTAAAAACTAGGGGTGTTAGTTTAGAAATTCAAGTCTTGAAACTAAAAGAAAAAGTTAATAAACTTGAAAAGAACAAGGAGATTGACGTTGGTTGTATGTCATGTCACACTCTTAATTTAGAAAATTAAAAACTTAAGAAAAACGCACTTGATAAGGATTTAAAACATACATTTTTAGGGGGTCATTTAAGCCCTAAATTGACACATTTTATATCCGTTACTATTTAAAATCATTCCTTTTCATATTTTAGGTCTTTTCGAAGTAAAATGCTGGAATGAAGCACATTTGGACAGAAGGATTAAACATGAAGAAAAACCAAGAAAGTCAAGATCAGCATGGCCGTCCTCTACGTAGTTTTGATCAAAAGTGCTACGGCTCACGAATTTCGGTTCTAAAGCATGACTACGCTTACTAAATTCTAGAAGGCGCTTACTCACAATTTCTACACCAGACGCCTAAGAACCATGACTCCGACGACGCCCTTCATGAAGACCGGCATCACACATCTCAACTGACGTCGTCCCCACAATGACTTAGCCCAAACGAATCCTTAATGACGGCGACCTAACGGCGTCACTAGTAAAAGGTGATGCCATCGCACTTGTAAATCTATATATATAATTCGATTTTTCTGTTTTAAAGGAGGTAGAACTTTGGAGAGCAAACGATAATACAGTTGTAGTCCGACTTGGAAAGTATTCTAAGGTCCCATACCCTATTTTGCATCCCAAGATAAGTTTGTTTATCCAATTTATCATTATGTCTACCCCATGTTCAATTGTATGTGTGTATGCTTGCTTGTTCAACATGAGTAGCTAAATTATTCTTGTGTTTGCTTAGATCTATGAAACCTAGTTGTTAATTATTGTTAGGTTGTCTCTTGTCATAATTGGTTGACGCTAGATTAAGGAAAACTGGCTTCTTCTTTAATTGTTGTGAACTTGACCGTTCTAAATAGCAAAAAACGCTTAAGAGTGCACTTAGGCCATTCGTTGTGTTTATCAATGAATTCTAGCTTAAGGATAGTTGAGTATTCGGGGGAGATACCGTTGTACTCTCTGATCCTGGGTAGTCTAAAGGAGAGTTGCAATTCATATAACTAGGGAATTAGGCACCACCCTACGACTTTAATCATCATATGAGCACATCTACAATTAGAATAATCTATCCTTAGTTTAATTAGATAATTAGTAATTAGTATAAGTAGTAAAATCGGTAGAAGTACCACCCCCAATCTTATACCCTGAGATATTTACCTTTGCTTTCTAAAAAATATTAAAAAAAAGACTAAAAAGACTCTCCCTCAACCCCACCTTCTCGTCATATATCTCTTTATAGCATTCCTATTCCCCTAGAGAATGAAATCAATCCCCTGGGCTTATCACATACTACACTACAACGATTAGGTTCACATCAGCTTGAGGGTTGAAAACTGCTCAGAAAAGGAAGTCTTCGACCACGAATCCTCCAAGAGATCAAGTTTTTAGCCGCCGCCGGAATAGAATAGCTAGTTAGATTTCTATCTCGTTTAGGTTCACTCGCTTGATTCCTATCAAGTGAGCATTTTTATCTTTTTCATTAACTTTCTTTTAGTCTATCCCTATTCTTTTTGTTTTTGTTCGTAGCCTCGTCACTTTTCATCATGGAAGGTGATAACCCACCCAACAACGATCCACCACCACATCAACCACTTCCACTCAATCAACCACTACATGACCCGCCAAGAGGCCGTACTATTGGTGAATACTCTAGACCGAGCCATCAAGGCTATAAGAACACCATTGAGCTCCCACTTCAAGCTCAAACTACGACCTACGATCCCGACACCATCCCTGGTGCAAAATGGATGGGCATTCCATGGACTTGCTCAAGATCCTAATCGCTCATCTCAAGGATTTCCTAAAATCATTGACTCCATTGACTAATGCTACCACATCGGAGACCACGCTGGCATGTCTCTTCCAATTCTCTCACGGGACCAAGTTAAGTTGTTCATGCACTTCCCTAGATCCATCTCAAGTCAGATGATCTCACCACTCGCTTCCCGCCAAATTTTTCCCACCGTGAGAACTCCACCGCTAAGGAATGACATTCGATGTTCTAACAACATCAAAGAGAAACTCTATGAGGTTGGACTCATTCAAGGACTTACTCCATAAAGTCCCTCATCACGACATCGATCTGGGTCAAGTCTAAAATCTTTACTGATCATGTCAATTTCCCTCACAG
>OU343222.1:214787993-214898980 GCA_910596185.1 Chrysanthemum makinoi | reverse complement strand
GTTTACTCCGTGTTTCTTGCTTGGATAAGCACGAAAATCGTCGACTTGAGGATATCTTTTGCCTTTGTGATAGTGTAAAGATCACTTAGGAAAAAACCCTAAAGATGCATAAGCATAAACTGCGGCGTAGAAACTTCATAAGATTTATCTTACGCCTAAGCTTTGTCTTACGCATAAGGTCATCCTACGCCTAAGTTTTCTACACCTAACTTCTTGTTTTACACGCATAACTTTTAGTATTTTCACCTTACTTGGCGTAAGCTAAACCTCTGGTAACTCTTGTATTCTGTAGTAACTTTGGTGTTTTTGCATAAGTGCTACTTGGTTTATTGTGATTTCTCGCTAAGGATACTTCATCAACAAAGGTTCATTCGACTACAAAGATCCATTTTATAACACAAGTTTTTTCAACATGTCACTACCACCATACTCTAACTATTTTCCTTACACTTATCCTCAACAACAACAACAACTAAGTTAACAACATCAACAATTTAATCATCAACAACAAATTTATCAACAACAATTTAGTCAACAACATACTCCCAACTTGCACAATTCCACAACCTCTAATGGTTCAACCACCACCAAGTCTTCAAGTACAACCATACACAAACTTCTACAATCAATCCAGGAATACTATGAAGGAAGCGGCATGGTTTGGCAAGATGTGTGAAGCCTTGAGTAGCCAACAATCAATTCATGAAGCTGGCTCACTTGATAGACCTCCAATGCTCACTCCCGGTAATTACGATCAATGGGTGATAAGGTTCTTTAGGTTTTGTGATCTAAATAAGCCACATGGAAAGTTTCTAAAGAAGGTCATTATGGAAGGTCCATTTCAGATGCCTACTTGTCGTTACACGAGATCCCAATCTTTGTTCCACCAAGAGATGATGTCACCAACATTGCAAGCTGTTCTTGACCTCACGGTGATCAACTTCTACACTTTGGCCGAGCCGAACTTGCAATGCAATACATCCTTTTAGGATTACCCAATCCAATCCTTCGAAGTGTTGATGCTCAAAAGAATGCAAAAGCAATGTGGGAACAGATTCATCTTCTTATACAAGGCACAACACTCAATCGGGAAGATATGGAATCCAAAATCTACTTGACTTATGAACACTTCATGATTGAACCACGAGAGTCATTAGAATCTTATCATCATCGCTTTGGGACATCATTAATGATTTGGACAAACACAATATCATCATGCCATGAATTCTTTGTCAACACAAAGTTCCTAAGTAGTCTTGGTCCGGAATGGGAGAAGTATGGCATTTTTCTCCGTCAAGCTAAAGATATGCATCATGCTACCTACGGATTGTTGTACGACTATCTGAAGCCTCACCAAAAGAAGTTGATAAGGAAAGGATTCTCCGTGGTCAAACTGTTCACCATAACTAGGATAATCAACAACTTGCTTTGTCGGCTCAAACAAATATTCCTCCTCAACAAGCTCCTTAACCCGCTCCTCTAACAACTGCAACCATCAAACCTTCTGATCCGTCACAACAACAACCTCAACAAAATCAATTGGTTCCATACAACAACACTGCTCAAGCTCTTTCTGAAGGTGATGAGGACTCGATGCCTTTGATGAATTGCAACAAGGATTTGTTATGATTGCTAAAGCATTTGGCCGTTATACAAACGAATCCAACAATCGCATCGTTCTCATCTAATACAAGAAATTAGGCATTTGTGAACAATGGGCCGTTGAAGTTCAAATCGTGGTTATGGTCGTCGGATGGGGTGGTCAAGGGTTCAATGCTATGGGAAGTAATAACATGGGTGCTCCGATAGCAAAGGGCTCAAGTGGTTGAACAAGGAATGCTCATAATAATGGGGTTAATGGTCTTCGATGCTATAACTGTAATGAGAAGGGTCATCTGGCTAATGCATGTCCTAAACCGAGGACAAGAGGCAATGCTTATTTCAAAGACGCTTTGATCTTGGCTCTTAAGGATGAAGCTGGTGGAACTCTTACCAACAAGGAACAAAGCTTTATGGCGGATCAGGTCGATGATGATATGGAGGACTTGCAGGCTAATGCACGGTGATGATGTTGGCACAAATGCAAGCTCTACATGAGTGACAGGGCCCAGTATGTGACAGCGGCTTGTCTTAGGTACTGAACAAACAATTATCATTAATGATGATATCTCCGCCAACATCATCGACATAGATCGAGTGTTCAACATGAACCTTCTACATCTCATTCTAATGATCATCAACTAGACCCAGTCTTTGATGATCAAGATGACCTTATGGTTACCATTGATGATCAAGTTGACTCCATGGTTATATTTGAGGATCTAAACAATGACCATGTTGAGACTCCCGTTGAACAAAATGATTCTATGTTTGATCCAGAATTTGAGCTCAGGACCTTAGTTAAAGACCAACAATCCCGAGTGGAACATTATCATAATGATAATATAAAATTAAAATCTCAAATGAGCTGTTAACCGGGGATAACGATTGCTTAAATCGACAACTCAACGCTTTTAAAATTCAAGAAAAACGGGAAAAAGGTTTTGAAGTCGCTTTTGCTAAATCTCATCACAACGAAAAAGCTTTAGAACGGAGATCGTGATCTAGCCGCATCGAAGAATGCTTTGTTGTCTCAAATAGAACAACTGCAACATGAACATAAAAAACAACTTAACGCTCTTACTTTGGAAACTCAAAAAGCCAAGGTTGAGTTGTTAACTTGTCAAAAACAGTTCTCTGAGTACAAAAAGCATAACAGAAGCGAATAGATAACTATCTTGAAGAAATTGTCGACTTACAAAACAAAATCAAAGAGTTTGAAATGTTGTTTATAAACATGGTGAGTCAATCACAACGATTCAAAAGTTTACTTTTAAACCAAACCCAAATGGATGTGGTCCGATTCTTGCTGATTACAAACCCAAGTTTTCAAACAGAGCATTCAAACCAAATCCACGAAGTTCTGAGTCAGAACATAGAATTGATGATTCAATTATGACTTTTGTTGAATATAATCGCATGGAGGAATTAGATGCAGATGACGAGAGTCGGTCAAAATGGAAAATGTCGTTTATAACAAACCATTTAACTATTCAAAAGCCGTAACTTTTGTCACACCACAAGATACTTCAAACACACCTTTGGTTGTCACGATTTTAAGTTAGTCCCCAACACAATGGTGCACAAGTTAATGGTCATTTACCCTCACTTAGTGAAATAAAAACAAAAGCCGAAAGTTGTCGTGTTATCAAATATTTCGACACTTTCTCATCTGACATCAAACTTTGGAACGTGCGATTGAATTTCATTCTGAAATAAAAGTTGAACATTTTACGCCATTGTACGAGAACAATGAGATATTTTGAAACAATTTTACCCCATGTCAAAATTTGAAAAACTGTGCACTATATTGGGAAAGGGATTTTCACAAGGAACTTGGTCTCATGAAAGCAGTTTTCGACGAAACATCAATTTCAAATACTAAACGCAAAAATAAATTATTGAGAAAAGATGTTGATCGACTCTTGGAAGATGTTATCTGTGCTGATATCTATAATGTTGTGTTATTGCATTTTTTGCCATATGCATCGATTCTATATCTGGCGATCTTTGTTGATTCTGTGGCTGTTGAAAATACGGATAATGTGCTTCAGTTCGAGTCTTTAAAATTGAAAATGAACGATTGTCAAACGAGCTTTCAACGCAATACGTCGTCTTAATTGGTGTCAAAAAGATATTCACGATCAACAACTTGTTTATCAACACAAAATCGCCCGATTCGTGAGCAAAATCTTGATCCAAAATTGAGCAACTGGATGATCAAAACGTGTCTTTCAAGTGTCAAATCTCAAAATATGAACAAGAACTTGCAAAAGTTAAAAGGAATATGGTGTCATATTTGATTTACTCAAACAGACTCGTGATGAAGCATCAACGAACTTGATCATTATCTTGCACACACTAAAGAAGTCATGAATTTTCTGAAATCTTCGATTTACGAAAATCAAGAGCTGGTGCACACTATTTTTAAGTTAAGGAAGTTAGGAAATTATGAACAAGTTCACCTAGCATCATTAAGAGTTGCACCGTAACACTTAGCAATCATGACCCCGAATACCTCTGACAAAACTCAAGTTACTAATGTGCTTCCCTCTACTGAAACAGGACTAGTTGCCTCTTTTCCAAACGTCCGCACTTCACAACCTAGGAGCAATACAAGGAAGAATAGGAAGTTGCGACCTAAGAAAAGACAAATAAAGAATGTTGAAGTAGAAGAACAACGTAGGACTTTGAATAAGACTCCAGTTGCACCCACTTTAGATATTGCGTCCGGCAAATGTAATGGAAAAAGTGTTGTAACTAATGTTGAACCTTTAAGTACTTTTGATATTATCGATGCATCTTGTGTTATTTGTCGTAAAAGTATGCGTTCTGATTGTCATGATAAATGTGTTGCTAAGGCTATCTTGTCACGTTTACGGAATCCTAAGATTAGGAATACCTCTAGGCTCACTAATGCTTCTAAGTCATTGCTTGGTAAACCGCCTTATTTAGATTCTAAGAAATGATTTGATGTCCTGTAGTTCCATATCACCTCCAAGGATTGTTGTACCACCTAGCACTTTCACTAAGACTAAAGCTAAGACTAGTTGGAGATGGCAGAAATGGATACATAATACACAAGGATTTAAATGGATGCCTAAAATCATTGATGAGTGTATTTCAACTATAACTGCTGAGGAACCCTCTAACACCGGTTCCACATCTACTTCTATTCCATCTGTCGATGCGTGTCTAATGCGGTGATACAAATCATCCTGGATTGTTGATAGCGGATGTTCGACACATGGCAACCTTAAGCTGTTATCAAACTTTGTTTCAAAGTTCATTGGCACTGTCAGATTCGGGAATGATCACTTCGCTATATCATGGGCTACGAGGATTACATTAATGGCAACATCGAAATTAGCAGGGTTTATTATGTGGAAGGCCTCGGTCACAATCTCTTTTCTGTTGGTCAATTTTGTGATGGAGACTTGGAAGTCGCTTTCAGGGATAAAACTTGTTACATTGATCTCAAGGAAATGATCTTATGTCTGGCCAACGCTCATCCAGTCTCTACACTATCTCCATGCAAGACATGATTGCTTCATCTCCCATTTGTCTACTCTCAAAGGCTACATCTACAAAATCTTGGCTATGGCACCGTCGTCTCTCACATCTAAACTTTCAAACCATCACAAACCTTGCTCGACACAAACTTGTTGAAGGTCTCCCACGATTCAGGTATTCTAAAGATCACCTATGCTCAGCTTGTGAACAAGGGAAAAGCACTCGTGCTCACTTTCCTTCAAAGGTGGAACCGACTCGGCATGTGTGCTTCATCTTCTTCACATGGATTTGTGTGGTCCGATCTTGTGTCAGACGATAAATGGCAAATGCTACATCTTGGTAATTGTTGATGACTACTCAAGATGGACTTGGGTTTATTTTCTTGAAGTAAAGATCAAGCTCCACAGATGATCATCACCTTTCTCACGAAAATTCAAATTCACTCGGAACCGTTAGACAAATTCGACAGAACAAAGGAACTGAATTTGTGAATCAAACTCTTCGGGAATATTATGAGAAAGTAGTAATTGAGCATCAAACATCTATTGCCCGCACACGAACAAAACGGAGTTGTTGAAAGACAAACCGTACATTAGTGGAAGCTGCCAGACGATGTTAATCAATGCTAAACTTCAGTTACTTGTGGGGAAGCTGTCTCAACTGCATGCTACACTCAAAACCGTTCAATGATCACAAAACGTCACAACAAAACACCATTTGAGCTTCTCCACAACCGTAATCCGAATCTTAAACACTTTCATGTATTTGGATCCCTTTGCTATTCGAATAATGATCGTGATGACTTTGGAAAGCTCAAAGCCAAAGTTGACATTGGAGTATTTATTGGATCTTGTGAGAACTCAAAAGGTTACCGTGATCACGGAATCGTCGTACAAAGCGGTTATGGAAGCGATTCATGCTAATTTGATTGAGCTTACTAAAATGGCTTCGAGTATAACTGACTTGGAACCCGGTCACAAGCAAACTTTCCCAAACCCCATCATCGGTGATACAAGCCCTCACTTTCGTCAACAAATGGAAAGGCTATTTGCTCCTTTGTTCATGGCGATATTGATGAACGTGCTCGGGTGTATCCGCTGTTTCCGGCTCAACTCGATACTACTCCATACGATACACACCTGCAACAACAACGTTGAAGAAGCACCACCGTTGACTCTCATACAACAGTTGAACAAATGCTTCCAACGACCAGAACCGGCTAATGATGTTCGAATGAAGTACCCCACTGCAGATTTTGATCCAAATGCGTTCTTTAACCCGTTTGCTAATGAAACTGCTGCACTTGATGTCGCGGAATCATCTACCAGCCATTTGAATCCTCGAATGCATACAGCGTATACCAACATCAACCCTCATCAATGGACAAAAGACCATCCTCTGAAAATATTATTGGCAACCCGAATCAACGATCGTTCTGAGACAACGTCTTCACTCGAGATGGTGAACATTGCATTTATGCACTCAGCTGCACCAAACTAAACAAAACATTAAGGATGCAATGACAAAAGATAACTAGATTGAATCCATGCAAGAAGAACTCAACCAATTCAAACGTCTTGAAGTATGGGAGTTGGTTGAAAGACCAACAGGGTCTCACGTCATTGGTCTCAAATGGATTTGGAAAAACAAATTGGATCTTTGAAGGGAGCGTTATCGAAACAAGTCCGCGCGGTGGCTAAGGGTTATAGACAGGAAGAGGGTATTGACTTTGAAGAATCATCCGCTCCGGTTGCTCGTCTTGGTCATTCGGATATTTACGGCGTTCGCGACTCATATGAACATAACGGTCTTTCGGATGGATGTCAAAACGCTTTTGAATGGTCAAGCTGAAAAGCGATTTATGTCGGCCAGCCGGAAGGATTCGTTGATCCCGCGCTTCCAAACCATGTCTACAAACTGAACAAATCTCTGTATGGTCTCAAACAAGCTCCTCGGGCATGGTATGATAAGCTATCATCTTTCCTCATTGCCAATAATTTTACCAAAGTTTTGGTCGACCCAACTCTTTTCATACAATATCACGGGGAACATATTTTAATTGTTCAAATTTATGTGGATGACATCATTTTTGGGTCAACTCATAAAAAGTACTCAATCGCTTTTGCAAAACTAATGAAGAAACATTTTGAAATGTCCATGATGGGTGAACTTACGTTCTTTCTAGGACTGCTAGTTCATCAATCACCCCGTGGTATTTTCTTGAGTCATCCAATATGCCCTTGAAATTCGAACAAATTGGAATGAATACTTGTGATACTTATGCCACACCAATGTCACATACCAAGAAGCTGGGCGCGATTTGCATGAGAAATTGGTTGACCCTACCAAATACCGTAGTATTATTGGGTCTTGCATGTATCTAATAGCCAGCAGGACTGATATTGTCTTTTCGTTTATCTTTGCTCCGTTATCGGTCGCGACCAAGCTGAAACCCACCTCTCGGAGGCTAAAATAATCCTCCGATACATCAGGGAACCATTAATTTGGGGATCTAGTATCCAAGGATTCTGTTTTTGAACTAATAGCTTTTAGGGCGATCACGCAGGATGCTTAGACTCTCGAAAAAGTACTTGAGGCACTACAATTTCTTGGTGACAAAGTATCTTGGCAATCGAAGAAGCGAGGCGTACATCGTTGTCATCAACCGAAGCAGAATATGTAGCCGTAAGTGTTGTGCTCAAGTCATTTGGATGAGAACACAACTCAAAGACTATGGTTACGTATTTGACGAATCCATGCTGTGTGACGAGTGCTATTGCGATCTCGTGCAACTCAGTTCAACACTCAAAGTCAAAGCACATCGATCTTCGATATCACTTCATCAAGGACCACGTGGAACATGGTACTATTGAATTATACTTATTGGGTACAAAATACCAATTGGCGAGATCTTCTCACCAAAGCCTTAGCTCAGCTAGGTTTAATGAGTTGGTCCACCGAATTGGTATGAGGTGTTTGACTCAAGAGGAACTGGATGAACTCTTAAAACATTCTTAATAACCAGTCAAACACCAAAATCTCTTTTGTAAATATCTTTCAAAAACAAAATATAAAAATATAAAATCAGATAAAACAACAAAAATATTCTTCTATCTATATCTCTTTAAACATGGCAAGTACATCTCTTCCGTCAACACTCAAATCTTTCAAAATTCAGTATTTTTCCGATCAAGTGTTGAGGGGGAGAAAATTAATTCTTAACTGTTTCAAAATAACCGTGTACTTGCATGTTACCTTTTCGAATTGTTTCTTTATTTAATGGTGGTTAAATTTCGGTTCCACGACACTCCTCGGACTAAAATTTATAACCTTTCATTATTTCTTAAGTCGAGGAGGAGTGTCGTCAAGTTTCTTTCTTAAAATCTTTCGTTTGGTAACCAAAATGGAAGTTAAAAGGCTTTGCATGAAATTGGAAAAGGTGGAGGGACTGAAAGTGTTAAAAGCTTAAAGTTATTTTTAACAAAAACAGTCCACCAACCTCATTTAATTCATCACATTTATTACACAACCAAACTCATCCTACGCCTAAGAATCGTTCAACAAATCCGTGTTTTGGATCATAATTTCGTAAGTGGTTTAATGTTTCTTACATGATTTCAAACAATGGTTTTGATTTTTACATAAATCCAACGGTCAAAATGTTGTATATGCTTGATTTTGTGTTCTCGCATATGCGTATGAACACATGATTAGGTGTGTGTTTGTGGTTAAAAAGATAGTGTCAAAACGTTTATTACATCAATGATATCATTTTATCCTCAAATGCACCCAGAACACAATTGATGGATTTTGGAAATTAGGGTTTATGCGTGGGTTTGGGTGTTTTCATATGTGAACGTTTTTTGTAATAAAGATTGTTATAATAGGTTGTTCTAAAGTTGAATTGATCATATTAAAGCCCCGAAACTTGCCCAGAAAACATTAAAAGTGAAAGAATTGAAATTTAGGGTTTATGTTCATACGGTTTGGGTATTTTTTATTCATGACTTGTTTGATGTTAAAACTTGGATAAAACAACTCTATAGGCTTCCTAGACTTACCAAAAAAACTTTGGAGCAAATCCTATGGCTAGATTTCATACGCGTAATTCATGAACTTTAGGGTTTAGTCTTACGCGTAAGATTTTTACGCGTAAACTGTTTGATAAGTTTTCATGCCATGATCTGTTTTAGAATGAATGAATGTATAAATATTGATGTTATGATGATCTTATTTCAGGTTTGCTACTCGTAAAAATCAGAATCAAGGTTGTTAACCATCTACGCATAAGGATCACCTTATGCGTAGCATGTTATGCGTAAGAGAAATCTTACGCGTAGCGTTCACGCGATAAGGTTTCTACAAAGGACTACGTATCCTGAAGGATATGCGTAAACAGTGACCTCTACGCATAAGTTCTACTCTTTACGAGTAAGCCTTACGCGTAAGGTTTTATATGCGCTTCCGCGTAAGCTCTACGCATAAGGTCCCCTTTCCTACGCGTAATATTTCTTACGCGTAAGTAAGGTTCCTACGCATAAGCTTGGCTTAGCGTATAACGCCTGTTTACGCATAAGCTACCATTTCTACGCCTAAACCTTGATCAAATCTTCATTGTGAATTGTTACGCGTGCAAACTTGTAAATAAATAAATCATAACGTCCAATCCAATAATGTCACTAATAAGTTTAAATGTGTAATGTGTTGTGGAAAAATATGTGATAACATAAACTTTAAAACCTAAAGTTAACTAACTCACGAAACTTTTCTCGACATCATTGGACTCTTGGACAAACAAGTGATTTTGGACTCGTAACAATCATCGACATTGCACATTCTATAATTAGACAATAAAACCATCTGTTGACTAACAATATGTCTTTCGATATGTTGGTTCTTTTGGCTAAATGTGTTTCAGATCACGACATGGAAGCTCAAATGAATGTGGATGCACCAAATGTTCTCACCATTGCTGATATTTTTCCTCATGGTTATCCAATGAAGATTGGAAAGAATAATCTTCGTGTCGACTTTGAAACCCTCACCGCTTTCGGAATCTTCTTGCCTCATTGCAGTGGATATTCTAAAGAACCATCCTTATCAGAACATGCTCACCAACTCGGCCTTACTGTTCAGATCTACATTCACAATTCCGGAATACTATGCAAATGATCAAAGGACAGAATGTTGTGACTATGACTCTCAACCATAAACAACTCACCATCACACCGGCAGACTTAAGGGTTGTTCTCCTCATTCGACATCATACCAATCGAATTCTCTGTTGCACCTACGAGAAGAAGCTGTTGCGCAATTTTGATTGATATTAAAATACGACAAAGCTTGGAGTAATCAATAAGCACTCTCACGTAGATCTAAAGAACATACCACAGCCTTGGAGAACCCTTTATATCATCATCACAAAATCGGTTTACTTGGTCGTGGTGGCACATGAGCATCCCAAGCTCGTACAACCCAAATCTTCTCGGGCTCTAATCAACATGAAGCACATCGAAGTTGAAGCTCCGATATGGGATGACATGATGACATTCCTCAAAAAGCTTGGCTCAAAGATTCCTTATATCGGATATACTAAACTGTTGATTCAAAGAGCACTTGGATATAACCCTGATATCCCCAAAAGAATCAATGACCTCGACAATCTCGACATGTTGTGCGAACCCACCCTAACTGTCAGATTCAAGGAGTCAACTACAAGAAACAAGGTCTTGTGTTGCGGATCACCTTCTCTCGATGAACTCAAACGGCTCTACTCTTATATAAGATATCGGTTGCTTTGTAAGAGAACAAAGTTGGATTTCTTGATGAAAAATCTTCGGTACGCCTACAAGGAAAACCGAAGAGGAAGTGGAGGAAGTGCACAAGCTGAGAGTCAAAGAAGTTCCCAGAAGAGGAAACCCAAAGGAGAGTTCCTTCCAAGGAAGCTATTCCTATTCCTATTCCCAAGATTGAACCGCAAAGAAGGATAACAGACGAGGACTCACGCGTACCTGATGAAGAGATCATTTACTCTGGCTGCTAAAGATGAAACCCCACGGTACCTAAACCTCCTAGTCCAACCAATGAGATAAAGGAAAAGGAAAGACTCCAATAATTGAGCAACAAAAAGAAGAAGAATCAGATGAAGAGCCTCGAACACTAAGTCAGAAGGAAGTTCAAATTCATTAGACTCTAACACGTTGCAAAAGAATTTCCTAAGGATCAAATGGGTGGCCCCGGAGGATCGAGTGGTGGAGTTCAACCTTCACCAGTCCCGATGCGGTTAATCAACCCGATAACGGATCTGGTACCACCACTCTTGAGCAACAACAAAAGCGCGTGGAAGATTCTATCGATTACAACATTGAAGAACCAAACCTGAAAAGTCCAAGAAAGATAAAGGCTTTGAAAAAGCTAAGTCTGGAAATGAAGAAGATGTTGAGTATGATAAGTTTCTTCTAGATAGTCCCTGCGCTCAAAGGAGGAAACTTCTGAGCCACCAAAGGACCCGGAGTCTCCTCATATTTCATCATCATCCGATTCATCTTCTCACTCTTCACCACCACCATAAAAAAGAACAACCAGATCCACATCCAAATCGATGAAGAAGCCAAGCGCATCTTGGATCTCTCAAGCTAAGACAAGAATCGTTAAAGTTGTCAAGCAAGCCGTCAGGAGAAAAAGATATTACAAAGAAGAAGTTAGATTTTCTTGTGACGGATATATTCATGATGAGAAAGACAAGATGCAAGTTGAAAGGGAGTATGTCCAGAAGCTCATGAAAGATGATCTTCAAGGGAGAATGGACGAGATGATCAAAGGATACACTCACAAGTTCCTTCTGGACGTCGTTCCTAAACTGACAAAGGAGATGTATACCGAACTTTATCCAATCCTACATCCGCCAAGCAAACCATGAAATCAACTCCAATGAATGTAAACATCAATCAAGTTGAACCCACAATCTTCTCGTGATGATGAATGGTGGGGCGGTAGCTCAAATGTCTAAACGCTCGCAAGCGTTTACCTCCTACGAAGGTAAATTGTTTGAAGCATTTGTGGAATACCAACTCATGTCATCATACGAGAAGAAGCCGAAGGGCCTAAGCGTCAAGAGATGACGAAGACAAAGATAAGGATAAGGATAACGAGCCCAAACGCCCAAAGAAGTCTAGTGAATCATCCTCAATTCAGTACTCAATGCAGCCTCCACCCCAAAGGACTCCGGCTCAACAAAGATCCCTCCTCGCTCTTCAACTAAAAACCTCGGGATTCGTGACACCACCCGACTTCGAAAACCGGTGATCACTTTGAGTATACGGGTGGTGACGATGAGGAAATCCCCGAGCCCCAACAACAACCCATCTCTCCTGACACAACCAAGAAACCAGAATCCTCCTCTAGGCCAAAGAAAAGAAGAAGAAGGTGCCTATGGTGACGCCTTTATCACTTTGGTGGATGAGGATGACACTGAATTCGACTGGTTCTCGAAGCTTGTTGATTCTACACCCTACCCACATGAAGGTCAAGATGCGGTAGAAGGTCGTACATTGGAGCATGCTAAGTTCTTGCAAGAAAAATTCTGTGTGAAAAAGATGACGAAATCTGAGTTGAAGCGAATCAAGAATGAAGCATTTCAACCGCTAATAGACATTTCGGAAAGTGCTATTGAAGTCGAGTATCACCTTGATAATATAGCACGAGCCATGTCTAACAATATGGATTGGCTTAACCTAGAGGCAAACATCGACTTCACTCAATGGGACAATCCTCCATATTACACCGACTGGTCTAAACCTCTACCAACAATTGGTCAACCGGACTCCTCCTAGGATTCCATTCGATATTTCTTCAACAAAGATTTGGAATTCCTTCTACACGGTGGCGATGGTTCAAGAAAATACGCTACATCTCGACACTTCCATTCCGGCAACCATATACTCTAACGCATAGCCATCGAGGAAAGAGCTAACCACATGTTCTCCAACAAAGTGGAAGAGTATGACCGTGATGCAATATATGGGATTCACCATTGGCGGGCAGCCGAAGAATCTACTACGCTGTTTGCCAGTTGAGAAGTCTCAACATGAAGTGTTCAGTACTAAGAATATCGTTGCCATCAAACATGTTGATCTTTCGTCTAAATGGGACTACACTTTTCTCAAGAATATCGTGGTCAAAAGACAAGATGAAAGGGATTATGCATTCTCTTAAGCGGACTTTGAGAATTTGTCTATCAACGACATTGAAGACATGTACCTTGCCAAAGTACGGTGCGCATGAGACAATTCTCGACTGAAGTGCAACGTGAATTCATCAAGTCCTTGCTTATCTTAATCAGAAGCATAGTCATCAAAGAACGTGTAGAAGATCTCCACTGCGGTTGAATCATATCGCACAGTGTCAACTTCACTCCACCTCGGCTAGATCTTCCCGACATCAACCTGCTTCCATAATACACTCTCATCACCAACCATTCGAGTAGTTTACCTTAGTGAACTACAAGCGCAAGCTGCTGATGGCGTGTAGAGATCTTCACAAGTTTGGGGATCATACACTGAAGAAGGTTAGGGACGGATTGGCTTATAGGTTGAAGGACATACATGAAGGAATTGGGTCACAAAAGCGATGGAATTCTAAGGACAGACGGGATGTGAAGAGGATCATTACCAAGATTAATGAAAGGTTGTATCGAAGGATCGTTAGAACAACGGAGAGCTTTCTAGGCGGTCGACCAGATTGCTCTACCTGGCTATCAACTGCCTCGGTATTCTGCAAGATTGATGGAATTCACGGTACCCTTGAACTACTTCTATTTCATATAATTTGGATGTGTGATTATATATGTCTATGGTTTGTGCACACATAACAGTGTACAACCCGTACTTGTAAATAAAGGACCCTGTAGTGCGCTTGATTGCCACAATCATATAAAAAGGAGCTAAAGCTTCTTATTCTTGAGAAAACCTATCAAACCTTTCACTTTTCAAGGTTTTGCTCAAAAGAACAAGTACTTCCCTTATGATTTTCAAAACCTCAACCGTTTATATCACTTGTTGAGGGGGAGTATTTGACTTACAAACTTTGTTCACAAAATGTTCTTTGTGTTATCTTCCCACAAAACTCAAAATGGACATATTATTCTCAACATTTCTTCAAAAATAACATTTATATGCCATTTTTGAGAGGGAGAAAACTATGTGATAAGAAATATGTTGTGTAAATGCAAATGAATCTTTGGGCTACAGACTTAACCAACGAATTGACGAGATCTTAACTGCTAGTAACTCGAAAAGACTTGTGGGGCCGGTAATAATTTCAAGCTAGTTCGCTAGTGATGTAAACGTGTCTCGCAAAGGACTTGTCCGAGTAGAATGTACCATTCGAGAAACTCTTTGTAGACATGATCTTTGACGGGTTTGACAACCTTTCGAGGTTTTTCCACACCTTCAAGATAGTTATTAGAGCTAGTTGTCACCTAAAAGCTACAATGTAACTCTTTAACTATTCAACGTACTGTGTCTCGCATGGGATTGTCTATCTTGAGTCGATCAATTCAAAAGTGCGGCGCTCTTCTCTACCCGTGCATTTACGTCTTAACACTTAAGCACGTGTGGAGGGAGTATTTCGCTAAAAGACAAAACTCTCACAGTGGTACAAAATGTTTTTCATTCACAAATACTACGAGAGATTTTCTTGAAAATGGTTTTATGGCAATGGAGTTATAAGGAGATTAAGGTTAGGAATAACCGTCCTATGATCCGTCAGAGCCGGAGGGATCTAACCAAGGACACTACCAATAGTTAGAATTAGAAGTCCTTAGGTTTGATCATAAAAAAGAGAGAAATGAGATCGAGAAAGAAGGAGTTGAAGAATTAAAAATGCAAAGAAAAAGGGTGAAAAAATAGCCCTCCAGATTATTCAACTTAGGGCAGAACACGGGTTCAATTCATATGCTACCGGTTGTCACTTGATGACGCCGGTATTGAAGATTAAAAGTCGTCATGGACCCAGTGACGCATGCACTAAACCTTCTTAGCCACTCAAGTTTCTCTCAAAAGAAGCTTGTTTCATTCTCATAGGGAACCCAACGTAAACTATCGGCTTTCTCTTAGAGATTGCAGGTATTGAAGAAGGAGACCCTCTCCCTAGTCTCCGCTCAGGAAAAACCAAAACGCACTAATGACTCTAGAGCCACGAGATTCATCAAAAGATCCCTTAGGTACACTTGACATTTCATCACTTGTTGTTCAACAATAAGAACATCAGTGGTACGTTATCGAGTCCTTCACAATTCTTAGCAATATGTCGAGAACATTTATGAGAGGTTCACAATTGTGATCCTCAGTGATTGAATGGAAACTCGCACTCGACGCGTGTCACTTGCGTAACTCCCGTGGATTACGCTTAGTGGTCTCAAACGGTCTACAATCGTGAGGTGATGCTTCGGTGTACCTCAGCGACTCATCGAACCGTAGATGTACTTCGGTACATCGCGTTATCTCACTTGTGGGACTCGGTTCAGGAAGCGACCTTGTGAGAATTAGAGTTGTGCTTTCACACTATGTTGTTAACACTCTCGAAGTTCAAACTTGTAAGTGCCGGAATCCGCTTATTACTAACCTTTCTTATGTTTTCTTCTTATGGAAGCTATGGAGCGGATACGATCGTGTAGATTCTTCACATGCTCATGCCAACATCATCACTAATGGAAGTTCTCTCAAAAAGCAACACAAAAGTCAGAATGATTCTACGTCAAATCAAAGAATCTACAAAGTTCAAAGACTTAAAGAACTTCATCGATCTGAAATCCAACGTCAAATAGCGTGTGAGCATGTTGAAGAATGACGTGGAGAACCGAGGCGGCTGACACGGGCGATTTGATGCAGACAACAACAACATACTATCCCTATCATCACAAAGAACAATGATCAAAGAACAAAGATTAAGATGAAGTCAAAGCGTAACTTTTAAAGAAAACAATTTCTCTACCTTTGGGGAGATTGTTCAAATCAAGGCAATTTTTCTCACAAGAAGAAGAATGTCGAGACGCCAAAGCTACTATTACATCAGACCTTAACCATTCATATTCATTCATCACCAACACTTAGGGGAGATTGTTGGAATCACTCCTAAACCTAAATCAAGTGTTAGTGATTCATATGTAATAGTTAGCTTAATATGGCCTTTATGTTAGTAATTAGCCTTAGGCTTATATAGAAGGCCCATAAGCCTAGGCCTAGTCCAATAAGGAAAAGGATGGGAGCTAGGAGTGTTGCCCTAGCTTCCCTCCAATAAATACCTTGTAATAACCCTCACTTGAGGGTTGGTTGTTCAATTTCACTCACTTTCATTCTCTACGCATAACCATATCATATTCATACGCATGTGTGTTTGTGTGTGTATTGTTCATCCGCCTCTATCTCTTCTCTATTTCTACATCTTGATGCTTGTGTTACATATATGGGAACCTGACATGTATTCATCAAATTAACTAATTATCCTTCATCTACGTGTTTAACACTTATTAACCTTATCATTGTTTACGGCCAATTGTCTTTATACATATTTATATCACTATCTCTCACTTGAAGACTAATATGCCCTTTGTCTTCTTCACCAATCATCAAGACCACCTTGGCCACCGATTTCGCCATCAGCACCACCACTACTTACAACCGTCAACACTACTACCACCACCAACAACACCACTATTTTCAATCGCCAACAACACCACTACAACTACTTTTGACTATCAATACCACCATCACTTTCGGATACCTTTATCAAAAGCAAATAAAAGGAGTTTAAAATTGATGTGCTTTTTCCATCCTGTTTTAAATTTATAAACTAAGAGATACTAAGACTAACACATACTAACATGCACGGTGTACCGGTCAGTGAAGCATAAGCGTAGGTAAATCCGAGTGTCATCCCTAAGAGCTGTTGGTTTGGTGAAAATAAGGTATTATCATAGAAATTACTTCAATTTAATAAAAGTTGATTTATAAATAATAAAATTAACATAATTAAAATGAAAGGTTAAAAATTGGAATGATGATTCTAATCAAGACTGTAGATGTACGAACATCTTGTTCCTTTTATTCTATATAGTGGGTAAGTGTCACTAGACTCCTCGGGTAAATTCGTCTAGCCTATATTCTATAGGTTCCTATTCTGTAACCTTACGATTACAAGAGTTCATGGGTTAACCTACTTCGAGTCATTAAGTGCCATGTTTAATAGACTTGTTCTAACGAAACCCGGCCTCTCGGAACTTAGGTTTCCCCTAACTTCTTTAGCTTATCCATTTGAAAGGTGATCCTATGGTCAATTCTCACACAAGAAAATGGTAGTATATTGGTAATAATCCTCGTCTGTCACGCAGGAATTCTCAGCAATTCCTTACCAATCCTCACAACCTATTTGTCTAGGGTCATATGGTCAATTCTCCTAGCTTTATAGATACAACCAAACTTTGATGTTACCAAAATGAGAGTGTCCACAAACAAACAAATAAAACGTCTATATAAAGAAACAAGATAAAGTACAAAACCAACACTTAAATTAGTGAAATGAATTCATTAAAAGATTAATTGAAAAGTATTAAAGAATTTGAAAGAAACTAGAATGATTCCTAGCTAGAAACTTCATTCCTTGGTCTTCTAATCCTCCATTGATCTTTTATGGTTGCTCTCCCCAAACCCTAGATTAGGTTTGGGAAAGGGGAGATGATTTTGATGCAGAAATCTTCGAGTATATATAGTGTAGGATTATGTTACGGCGTAACCTAAGGTATTGGTTATGTCGTAACCCATCTTAAAACTGAAATGTTATCCAACCTTACGGCGTAACTATATTGCCAAGTTACGCCGTACCCATAACCCTTGGTGAACATGTCAGTCAATCTACAGCGTAACCTTAAGAGTAGGTTACGTCCGGTAAAATATCGTAAAATAATTCTCCACTTTACGTAACCCTTCATCATGCATAAATTTGGATAAGTCTTCAATTGTCTACGGTGTAACCCGATTGATTAGTTGCGCCGTAACTTTGTAATTCATAACTTGATCATTTATATGCTATCATTTGACTTGAAACTGCACAAATGCTCCTTCATCATCCTGAAACGAAAAATTAAGACATAAGATTATATACGAATGTAATATTGCATAATTAGACATCATAATGGGGAAAATTGACGCTAAGAATATCATGACTATTTGATATTATCAAATATCCCCTCACTTAAACTCTACTTGCCCTCAAGTGGACCTATTAAAATCATTTTTAAAAAGACATCTCCCAAGTGACTTGGAAGATATGAGTTCCTATGCTAGAATATATCAAAGCCAAACACCTCACAAAATGGGAACGAAACACTCATACTCACTCTAATCTAAGTGTCAATTTCAGGTGGTCACTCGTTTGCACGGTCGTAGCATATATTCTATCATAGGTTTAGCAGTTACACAAATCTCCACCATTAGAGCTAAGGTCAAGACAATCATTAAAGGCAATGTTGGGTGAACAAATTTAATAAGCTAGTGTAAATTGTCATTACTAACGTGTCACGAAGATTGGGACAAAACCAATGATACATGACCAAATCCATGGCCAAGACACCAATAATTGCTCGCTACTTCAACTAGACACGATTCATGACTTAAGGGGTAGGATAAGACATAGGATGCACATAAATGGTGAAAAATAAAAATAACAAGCAAAAATAGTCTTAGCCTACAACCAAGTCGTTACCGCCCAGTGTCCATCTAAAATCAAAGCTTCAAGACACGAAAACCATATCATAATGTAGCAAGTTAGTGTGCCATAAGAAGATGTTATGCATACTAAGTTGGTCTTCAATCAACTCATGTCTTGAAATGAATGCAACCAAGGCAAACTTCTCTTATACTAGTCCAGTGAGCTTCATCATAACTAATGAATAGTGCTTATGTTTCCACTATCCTTAACAATATACAAACAAATACACATTTTTTTAAGTACAACAATAAAACATCCCCCCACTTGAGATGAATCATATATGAGGAATATGGGGGGGAGGTGTTCTTCAATGATCTTCAAAGATATTTCTTCAATTTAGGCATGATTCGAATCTCTCTACGAATGATCGCGTGGAAGCGTTCGAGGGCAAAGGAAACTTCCTTTTCTTCTAGCAAGTTTTTCAACCTCCTAGGCAGTGAACCTAATCGTTGTAGTGTAGTATGGGGTAAGCCACGGGGATTGATATCGTTCTCTAAGGGAATAGGAATGCTAGTAAGAAAATATATGGAGAAGGTGGGATTGAGGATGATTCTTTTTATCTTTTATTGGTTTTTAGAAAGCTAAGGTAAAATATCTCGGGCAATTGGTTGGGGGTGGTACTTCTACTGATTACTCTACTTATCTAATTATCTAATTACTATGGGTAGCTTATGTCTAATTGAGGTGTGCTCATATGATGATTAAAGATGTGTTCACCTAGATACTATTACTCCCTAGTTATCTTTTATTGGTCAGTCGAGTTGTCACGTCCTTTATATTAACGTGTTGTATTCCTAAAGGTCGTAGGGTATGCATGGTCCTTAGTTCTTTGAGGTTATCTCTCGTATATGACCTACGGAATCGGAAAGCCTAGGCTATTTCATCCGTAGACCATAGCATCATAAAGCATACTCAAGCATTAAATACAACAAAGATGCCTAGTTGCACTCCTAAGCCAATTTCAATTAAGATAAGAAACAACCTAACAATGATCAATAACTAGGTTTCATAGATCTAAGCAAACACACAAATAATTTAGCTATACATGATAAACAAGCCAAAGACATACACACAATCAATCGAATACGGGATAGACATAATGATAATTTGGATTAATAAACTTATCTCGATGTGTAAAATAGGGTATGGGACTCTAAGATACTGTCCAAGTCGGACTACAAATGAATTAGGCTTTTTCCTCTAAAAGTCTACCTCTCAAAATACGAGAAAAATAGAATTCGTATATAGATTTACAACGCTACTGCGGCATCACCTTTTGCATGGGACGCCATCACTCACCGTCATTAGGGTTTTGTCTTGGAAGTCATCGATGGGGCGGCGTCACTTTAGAGTCATGATGTCGTCGGTCTTTAGTTGGGACGTCGTCTTGATTCTAGATCCGGCGTCTGGGGTGAAAGTTGTGAGTGACGCCCTTCATAATTAAAGCGTGACGCCATCAGGTTGTAAGACCATAAATTTAGCTGAGCCGTCGAGTGCATGTTTTGATCAAATATTCATAGAATGATGGCGTCGCCCTTTGGTTGGGCCGCCCGAGTTCTAAGTGAACAGTTTGAGTGGCTTCGATCTTGACTTTGCCATTTTCTTCATGCATTTGCTCCTTTTCGTCCAAATGTGCTTCATTCCAGCATTTTGCTTCCAAAAGACCTAAGAAGTAAAAAGGAACGAAATTAAGCAGTAACAGATATAAAATGTGTCAAAATAGGGCTTAAATGACCCCCTAAAAGCGTACGTTTTAAATCCTTATCACCGAACCTCAAACTTAGGCAAACGGAAATTTCCCAATCATAAACTAAGACTAAATGGTAGCCTAAGGTGAATAGGTGTAACGAAACAAAACATAATACGGGTCAAGAAATGAAAATATTGGCTCGAAAGGGTGAATCTAGGGGTATATTTCACTAAAAGTGATTGCAACAAAAGGGTTTAACACGGTGATCGAAAAGTCAAGGTGATTATTCGATAAATGTACACAATAAAACACATCTTGGCTATTTGGTGTTGTGGAAAACTAGAAGGGGGGTTGAATAGTTTTACCGATTAAAACTTCGTTTTAAAATATTTAGATCGACTTATGTCAATCAATTTAGATGTGTATGTTGGATGTTGATAGATAGATATGTAAATATGTAATGCAAAGGTAAAGAGTAAGAAACACAAAACCACGACACGAGTGTTTATAGTGGTTTGGCTACAAGGACACGTTCCTTGCCCTACTCCACTCCCCGAGTCACCTACTCGAGAGTTCATTAGCACTGCACGACACAACTCCTGATGGAGGAGAAGCCTTCACAACGTCGCCTACTCTTTTTTCGGTACAAGGCTAGACACCGGGCTCTTCCACGAGGTAAAACCACACCTATCACAACATCGCCTACACTTTATCCGGTACAAGGCTAGATACCGAGTTCCATTACAAAGGAGGAACTACTACCCAACACTACATAACACCTATCCCAAAGGAGACCCACTCCTTATTACAACATCATCAAGGATATCAATATCCTTTGACACAACCTATCTCTATTTGTACATCGATGCACCATATCAAATGTACACCCGAGGCATCTTTCACTAATGCCTTTATCTTGACTCTTTGGCACCTTTCACTAATGCCTTTGACATGGACGTTTGGCACCTTTCACTAATGCCTTCGTCTTGACCCTTTTGGCATCCTTCACTAATGCCTTTGACACGGATGTTTGGCACCTTTCACTAATGCCTTCATCTTGACCTTTTTGGCATCCTTCACTAATGCCTTAGACACGCGTTTGGAACCTTTCACTAATGCCTTCGTCTTGACCCTTTTGGCATCTTTCACTAATACCTAGACATAACACTTCTAATGAGGAAGAAAGAACTATCAACAAGAGAAACTCAGTAGTCTTGATGATGATGAAGCATGGCAACTCATGGACTTGAGCTTGCTCGACTTCAAGAGGTGGTGGTCTCGCCTTTCGGAAGAACCTAGAGAATCACACAAAAACAAACACAAACTACATAGAAAGATCATTTGGATCTGAGGTTAGAGAGTTTACAATACTAGGAGAAAGTATGTGTGTGAGTGGCAACTTACAATGAAGAAATGGCTCACTATTTATAGACAAAAACATGCTACTGTTCCACGGATCCCACAGATGCCTTGTTGGAGGGATCCGTCTAGTGTAATACTAGGGATCCGTGAGACGCTCCTCATTGCCCATGGGTTTTTGGTCATGGGTCATGGGTTATGGGTCATGGGTCATGGGTCCTAGGCTTTGGACCATGGGTATCCAAGTAGATACAATGTATCTAGAAGATGCAATGCATCTAGTCAATGGGTTATGGGTTAGCTCCATGGGTCATGGATAATACCCATTATGACTTATGCATGATGTCATGCAATGGGTCATGGATTATGCTCCATGGGTATGGGTCATGGACTTTAGGTTTTACCCAACTATATTCGATGTATTAAGTCAATGGGTTAAATACTTAAACTTCTACCCATTCTATTACCCATTATAATATATACTAAGCATGTATATATCTACGGTATGTAAACACTAGTTATTATACATATGCATTATTATAACATGAAAAATACTTTTACTTGTTTAGTGTTTTATATAAAAACGTAAGTGTGTTAGTAAACTATTGGCTCAAACCATTTACGTATTTTATTTGTTTCGTTAAAATAATTTTACGTTTGTTATCGACAAAACATTAGAAGATCATAAAATATAAATAAACGTTTTTACGGATTATTTGTATTAACAATCTTCCCCTTTTTGTTGATGACAAAACATAAGAATATTTTAAGGAAAAACTAAAATTCGTAAAAATTTGAATTGGAGTTTTTACTCTCTTCTCCCCCTTTTTGTCGAAACAAAAAGAGCGTTGAAAAGAAACTAACACATTTGTTTTATGAAAAACATGTGAAAAGAAAGAAAAAGTGAAAAATAGAGAGCAAGTGAAGAGAATTGTTCTCATCTTAGCACCCCCTTGACGAGTCCATCCCTTTGTGAAGGGCGTCAAGTAAGTAGAAATCCAAAACTAGTGCATTGCAATTATGTTTGCAAATGGTTTCGTGTTTGTGACGAATATGCTCCCCCTTGATGATTGCACCTTTGCATGGAGGACGTTATGTAATGTAATCCTATGTGAATGATATTGCAAATGATTTTACAATGTTTTTCTTTGACAAGAAACTCCCCCTAGCTAAGGTGTCAAAGTCTTCATGTGTATATTGAAAATCTACAAAACAAATGTTAGAAAAACAAGTATATAGATCATAATTTCCTGCAAATGAGACTCAAATTAGTAATAAACAAGTCTTCTGTTGCACGGATCCCATGGTTCCCTCTTTGGAGGGATCCGTCTAAGCTAAACTGACGGATTCGTCTGTCTGTAAGCTAAAGACAGCAATGGTGATACAAAAATTGATGTTAACATCAAAATGAGATATGTATTAAGACACCAAACATATTCTCAAGACACTATGGCATATAACATGTAATTTCCTTCAAAAAATACGAGAGATGATTTACATATCTCTAAAACTAAGAGAATGATTTAAACATGTAATACATTTTCTACCAATTTTAATAAGTAACGGAAACCTAAAAAGCATCAATGTGCTTGAATCTAAGGATGAGTAGACTTGTTGATTTGGTCCAATCATTCAAGAATATGATTAAATATGAAATGCAACTCATTTCGTACTTCTTGAACAAGTCCTTGGGTGATTTGACAATTAGACCAATTATTGTCAAGACTAGGAACCGGAGGAGGTTGGATATTTTGAGGAGGCTCCATAAAGGATGGTGGAGGTGTGTTGAGCAATGTAGGATGTGGTTTCACTAAGAATGATGGTGATGATGCATGGGTTGGTGGTGGTAATGGAAAGTCCTCTATATGGTTAGATCTTTGGTGATTCCTTGTCTCCAAAGGTGGACTATTTGGTGATGTAGGTGGTTCCCTATTTAACGAGAAGGTTGGTGAGTGGGAAGTCCTTGGTGGTGAGTGCTCTAATGAGTAGATATTTGGATGGGAAAGAGGTTCGGTAAAGGAATGTAGTCTTGGTTCTAGAAATGAAGGCTTGGGTGTTTTACTAGAACCAGGTGCGTTTGGTTTAGAGCTTAATGAAGCCTTTTCCAACTCGAAAGGTCTAATGCTAATTCTCGTGGTTCATTTAGCTATTGTTGATTGAGATTGTTGAGGTTGGATTCTAGCATTTGGACTTCTTACTGGTGATGACTCGGTGGATGATATCTCATGAACCATATGAGTATTCTTTTTGGATGAACCTTTGGTTGAAGAGTTCTTGCTATATACTTTAGTCATAGTGAAGGAGAGGGTGTAGTAGAAGTCTTTAACTACTGATTTTAGGATTGTGGCAAGAATGGTGACTTAAGCTCTTAAGATTGTTTGGTTTATAAAGGATGAATTTGAGTTAATGAATTAAACTCATGACCACTAAGATGATTTGGCATGCACCAAGGTCAGCTAAGGTGTTGTTCTACTCTAGGGAATCATTAAATGGTAAGCAAAAGTGTTTAGATTACCAAAGAGGGTTTGAATTTGGAAGAAAAGCTGATCACAAGCTGTTCTGTAGACACGGATCCCACGGTTCCCTCTCACTAGGGATCCATCTGGTTATAAACCAGGGATCCGTCTGTCGCATGAAAAATAGTGAAGTGATTATGCTCTTTTAAAGTATAGTACCTATAAATCTTGAGGGTTTGACTTTCCTTAGATATCTTAAGTGATAGGTGACTTAAATATCCAACAATAAGGAGTGAGGATACTTAATGATGGTATTTGGTAGGAAAGTAAACTTTTTGAGAGTGCAACTAAGTGTTTAAGGATGATACTCATTGATTTGAGAATGACAAATGAGGGCAATTGATCCTAGAGATCAGATGGTGGCTTAAGAGAAATTTAAAAAATTTCTAAAAAATAAAAAGAAATGAAAAACTAGTTTTAAGCCTATTTTAAGGTAAGGATGACTAAAATCAATTTGCTAAAATTGAGAGAAATATCAAGCTAAGTGTTTTGAGATGTGAGGAACAATGTGTGAGCATTAGAGCGGAAATATAGTGAGTTTAGGTGAATTGATAAATCAAAAGCACTTTGAATTTGATCCTAAGTTAGCTATGGGTGAGTGTCAGACCTGAGCTTGAGGAAGACTTAAGTGGTCTTAAAGAGTCATGTTTAGCTACTATAATGTGATCTAGGGGAATGATTTGATGTGTAAAGGTCTGCAGACTGCATGCATTTGCCGGATCCCACGGTTCCTCATCTGAGGGATCCGCTTCTTATAGCCCAAGGATCCCTACTGTGACCAGTAGCTTCTCAGAAATGTGCGCTTTTTGCACTCTTTAGCAAATACTCATCCTAATCATTTCTACATTCAGTAAACATATGCAAACAACAAATATAATACATAGTAAGTGGGGATGACTAAAATGTAAGCAAAAATGAGTGACAACGACTACTTGAATTAGATCAAGTTGTCGTAAAATTCTCATTTTCCTAGTTCCTAAGTTAGAGTATCTTAGTCCAAATCATGCCAACTTCTACAAGCTACATCCTAATCTACATAAATATTTTTTAGATTGTTTACAGACCATTGTTTCATAAATTGTTCACAAATTAAGGTCTAAGACCTTACCTTCCTTCCACTCATCTTGCTACTTCACCTTCATCTTCATCTCCATCTCTATCGCCTTCACTCTTCACCCCTCCATCTCTACTTCTTCTTCTTCTTCTTCTTCAGATTAGCAAAACATTTGAATATGCCCCTAGTTTTTTGCCACTCTTGTGAAGGGCTTGGGACATCCGGATTGGTTGATGTATGCTAAGGGGTCGAGATCGACGTTGTCAATGGGGTTGCTGCTTCCTTCTCCTTCTCTTTGTCTTTCTCTTTCATCCGATGAGTCCGTTGGTGGGTGAGGTCTCTTGCCATCCACCATGATCCTTGTAGTCTTTCCATCAGATAGAGGTACCATGACCTTGTTGCAAAAACTGTGGTCATAGGAATAAGGAGAAGGATCTAGAGCAAAGATGAAGGTTGCTAGACGATTCAGAGCATTGCATAAGGAGATCATCTTGTCCATGATTTTTAAACTTGCCATTCTTTTACCATGTAATGGCGAGGTTGAAGTGCGTTCGGTTACAAGGCAATAAATCATGAAGCTTAGGCAAGCATTGGGATGATCCTTGTTTCCTCCTAAGCAAAGTACGTTCTCCCTTAGAACGAGTTCCCATTTCTTGTATATTTCTGAAAGCTCCATTTTAAATGGATCCCTATACATCACCTTGGAGTTTCTCGTGACTCTTGATGGAGATGCTCTTTCCATGAAGACGATATCCCTTACCGTGGTTGCTTCTGGGATGACTGTGAAGTATACATCATGATGATCCACCATGTCATGTAGCTCCGCCAACGACCATTCGTTAGAGTACATACACACTCCTTGACATGGGATATGGAGTATCCTTGAAAGCTCTACAAGAGTGAAGGTGAACTCGTGCTCATTGATGATGAAGGCTATCGAAATGGTCCCGTCTTCATTCCAAATGATTTTCATTGTTTTGTAAAACTCAAGTACAAACACCGGAAAAATTTGCTCATTAATGTCCAAGACAATCGAAATTAATTCCTCCAAAGACTTGGCGAATGTTGGTGTTGTTGAGGAATGATGGTTCAACCACTCGGCCTTCGTGGAAGAGTCTCTTTTCCAACATCTTGAAGGCTTTTGATCATCCGGCTTAGGCCTTCCCTACGATGATACATGGGAATGTAGTGAGCGGTGTCATGGTAATCTTGTTGACGATTGCTAGGCATGATTGGTCCTAAACATTAAAACCATAATTATTTGTGTGAATAGTACACTAATGGGATTCATCACAATTTTTCTCAATACATCTTCATTGAATTCAAAAATGAGTTTAATTTGTATTAACAATGTTGATTCTTTGATTTAGTTTATCTTAGAAAACAATGTGGTAACAAATTGTGACAAACCCATTTGAGCTCAATTTCTAAAGATGAAGATTGTGATCCTAGGAATCAAGGAATGGAAATAACAAGGTAGTGAAGATTATACTTACATAAGAGATTGTTTCCTTGGGGAAGATGATCAATTAACTCCTGTGAACAGTAGAAGGGTTTTATGATCGTGAATTTTGAAAGAGTAAAGTGGAACTTCCACAGTGATCATTTCTTTCTTATTCTGTCTTCTGATGCACGGATCCCACGGATCCCTTGTGTGAGGGATCCGGCTAGTTCAAGCACAGGGATCCGATATATCAGCAATTTGACAGCTTAAATGATCTTTGATAATTTTGGTTTGGGAGTTTTAATTCTTGGCTAGGGTTGATGTTTATGCTCTATAACTTATGGTTTGGGGTTTTGACGTGTTTTACTAGTCCTATTTGACGCGGTTCCCTTTTTATGAATAAATCATAATTCTTTGGGAAGTTTTAAGAGATTATGATAAAATCCCATTTTATCATAATATGAGAAGTCTCTCATGTATACTTATTGACATAGATAAAATGTCAATAATCCTTATGAGATGAGTGATGATCAAGGCTCTCGAATAGCCGAGATATCATTATCACTAGTTTGTAGTTTTGTCTATAGAGATCAACAAAGAATACCATTCTTGATGATGAGTCCAATATAGATAACTACTTTAGTGATTTTTAAGAGAGCGTAATAATACAACTAAACTTAATCATGTTTAACCAACAATGACATTATTAATTCATCTAGAAGAATATATGAAAATAATTTATTTGTAAGCAATTTATTAAAGATCATACCTTTGCTATATGTTCTCTTTAAGAAAAGAAGTATTAGAGAGAAATTCTTCATGATCTTCTTAGGATGCCCAAATCCTTTGCTACATGTTCTCTTTAAGAAAAGAAGTATTAGAGAGAAATTCTTTATGATCTTCTTAGGATGCCCAAATCCTAGTGTGGATAATTCTCAACAAACAAAATATTAGAAAGATCTATCATTATCCAACATTATAAAAGATGATGATTTTAAAACGTGACCTTTTGTTTTTAAGGAATTTCCTTCCTTGTAGTTTTCAATCATACATGGATCGTATCAAGTTTTAAAAGTACATTATACTCTTAAGAAACTTGGTAACGAAGCTCTGATACCAATTGTGGAAAACTAGAATGTGGGGTTGAATAGTTTTACCAGATTAAAAATTCGTTTTAAAATATTTAGATCGACTTATGTCAATCTATTGAGATGTGTATGTTGGATGTTGATAGATAGATATGTAAATATGTAATGCAAAGGTAAAGAGTAAGAAACACAAAAACCACGACATGAGTGTTTATAGTGGTTCGGCTACAAGGACACCTTCCTTGCCCTACTCCACTCCTCGAGTCATCTACTCGAGAGTTCATTAGCACTACACGACACAACTCCTTATGGTGGAGAAGCCTTCACAACGTCACCTACTCTTTTTCCGGTACAAGGCTAGACACCGGGTTCTTCAACAAGGTAGAACCATACATATCACAACGTCGCCTTCACTTTATCCAGTACAAGACTAGATACCGAGTTCCAATACAAAGGAGGAACTACTACCCAACACTACACAACACCTATCCCAAAGGAGACCCACTCCTTATTACAACATCATCAAGGATATCAATATCCTTGGATACAAATTATCTCTATTTGTACATCGATGTACCATATCAATTGTAAACCCTTGGCATCTTTCACTAATGCCTTTGACTTGACCCCTTTGGCATCCTTCACTAATGCCTTTGACGCGGGCGTGTGGCACCTTTCACTAATGCCTTCGTCTTGACCCTTTTGGCATCCTTTACTACGTAATGCCTTTGACACGGGCGTTTGGCACCTTTCACTAATGCCTTCGTCTTGACCCTTTTGGCATCCTTCACTAATGCCTTAGACACAGACGTTTGGCACCTTTCACTAATGCCTTCGTCTTGACCCTTTTGGCATCCTTCACTAATGCCTTAGACACAACACTTTTAATGAGGAAGAAAGAACTATCAACAAGAGAAATTCAGTAGTCTTGATGATGAAGAAGCATGGCAACTCATGGACTTGAGCTTGCTTGACTTCAAGAGGTGGTGATCTCGCCTTTAAGAGGAACCTAGAGAATCACACAAAACCAAACACAAACTATATAGAAATATCCTTTGGATCTGAGGTTAGAGAGTTTACAATACTAGGAGAAAGTATGTGTGGGAGTGGTAACTTACAATGAAGAAATGACTCACTATTTATAGACAAAAACATGCTATTGTTCCACGGATCCCACGGATCCCTTGTTGGAAGGATCCGTCTAGTGTAATACTAAGGATCCGTGAGACGCTCCTCATTGCCCATGGGTTTTGGGTCATGGGTCATGGGTTAATGGTCATGGGTCCTAGGCTTTGGACCATGGGTATCCAAGTAGATACAATGTATCTAGAAGATGCAATGCATCTAGTCAATGGGTTATGGGTTAGCTCCATGGGTCATGGATAATACCCATTATGACTTATGCATGATGTCATGCAATGGGTCATGAATTATGCTCCATGGGTATGGTCATGGACTTTGGGTTTTACCCAACTATATTCAATGTATTAAGTCAATGGGTTAAATACTTAAACTTCTACCCATTATAATACATACTAAGTATGTATATATCTACCCAATATGTAAACACTAGTTGTTATACATATGCATTATTATAACGTAAAAGACACTTTTACTTGTTTAGTGATTTATATGAAAATGTAAGTGTGTTAGTAAACTATTGGCTCAAACCATTTATGTATTTTATTTGTTTCGTTAAAATGATTTTATGTGTTTGTTATCGACAAAACATTAGAAGATCATAAAATATAAATAAACGTTTTTACGGCTTATTTGTATTAACAGGTGTGAATCCTAAAACATTGCCTTCTCGAACTATCCTTCCCAAATGTATCAAGCTAACTTGACACGTTACTCGTCTATGGTCTTAAAATGTTGCAAAGTCCAAGACTCGACTCTCTAACTCTAGATAACTTGAAACAAAACAAACATAAATTTAAAACATAAACATAAAGATAGATGTAGGATGGTAGCCCGTATGTTTTTTCTTCATTTTTTCATTTTTTAACACTCTCTTTTTTCAATTTTTTTCATACCTTTTACTCAAAATATAGGGATTTATAGGAGTATCCCTACACTTGAGTTTTTATTTCTCTAACACTAATTGACCCGACTTGAAAAGATCAAAACACTCGGAGTATACCCATAAAATATTACTTTTACCCATGAGTCCCAATCGTCCCAAAACTGTGTACAAAAGATATGACTCGACTTAGCAACCATGCAAGTAACTAAATATTTGAACTAAGGGTTAAATAATGATAATAATAATGCACTAAAGATGAGTGCATACAAGGTAGGCTAAGGCGATTTGGGTGTACATTTGGGGGTGGATTGTAAACAATGCTCTTCATTGATTGATAAGGATTTAAAAGGTACCATTTTGAGGGGTCATTTAAGCCCTTAATTGATCACTTTTGTATCTGTTACCACTTAATTTCGTTCCTTTTCACTTTTAGGTCTCTTGAAGGCAAATTGCTGGAATGACACTTATTCGGACGAAAAGGTGCGATTATACGAAGAAAATGGCCAAAGTCAAGAATCGAGACATTAGGAATGCTGGGCCGAAGGGGACGGCGTCCTTTATGCTGTGGACGCCGTCGCGACTGTAATCTTATGACGATAAAGATAGCCAAATTGCTTATTTTCAAGTGACGGCATCAAGTTTTAAAAGAGTAGGGCGTCGCAGCTCAGACGGCCTAGATTTGATCGGACGACGTCCGAGATTGGGCGACAATCTAAAAGGTGACGCCGTCGCGTTTGTAACCTTATATATAGAAACCGAATTTTTTAGTTTTCAGGTGTAGTTTTGTGGAGTAAAAACCTAAACCGAACCAAGGCTGTCTTGTACAGTATTTTAGGTTCCATACCCTATCTTACATCAAGATAAGTGTTTTACTTCATTAATTCAAGTATGTCTTCAATTAATTGTGTGTATGCTTGCATGTTTCCCATGTTCGGCTAATTTACTTGTGTGTTTGCTTAGGGAATATGAAACTTAATTATTGAATATTGATTGGTTGTCTCTTATCTTAATTGTTAATGATCTAGTATTGCGATAGGTCATCCGTTGTGTAGTTAATGCTTGATTAGTCTTTGTGAACCTTAGCTTATAGTTACCTAGAGTCATTGTAGGCTAAAATATCCGAAGAGTACCTTAGTGTTAAGTCTATAAATCCTAGAGATTTTGTAGGCAATAACCTTTGGTAGTTTCAAAGAGTTAGGGATAAACGCATACCCTAAGACCTTAGACACACAACGCGATTAAGAATAAGGACGTGACAATTCAACCATCAATAGGAGATAATTAAGGAGTAATAAAACCTAAGTAAACACATCTTTAAATCATCATACGAGCACACAATAATTAGACATAGACTACCCACTAGTTTAGATTAGATAAGTAGATAAGTAGAGTAATCGGTAGAAATACCAACCCCCAAATCCAAACCCAGAGATTCGTACCTTTCTATTTCCTAAAAACATAAAAGCTAAAAATAATCTTCCTCAACCCCAACCTTAGCGTAGTAATTTCTCAACTAGCATTCCTATTCCCTAGAGAACGATATCAATACCCGTGGCTTACCCTAATACTACACTACAACGATTAGGTTCTTTGCCTAGGGTGTTGAAAAACTTGCTCGACGAAAAGGAAGTTCCTTTGACCCCGAACGCGCTGTGTAAGCGTTATCAAATTTTTAGCGTAGCCAGCGGGAATAGAATAGCTAGTTAGGAATTCACCTCGTTTAGGTTTCCTTGCTTGATTCCTATCAAGTAAAATTTTTCCCATTTTTAGCCTTCTCGTAGTCTATCCCCCTTCTTCGTGACCTTTGTTAGTAAACCCCATCACTTTTCATTATGGAAGGTGATAACCCACCACCATTCATCAACCTACCACCAAATGACCCGCCAAGAGCCCGTACTCTTGGTGAATACTCGACCAAGCCACCTAGGCTATAGGAACACCATTGAGCTTCCCGACCAAGCCCAAACTATGGCCTGCGATCCGACACCATCCGGTTGGTGCAAAACGGATGTGCATTCCATGGACTTCTTTCCGAAGATCCTAATCAACATCTTAAGGATTTCCTTAAAATTTTCGATTCCATCGACCTCGATGCTACTACTTTCGGAGACCACGCGCTGCGTCTCTTCCATTCTCTCTACGGGACCAAGCTAGTAATTGGCTTGGCGACTTCCCTTTGCTCCATCTCAAGTTGGGATGATCTCACCTCTCGTTTCCTTGCTCAATTTTTCCCACCGGAGAGAACCTCAAAGCTTAGACGAGACATCTTGACGTTCCAACAACTTCAAGGCAAGTCTCTCTATGAGGCATGGACTCGATTTAAGGACTTACTCCATAGAGTTCCTCACCATGGCATTGATCTTTGGCTTCAAGTCTAATTTTCTATGACCATACCGATTTCATCACAAGGCGATCCATTGATCGAGCCGCCGGTGGAAGGCTTAGCGACTTCAACGCTGAGGAATCATAGGATATTATAGAAGAGCTTGTCGATCAAAGCCACAAACGGAATGAATCCCCGAAGCCCTCGTTAAGGTGGTTAATGCCATATCAACTCCTCATGAGTCTCCCAACATCACTGAAGAGCAAATGAGTGCTCTCGAAAGAAGGATTGACTATCTCATGGAAAGGCAAAGAGAGCCTCGAACGAATCCTCGAGGAATAGTTAATTCCACCAGTTCCGCCAACCACTCAACACCCTTCTCTGAATCCCCGAGTCGTGAGCAAAATCTCAATTCCGGTGCTTCCTTTCTACTTCCCCAATACCACTCTCACCAAGCTTTAAGGAACAAATGAGGGAGTATATGGCAGCCCATACGGAGAGATTAGCAAAATTTGAAAAGGAGGTTTATAGGCAAAGGGAGGAGATGCAGGCCAAGATGACGGAGATGATGAATTTGGTTAAAGAGTATACCAAAACAAAAGTTCCAGAAAAGGTACTGGTAAGAAGTAATGATTACCCTCCAACCTCGTTTATTAATGCAATTTCCATTGTGCCTGATGAGGATAAGGCATTGGAAGAGAATGAAACGGAGGAAAGAAAGAAAGAGGAGGCTAAAATCAATGATGAGCCCGAAACCATTGAGTACTACCTGAAGCATGAAATTAATAAGAAAACCATTGTTAACCAATTGAACAACATTAGGTATAATGAGGTTCTTAGGAAATCCCTAGAAAGAGAAATAACAGAAGAGTATGACACCATGCCTATGCGACCTATGTATGAGTTGATTCTAAAAACCAAGAACCAAAAAGCGAGAAACCACAGGGAACTTCGTGATACCATGTAGCATAGGTGACATTGATAATATAAATGCCCCGGCTGATCAAGGTCGATGTAAACATAATGCCATTATCAGTGTACAATAAGTTGACTAGGGAAAAGCCGACCAAGACCAATCTTAGACTTTCCTTAGCAAATCACACATATGTCTACCCCATAGGAATAGAAGTGGATGTTTTAATAGAAGTAGCTAATATTGTCTACCCGGTGGAATTCGTGATTGTAGACATTGAGGAAGATAGAAACATGCCACTCATTCTTGGAACACCTTTTCTAGCCACTGCCAAGGCAACCATCAAATGCGGTGAGGGTATCATGATACTTAAAAGCGGCAAGGGATATGCTAGGATACCTATTGTTCCAAGGTATCCTCTTAAGATTATGGAAAAGATTACGGATGAGAATCCTCAAGTCCCTAACAAGGTGGTTAAGAAGAAACTTAACGATTGGGAAAGAGGGCTTAGAGATTTTATGGTTCAAGGACTCCATGCAACATTATGGAAGCCTTGATAAAAATTAGGAGATAATCCTACCTCAATACCACAAACACAAAGGAACCCTAGGGAATTTTTAAAGGGAGTAAAAGTACTTTTGTACAAATCACGAATAAGAGCATTAAGAGGTAGAAACAAGCCGAGATGGTTTGGGCCTTATACGGTAAAGGAGACTAATCTAAAAGATAAAACCGTGACAATAATAGACAACTTTGGGAAGGAATCCACGGTAAGCATACAACGTCAACGCCTTTTGATGAAGGAATAGAAAAAAAAGAAGGTGGCGGAGTGAAGTCACATAGGGGCACGACTTCGAGTCTAGCTACAAGACTCATAAATAAAGAAAAGCGATTCGTGGGAGGCAACCCATGCTTAATTGTTTGCTTGTTTGTGTCATATATATTTTATTGATTGTTTATTCTCATGTTTAATTTGTAAAAATGCTTTATTTTGTCTTTAACCTCGCTCTTAATACATATAAAGGTATTTTACATGAGGGATAAGTGTAGGGAGGATTACATACGTTTTCAAAGAAACGCATACACATGAGAATTTCAATTAATTAAAAGATATACATGTGTGTTTGTTCGAGTCAAATGCTTGTATCGAGTCAAAATAGATGTTTTGCAGGACTTTTCCGATTCTTAAGATATAAATTTTCCGAATTTTTCTAGAAAATCGCAGACCTGTTTCTGTGATAACCTCGACGGCGTCAGGGTCGCAACTTGACGGCGTCGGAGGAGAGCAGCTAAACTTTTGCTACTTTTCTCTTTTTTCTGCTACTTATAAATTTTGGAATTTTCCGGGTCTTAATTTTCAAAGAAAAATTTGCAAACCTCCATTCCATAAGCATTATATCCTAGTAGAGTCTTGTATATATATTGTTACCGCCGATTTTACGTGAAGGTTTCATTTGTTTTCTTCACGTGTGCAGGTTTAATTTATCAAGAAGATGATACAAAAGATTGGAAGGAGCTTTTCACGCATAATATTCTTCTTGAAGAAAGATTTAACCACTACTTCACACATGGATCTTACCGAGCTAATCGGGGAGTATTAGTTTCTTTCGTTTTTAATTACCTTCTATTATCATAACTTTGATACTTTTAGGGAACATTAGGGACAATGTTCAGTTTAAGTGTAGGGAGGGAAAATAAAACGGGAACTTTGAAACTATGCTTATCCTTGATTATTTGCTTTGTCCAATTGGATTTGTGTAATAAACCATGAGAAAATGTCGGTTAGGGTAATTTTGGCACCAAATTTTCAATTTTTCATGACATATAGGAGTGGGCCATTAGTCTTAACAAAAGCGTCTCATGGATAGGAAGTTACATGACTAGCACAAAAACCCTTTACCACCAAAATTCCACCCAAAATGTGATGATCGCCCTTAGATTAGTAGGAATTAAAGCATTCATCTTTAATGCTTAGAGTGTGAACCGGTAGTATAATAGATTCTAGAACTTGTTTTGTGATGCATCCCGAGATTGCTAGTAAGACTACACTTGTGTAGTTAGGAATAACTAAATGATAAGAGGCATTAGGATAACCCTTGTTTGATACCGTAATATAATTACTTCTTCCACCTCGGTTGAGTAATTTCCCCACACCCTTGCGTTGTACTCACTTTTAGTACACGATACCCTTAGTTAACCCCTCTGAGCCTATCCTTTTCGTGGTTCTCGTGATTTTTGGTTTTAGGAATATCAATGAAGAGCATTGTCTACACCCCACCCCCAAATGTACACCCAAATCGCCTTAGCCTACCTTGTATGCACTCACTTTTAGTGCATTATTGTTATCATACCAAACCCTTAGTTCAATTATCTAGTTGCTTGCATAAGTTGCTAAGTCGAGTCATATCCTTTGTACACAGTTTTGGGACGATTGAGACTCATGGGAAAAGTTAAAGTTTATGAAATGACGGGAAGGGAACGTTAAATTCAAATTCCCTTTATTTGCGTAATAATGTACTCCAAGTGTTTTGATCTTTTCAATTCGGGTCAAATTAGTGTTAGAGTAATAAAACTCAAGTGTAAGGATGTGCCTATAAATCCCTATTATTTTGATGTTATCATAGAGGATGGTAGAGTAAGATTGTATGAAAAAAATATAAAAGAAAAAATAGAGTGAAAAAAAACGGGGCTACCATCCTACATCTATCTTTAAATTTATGTTTGTTTATTTCAGTTATCTAGAGTTTAGAGTGTCGCGTCTTGGCTTAGCAACGCCATTCTTTTCATGCTTGTAACATAAAGATTTTGACTTGCCACCACTAAATCGCCTATCCCACCAAACCCTTTGTTTCCCTACCGTAAGCCTAACATTACAACCCTTTAAAAGACCTCTTGGATAGTCTTTCCTAGGTGCTTACGCCAAAGCAATGGAGGTTTGATCTAGTCTCAAGCCTATGGTAATGTTAGAACAAAGACCTTGATAGATCTTATGAGCACTCTTAGATCGTTAGTTAAACTTATGTAATCACAAGCTCACTAAAAGACAATCTCTATAACCTGATTTGGCGGAATTTAAACACAAGAACACAAATAACTAAGAACTTCTTTGATCCTCTATGGATATTTTAATAGTACTAAAACTTTGTTTTTCAACTCGTACATAAATCATACTATTGTGTTCCTTATATAGACAAGGAACCCTAACTCGTTTCAAGAAACGATAAACATAAAACTAAATATGATATACATTATCACTTCCTAATAAAGCTCTTGTATATCCTAACTAAATTTAAAATATACGGAATATCTATATCTGCAGAAACCAATTGTACTAAAATATAACTTCAGTAGAATTCCTTCTTCAGCAGAATCCTTACTCTTCAGAGAATCCATTCAGCATTAACTGCAGTGAAACTCTACTTTGCATAATTCCCAACAATCCTCCCTAAACTGAATTTGACTAGGTTAAGTTCCAGCTTTCTTGATAGATCTTCTGACATAATCAAGAGGATTGTAATTGAACTCAAAGAACAAAGAACCAAAACAAGGACACCTCGATGATGACAAATCTTTAAATCTCCAGAGATCTTTGCGGCAACAAATGACAAAAGGTACATAAAAACATATTAGTTTCATACTATTCTCATCACATCGGATGTGTTAACTCAATGAGAGGGTGAATCATTGAAAATAATGGTTTGATGTCTCTTTACCAATAGCCATCACTTCTTGGGTAGCCATATGTTTGAGTTGAAAACTATGGTACACTGATAACCATCGATTTACTAGCAAATCGGCAACTATGAACAGTTTGACATGTCTTTACTGGCAGCGTTTGCTCAGGACTAGCCAATTCTTAGGTAGAAAGAATCCCCTTGGTGAATTGAGTACCAAATATGGTATTCTACGCCTTTACCACAAGCCATATACTTGTGGGCTAGCCAATTCTTGGATTCCAAAAGAAGGAATAAACCATGGTGAATTGATGACCATACAACTCTCGGCAATTAAGCATGGGGTGGTTTCATCATGAAGTTAAACCCATAAATCCAACAATTGATTTTGTATCTATAGTACCGACCACAACAATTTGCAGCAGACAACATACTCGCTTAGGTAGATGAGGTAGCAACAATAGTTTGTTTCTTGCAGCGCCAAGAAATCAATCTTTTTCAAGGAATGGCAACCTCGGTTGTAGATATTCTATCCAGTTTGCACCACATAATCACTATCACTATATGCTTCCAACTTAAAAAGAGACTCTTTTGGGTACCAAAGACCTAAATGGGGTTGGCCTTCAGATACTTAAGATCTTTTTTGATGCATTCAGATGGGAAGCAAGTGGAGTGACTTGATGTCTAGAACAAGCACTCACAGCGAAAGGTAATGTCGGGCCTAGAAGTCTGTAAATACATCAATGAACCAATCATAGTCTGTATAAGTGAACATTCAACTGCAGGATGGGTTCAAGATTGTTCTTTGGTTTTGGAGCTTCATATTAAAGTAGTGGCGTTCTCATTCTCCATATCAAACTTCTTCAGAATGTCTCTCACATATTTCTCCTGATGTATAAAGATACCATCGGGTTTTACGCTAAACTTGTAAAGAAAGTAAGCTCCCCATAGCACTCATCTGAAACTCTCCCTTCATCGACTCCTCAAATTCCCGCACCAAGCTTCTTTTGTGGAGCCAAAGATGATGTCATCCACATAAACTTGCACAAGTATGATATCTGTGGAATTCTTCTTTAGGAAAAGTGTTTTGTCAATGGCACCTCGTCTATAACCATGCTTCAGAAGAAATGATGAAAGCCTAGCATACCATGCTCTTGGTGCCTGATGTAGTCCATAGAGAGCCTTAACTACCTTGTAAACATGCTTAGGATGATCTGGGTCTTCAAATCCTTTGGGTTGAGTGACATAAACCTCTTCTTATCTCACCATCTAGAAAAGCACCTTTGACATCTATTTGATATACCATAAATCCTATGTAAGATGCATAGGCCAAGAAAATTCGAATGGCCTCAACTCTAGCAAAAGGTGCAAATACTTCATCATAATCAATTCCTTCCTCTTGCCTGTACCCTTGAGCCACCAATCTTGGTTTGTTCTTAATCACAACACCCCTCGCATCTCTCTTATTCTTTAAAATCCATTTTGTCCCAATTGCATACTTACCATGGTAGTGGTACCAGATCCAAACTTGCTAATTTTTGAATTGTTGCATCTCTTCTTGCATTGCTTCAAGCCAACTTGAATCTTCAAAGAGCGGTAACACTAGTTGGTTCCACTTGAGAAGAAAGCAAGCAAAAGCAGACAATGCTTAAAGTCTATGTGATTTCCCTTTCTTTGATTTGAGACATAGGATAGAAAACTTGACACAATCCATATTTAGAAGCTGGTAACAGTCCTTAGTTCTAACATGTGCTAGAGGATCACCAATAACATTGGATTAAGGATGAGCAATGTTGATCCTCTTTGTGCTTGATGGTGTTGACATCAATAGATGTATCAAGATTAGTCCACGATTGGCTCAAAATCACTATCATAGGAAGGTGAGGTGAAGATTACAGCTTTGGGTTGATGGTTACCAAGATATGAAGGACTTGGAAATCGTATTGTAGGTTCTCAAGTCTGTGGACACCGGTAGGAATATGAGACTCTTCAGGAGAAGCAGAAGAACCTTCGGAGAATCATGATTTCCATTGATTGTTTGTTTTAATCTCTTCACCAAGCCTTTCAACATCAAGGTTAGCAACATACTCTTGCTTCGAAGCCTAGCAGATCCTCTGCATAGTTGGACTCATCTTCACTCTGTGAAGTAACTTTAGAAGTATCACCGTAAAATGATTGAGGGGAAAGGAAGGTACACTAATAGGTTGTTCATCATCCTCAACTCACTATCTGATCGACATTCATGGTACCAGCATTGTCATGGGAGACTCGGTGAACACGCATTTTGGTTAGCCACATGTCTAGAATAGCCCAAGTAATCAGTTAAGTAATCTAAGTCAAAAGACCAAACATGTCCTTGACCTTGCACATTGGGCTTATCTTCTAGATACCTCGGGTTAAGTCTCCACAATCTTTCTAGCATTCAAATTATATACCACATAAGCCTTACTATGAGCGAATAACCCACAATATACCTCATCGACTTTCTCATCAAATTTACCCAATGGATCACTTATGTTCAAAATGGTCACTTGACATCCAAATGGTTTGAGGTAATGTATAGCGAGGAACTTTCGGTGAAAGTTCATAAGGTGTCTTGAAATGAGGTCTAGTAATGGATACCCTATTCAGTACATAACAAGTTGTGCCAAACTTCAGTCAAAACATGGTAGGTAATTTAGAGTCTGCAAGCATAGATCTTCTTTGCCTCTATTAGGGTCAATTCTTTCTTTTCATTACCCCATTTTGTTGTGAGGTTCTTGGAGTGCTATAGTCCCTTTTTTATCCATTTTTAGACTTGCAAATTCTATTAAAATAACATTCTTGATTACTCTGTCCCATTATCTAATTGTTAGGAATTAGAAATTCATTTGTTAAAGAGTCGGTCACCTCAAGTATATGTAATCGTTAGAAAGCTCGTAGTCATAGTTATTTTATGTTAAGTAGTATTTAGTTAAGTAACACCGTGGAGGACGGACGGGTCTTTACCCACTGTATGCCCGATCACACCCGTTAGTCTGTGGCGTTTTATGTAAGACTATAAATACTCTCTACCTCCCAAGGTAGAGAGTTGGAGCTCATAATAATATTTTCTTTCTCTCACTATAGTTCCCAAATCTCTTCCTTTCTCTCACTAGAACTCTCTCTCTAACATTCTTATGCCTACTTTGATCATGGTTTCAGATGTGTTTGTGAAATCCAATATCCAACAATTGGTATCAAGAGCCATGGTTTGATCATCTCTTTATCCTTGATTCTATTGGTTTCATAAGGTTTTTGAGTATTAAGGGTTTAGGAGAGTTTGATTCATTTGGACATTTATTGTGTTAAAGTTTGAATTTTGTGTGTACTTTTGTGTTTAGGATCATCATATGTGTTTATGTTTTGAATTGGAAGCCTTAAATCATTGTGGTTTGGTTATTTTGGATTGATAAAAAGTATGTTTTGAAGTTTTCAAGGACTAGCGAGTTGTGTCTCTGGACTTGTGTTTCTTCAGCGAGTTGCTTTGTTACTTAGCGAGTTGTATGTTAGTTAGCGACGAGTTGATCTTAGTGACTTGTCTATTGAGACAAGCGAAGTTGTTTCTTTAAGCGACTTGAGATCTAAAGCGACTTGCTACTTAGCAGTTGTAACGTTTCTAGCGACTTGTACTTGTGTTCAAAGCGACTTGACATTAGCGACTTGAGACTAAAGCGAGTTGGCTATTTAGCTTGATTTGTAATTAGCGAGTTTGGTGTTGCGATTTGTGTCCAGCGAATTGCTTATGCGACTTGTGTGTTTAGCAACTGATTCATTTAGCAACTTGAGGTTTCTTGCTACGTAGCGACTTGTACTTAGCAACTTACGGTTGTTCTTTTGGTTCCGAAAGAACTCAATTTCCGGTTTAATCAAAGAGTTGTGCAACCCAAATCTGTAAACATGTCTACCAAGCGTACCTACTATCATCTCCTCTGTTGCTGAGGATGTTCAAGCAGCTGGTTCTGATACTCGTCCACCCATGCTTGACAGCGACTACGACATTCTTGGGCTCAACGAATCAGATTGTACCGCCTTGGAAAGGAAAATGGTGTCAACATTCTCAAATCCATTGATGAAGGACCGTATCTAGTTGAGACTACTAGAGATACTTGATACTGCTGTAAGATGGAACAATGATCTATGGATTGGACAGACCAAAGATGTATGATGAGCTTGATGATAAGGAGAAAAAGAGATTCGATCTTGATATCGGGGCTTCAAACATTGTTCTTCAAGGTCTTCCTAAAGACATCTACAAGCTGATCAATCACAACAAGCAAGGCGGTTATGGGATAATGTCAAGATGCTTCTCTCGAGGTTGAAATTAACTAAGGAAGACAGAGAATCACAACTCTATGACGAATTTGAACACTTCAAGATGAAACCAGATGAGAGTGTCTATGAGTACTACGTGAGATTTCATAAGTTAGTGAATGACATGAGGAACATCAGAATGACTATGCCTAACATTCATTTGAACTCAAAATTTGTGAACAACATGAATCCCGAATGGCACAAGTTTGTCACCTATGTGAAGCTAACCAAAGGATTGAAGAATACAAACTATGAGCAACTCTATGCCTTCCTCCTTCAGAATGAGAGACATGCTATGTTTGAAAAATTGGTTCTTAATCGGTTCAAAACCAACCAGGGAGAGACAAGCTCCTAATGACTCAACTCCTTTTACACAAATCGGAATCACAACCAAAGCCTCACAAGTCATACCCACGGGTAAATGGTAATCACAAACTAATTCCCGATCCTATCAGTTCAAACAAACACATTCATGGTAATTTCATTAATCAACTAGTCTCTCGATTAGTCAAAACATGAATTCCTCTCCCACAAACCAATAACAACCTCGAGCGCATCTAATCCACACAATCAAGCTACATCAAAGATGGGAGGATTATGGTGCAACCATTCAAGGAAGACAGTATGATCGAGGAAGAGGTGGAGTAGGTGCAGAGGTTATGTTGGTAATCGTGAATCGCAGGAAGGAATGGTAATCAAGGACAAGCTAAGCCGATCAATGTTATAATTGTGGTGGTGGTGATGGACATATGCAAGTGAAACATCTCCAAAGCGCCCACAAAAGTCTTGCGAGTACTTGAGAGACAAGATGTTACTTGTGCAAGCTCGGGATAATGAGCGTGTTGGATGAAGAGGAGATGTTGTTGTTTCTGAGGGCAATGCAAGACATATGATGCAGAGATGTGGATGAGCGCCTATTAGGAGATAAGTCATAATCATCAGAATGCCTTTCAAGTCGCCGACTGTGATGCATACGACTATGACGTCGATGATGAACCTCTTGCACACACAATTTTCATGGCTAGCATTTCTCCAATGGTCTCTGGTCCCTCACCACATCAAGCTGGTCCATCCAAAGAATCAATCATCTCAGAGGTTAAAAGTATCACGATGATAATGTTGATCAGCAAAAGATACATGATAAAGTTTAATCAAGGAAACCAGTGACTCAGATATTGCTAATATGGGCAATGATAATATTGTCCCATATGATCAATATGTGACCCAATGTGAAAGTGCGATTGAACCAAATGATGTATCTAATGCGATTAATGATGACTATATTTTTTATGAATACCTGCATGTGCCTGATGATTCTGTAATATCACGAATTATGCCTATAAAGAACAAGTTGCCATTTATGAACAACGTGCTAAGTTTGAGTTAACTACCCGTGAGCAGGAGATGGATGACCAAATGCGTGCAATTATTAGAAAAAGTAATTTTAGGGAAGAAGTACTTAAACAAGAGTTAGATTCCTTAAAAGAAAAGCTTAACAAACGGCTAAGCAAAAACAAGAACTTCAAGAAAATGTGAAAGTGCTTAAGCAGGAATTTAATGCTAAGGAATCAAAACTCTTAAATGAATTTTCCAACCTAAAAACTTTAAAAAACAAACTTGAAAACAAATTGTACATACAAGAAAACACCATTCAGACTGCTCACATGATCACTAAGCATAGAGTCCTAAGTGACAAACATATTGGCATTCCCCTTGTTGATGAACCAAATCGAGAGGTCATTAAAGCTAGAGAAGCTCATAAGGTAATCTATGATGGCAATGAAATCCTTAAGCCTAGGCAGAAACCTAGTTACGTTGAGAATGCTGAGGAAGATAAGAAACGATGAAGTCACTAGAAAAAGAACAAGAAATTAACTAAATGTAGAGAAGAAATTAAAGATCACACCCCATGATACAAGAAGGAAAGCTGGATTTCCTTGCATGTTTAACCTCGATTGTTGACTCCAAACAAGTTTTCGGAAAATGCATAGAAAGAAAATCATTTATATTGTTGAAACAACACCCTTTGGAAAATGCCTAGCGTGTGTATCCTCCTAATAAGGATGCATCTTGTTCCTAGAACAATTGCCACTAAAAGCAAGACCTTAATTGCCAATATTTAACTTCAATTTGTTGTGAGAAAACTTGCAAGAAAAGGATCACACCTCTGGTATTACGGAAGGAGAAAGGGGTTTTGACAAATGAAAGAATGTTATTTAATCGAGGTCATGCCTTTCTTTAAACTTCTAAAACTTTGAGAGTCTTAAAAGGGATAGGCCGATATTAAGGGAATGGAAAAGGATTTGACAATGAAGTGAAGTTGACTTGAGCGAGCACTAAAAAAAGGATGAGAGGAAGAATGTACTAAATGAAATTTGAAGTATTGCTCAAGATGTTTTTCAAGTACAAATTGTTCCATTTGCTTCCAAATTTCAAAATCGTTGCCTGAATCCCCATGTAGTTTTTTGAGCTTGAAAAACTAATTCGAATAAGCGAGAAAAGAACTGGATTAGACAATTTGGTTAAACATTTTTCCAAACTAGAAGTTGAGCATTTTAATTTACAACTAAAATATCAACATCTTAAAGAAAATGTCAAGAACTCAAATATCAAGACTTGATGCTCCAGACTTTGATGCAGTTTTTGAAATAAACAAATGTGATGAACAAATTCGAGCTCATTGCAACACGATCAAAAAAATGAGAGCACAAATCTCACAATTGAAGCGAGAAAGAAACAATGCAAATCGATTCCAAATGCCTCACCTTTAGATTCTCAGTCTTCTCAAACTTTTCATCTTCAAAACTTGGTTAATGTTTTACAAAAGGAAAATGAGAGTTTTCTAGAAGAAAATGAAAAAGTTAAACTACACTTTAAAGAGTTATATGATTCAATGAAAGTCACTCGTGACAAGAACAATGAAAAAATAACGTCTTTACAAAAGGAAATTGAGAATCTGAGAAGTCGGAAAAGGAAAAATGCCACTTGTCTTCAATGAGAATGTTGTCTCAAAGTCATCTAGACTGCAAATATACTATGACGTTAAATACATTCCTCCTCATCTTAGAAATAATGAACGTGCGTTTCATGACTATTTGTGCACCTTAAGGATAGTCTAGAATGTCTCCGAGAGATTGTAGAAGAGGATTTCATAAATAAGCCACTTGATAGTGAAATTAGGCTTTGCGTGCATTCGGCCAAGCGATCTCAAGAGTCTGCTAGAATGTTTAAGAGCAACGTGTCCTAAATCTTAACCTTGTGAGAAAGGTAAAGCTGTGATGCCTTGCTCGATGCCTAGTGATAAGTATGCAACTCATTCAATGCCCAGTATTAAGAATGTGTCCTTAGATCTAGTTCAGATCCTTGCACTTCTAGTTCAGAATGCAAAAGTAGCAAAACCAACTAATGTTCCCATAATTCCCTCTGAGGTAAGAAGTGACACACAAAGCAAGCGGGTCAAAGCCTCAAGGCAACACAAAGAATGATAGGACCTTGCATGCTAGGAATGGTCAGTGGAAGAGAGTAGAAGACCAATCTAGGAACCTTAGGCTTGAGAATTTGAATAAACGAATCGTGTTGATTCTAGTGTTAGCTTTAAGAGTCTTGTAATTAATCACGAATTCACTACTTTTGGCAAAACATGTAATGATGATTCGTGGTGAATTCTGTTACTATTCTTGAATGTGGTGTTAATGATTTGATTAATCTTTGTTAAATGCCCTGTTAAAAGGTTGTTAATGCAAATAATCAAGCTAAAAAGGCTAGAAAGCAATGAGGGGAAGATTGTTAGGAAACATTGGAAACCCACAGGAAGAAATTTAGTAACATAGGTTATCATTGGATACCTTTTGGCCATAAGAAATTTCAATCTTAATAAGATGTGCCCTAAATTATCTAGATCAATGCCCATTAGAAAATGGATGCCTACTGGTAGAACTATTCCCTTAAGAAATGAACATACTTTGAATAGGTCAAATACGGACACTAGCATTGCATCTATCCCTGATGATTCCATTGTTTCTACTTGATATGGATGTTTCTATTTGATGTGGGTGGTCCAATCATTGTTACTAACCAAATGGAATCCATTCTTGCATGGGGATCCCAATTATCCAGTTATCCATTCTTGTATGTGTTCAACTGCAGTTCGTTCAAATCGTTCGTGGTACCGACTCGGCTGTTTGCAAGCATATGATGGAGACCGGTCGCGGCTCATGAACTTCGTGAGTAAATTCATAGGAACTGTGAGATTCGGAAACGATCATTTTGGTGCTATTATAGGTTATGGAGATTACGTGGTTGGAGATAGTGTGATTTCCAAGGTATATTATGTTGAAGGTCTTGGACATCATCTATTTTCTGTTGGACAATTTTGTGACTTTGACTTAGAAGTGGCCTTCAGAAAACATACTTGCTTTGTTAGAGAACTTGATGGTGTGGAACTTCCTAGAGGAACTCGTGGTTCAAACCTATACACCATCTCTATCAAAGACATGATGAAATCTTCACCCATCTGCCTGCTGTCAAAGGCTTCTAAAACTAAGTCATGGCTATGGCACCGTTGTCTCAATCACTTGAACTTTGGTACCATAAACAATCTTTCCATAAAGGACTTAGTAAGAGGACTACCTAGACTTAAGTATGAAAAGGATCATCTTTGTTCAGCATGTCAATTGGGAAAAAGCAAGAAGTATGTCCATAAACCCAAACCTATAAGGTTCTCATCAGTTATGGAAGTTCTACATACCATTCACATGGATTTATGTGGATCCATGAGAGTGCAAACTATTAATGGGAAGAGATATGTGTTAGTTGTGGTTGATGACTACTCCTGATTCACTTGGGTTAAGTTTTTTAAACAAATGATGAAACTCAGATGTCATCATTAAACTTATTAAAAGCATGCAAGTCCGACTTAACAAAACGAAAAGTTAGAATCGTCCGACAGACAATGGGCGAGAGTTTGTTAATAAAGAACTCAATGAATTTTATGAAAGTATTGGAATCATTCCTCAAAGAAGTGCTCCACGAACTCCTCAACGAGCGGTGTAGTTGAAAGGCAATCGAACTCTTGTGGAAGCCGCTAGAACAATCTTGATTTACTCAAAGTTCCAATGTTTCTATGGGCTGAAGCTATTGCCACTGCATGCTACACTCAAAATCGATCTCTAATTCACACTTGTTCATGGAAAGACTCCATATGAACTTGTCCACAATCGAAATCCTGATCTATCATACCTTCGTGTGTTTGGTGCCTTATGTTACCCAACTAATGACGGTCAAGATTTAGGTAAACTGAAAGCTAAAGCGGACATTGGAGTATTTGTAGGATATGCACCAAACAGAAAAGGATACCAAATCTACAACAAGAGAACCCAAAATATCATGGAAACAATTCACGTTACGTTCGATGAGCTGACCGGTTAAATGGCTCCAGGACAATCAGTTCTGGACCCGCATCTCAACCTTCATCAAGTAGTCCTATCAGTTCTACTCTAGTTTCAAATCCCTCACCAGCAACTCCTTATGTACCTCCTTCAGAAGATGATTTGAAGAAATTATTTGATCCTATGTTTGATGAACACTATGAGCCAAGTGCTAATGATGTTCAATTCCATCAATAGAGGCTACTCTATCCCTGTCAATGAAGTTAACCCTTCAGGTTTCAATGTAATCTTTAAGTCAAGAACTGCTGCTGATCATTGATCTCATCAACAAATCATCAATCGTCGAGTGTACATCATGGAATTGTTTCTGGCACCAATGATGGAGATAATCCCTTTGCTACTCCACGAAGATTCCCCTTTGAAAATATATTTGCTCCGAATCATCATCGAGAACCATCTTCATCAGGAGATATCAACTCTGCTACTTCATTCCTCAACAACAACCACATGAACACCTTATAAAATGGACACATGATCATCCATTGGACAACATCATTGGAAACCCTTCTCGTCCGGTATCCACACGGAAACAACTTGCAACCGATGCCTTATGGTGCTTCTTCAACTCCGTACTCTCTAAGGTTGAACCAAAAGATGTTAAAACCGCCATGAATGAAGATAGTTGGTTCAATGCCATGCAAGAAGAAATTCATGAGTTTGATCGACCTAATGTATGGGAATTAGTACGCTCCTTGTGCTATGATCATTGCTCTAAAGTGGATCTTCAAAGTGAAACTTGATGAGCATGGTGATGTTTTAAAGAACAAGGCTCGATTGGTTGCAAAAGGATACCGTCAAGAGGAGGGTATTGACTTTTAAGAATCATTTGCTCCTGTTGCTTGAATCGAGGCAATCAAAATCTTCTTGGCTAATCTTTGCAAGTAAGAACATGGTAGTCTATCAGATGGATGTAAATCGGCATTTCTTACGAGCGAGATCTTAAAGAAGTCGTATACGTCGGCCAACTGAAGGCTTTGTGAATCAAGAGCATCCTACTCACGTCTATCGTTTGAAGAAGGCTCTTTACGGTTTGAAGTAAGCTCCAAGGTCATGGTATGATACGCTATCAAAGTTTCTTCTATCTACTGGATTCAGCAAAGGAGCAGTTGTTCCGACATTGTTCACTAAGTCGGGCAAACATTTAATTCACGTTCAAATATATGTTGATGATATTATTTTTGCCTTGACCAAGCCCCATGAATGTGATCGATTTTCAAATGAAATGGGTTCCAAATTTCAAATGTCAATGATGGGACAAATGTCATTTTTCTTGGGATTACAAATTTCACAAAGTCCCGGAGGCATTTTATAAATCAATCTAAATATGCAAATGAGATTTTAAAGAAATTTGGATTTGATTCTTGTGACCCTGTTTACACTCCCATGATAGAACCAAACTAGTGAGGACCACTCGAGGATCATGGTGGACCAAAAAAATATCGTAGTATGATTGGATCCACGATGTACCTCACAACCCGTAGAGCCGAGATATTCTGTTCGATGTATGCATGTGCTATATACCGTGGCTAAGCCTACTAAAAGCACCTTGAAGCGGTTAAACGGGTCTTTCGGTATCTCCAAGGTACCCTTAACATGGGACTTTGGTACAAGAAGACACCGGTATGTCACTAACTGACCTATGTAGATCTGATCATGCGAGGATGTCAAGATACACGTCGAAGTACGTCTGGAGGTGCTCAGTTTTTGGGTGATAAGCTTGTAAGTTGGTCGTCAAAGAAGCAAATGAGTACTTCTATCCTCTCGAGAGGCTGAATACATAGCCATGTCATCTTGTTGTGCTCAAATCCTATGGATGAGATCTCAATTATCTGACTATGGCTTTGAATTCAACAAAATCCCTCTGTGCTGTGATAATAAAAGTGCTATTGCTCTCTCATGCAACAACGTTCAACACTCAAGAGCAAAGCACATCGACATTCGACATCATTTCATCAGGGGGCAAGTGGAGAACGGTGTGGTGGAACTCTATTTTGTTAAAAGCGAATACCGGTTAGCTTGAGACATCTTCACCAAAGCCCTTCCTAGAGAACGTTTTGAGTTTATTCTTCCACGATTTGGTCTAAAGAGTCTACAACCGGAAACACTTAAACGTCTTCAAGAAGAAGACGAGGAGTAAAGGTCTTTCTTCATCTATCTCTTGTAAATATTTTTTCGAAAAGCAAAATACAAAATTTCAAAACCTACAAAAAGAAAATAGAAAAATATAAAACTTTCAATATATATATATATATATATATATATATATATATATATATATATATTTATATATATATATATTGACATTTTCATCATGTTTTTCTTTATTCGATAATATCTACGGTCTTTGTGCTGTCATTCGAAGAATGATACGGGTCTTTAGATATTGTTCGAATGTACATAAACGTTTTTAAAAAAAAAATAAAATAAAAATAAAAATAAAAATAAAAAATTGAGAGAAGGTAAAACTATGGTTTATTGTCGTTTCAGGCAGTAACCCGTTTTTCAAAGAAAGAACAGAGCCATGCTTTATCTTAAATCTTCAAACGTCATGCTCTGATTCTAAAAACAAATGTTTGTCGATAAAAGGACAAATGTTTCCTTTCAAATATTTTTTCCTTCAAATGATTCTTCTGAAAAAAAATATTTGTCATCTAATGAAAACAAAATTGCTTTGAAAATACTTCGGACTTTTCTTTTGAAAATCATTCGGGTTTTTCATTTTTCAAAATCTCTATCCTTCGATCATCAACTTATGTCATTGATTGAGGGGGAGAATGATTTCAATCAAAAAGTGTATTTTTCAAAACAATTGGCACGTAATCGAGAAAGGTCCACTCTTGAATAATAAAAAAGATCAATGTTTTACAATATTGTATACAATTGGTACAAGACCTTTGTTATTATTATGTTTTCAAAAGATACTCAAGCATGTTTAATCTCTGGAGTCTAAAGTCTCAAACTTGATCCTTATCGGTTAAATGTTTCTCGTAATCAAGTCACATCTCCCCTCAAAAGCTTTCAAAATCAATTTAAATCTACAGAGATCACAAATATCAAATGATGTGAAAATTGTGATCGGGGGAGAATTTGTGATTTAAATTGGATTTAAACTGATAATTCGATAAATGGTTTTCATAAGTGTTTTGCAAGCCATCCTCCACACATGTGCCAAACGATTTCAAATTTTCCATGCACATGTTGACGGGGAGCATCTTTTTATACCACAAAAATTTGATTGATTTGTCTCTAAGTGCAGGTTCCTTCTAATATGTGCAAAACTCTTTCAAATCTCAAGGCACATATTGAGGGGGAGCAAACTTATGAAAACCTCATCCTTCCCAATATGCTTTATTTACTTGATTTGATCAGGGAAGTGATGTTGATATCTTTTAGAAAATGGTAATCAAAGAAGTTAATCCTTCCTCTTGCCTCCGTGTGCCAAATCGATTTCAAATAAATGATGTACATGTTGAGGGGGAGCTCTTTTTCTAAAAATATCAAAACAATTCAGGTACAAAATGCTTTGATAATATATCACAAGTATCTGGATTGATTTTCAAATGGTTTTCAATTGGTTCCGATGGCAGATAAACAATACCAAATAGACCGACCAAATTTACTCTATGTATGGTGATATAAGGATGATAAGGTTAGGTATTAGTTCCCATGATCCGCCAGAACCGGAGGGATCTACCCAGGGACAATCCACTAGATAGTGTAGAAGTCCTTAGGTATGATGAAAAAAGGAGAATAGTGAGATATGGGAAGTGAGCCGGTGAGACAGAGCTAGTACTGGAATAAACCCAACAAGGTTCTAGTTATGAAGTCTCGGTAAGCACTGAAGGGGTTGAAGAATGAAAAAGAATTGAATGAGAAAAGGGTGAAAATAAATAGCCCTCCATTAATTCAACCTTAGGGCAGAAACCGGGTTCAATACATATGCTATTGGTGGTTACTAAGGTAACACTGGTATTGAAGACAAGATGTCATGGACCCAGTGACGCACTGCACTAAACTTCCCAAGCTACTCAAGTTCCTCTTAAAAGGGCTTGTTTCATTCTCACGGGGAACCTACATAATCTATCGACTTTCTCTTAGAGATTGTTGATATTGAAGAAGGAGACCCTCTCCCTAGTCTCCGATATAGGAAACCAAATGTGCACTTTTGAGTCTAGAGCCACGAGATCATCTATAAATCTCATTAGGACACATTATCCTTGAAGACTCACAGTTTCAAACAATGTGGAATGTGAGATTATATCTTATGAGTCCTACGCATTATACTTGTGGTATTGCCAGAACATCTGAGTGATATGCAAACATATTCACAATGAAGATGGAAAACCTTTTGGAGCCAACATCAAACAAGCTCCTGGTGGGTGTCATGTGAGATCTATCCAATAGATCAACCATGTGACAACTGAACAGAAACAATGGGGCGATTCTTAATTATGATACAATCTGGTTCAGGTTATGGATTGATGGATACCTTTGAAAAACCGGTCGTTGTGCTTAAAATTTCTTTTCTTCAGCACATCGACTGTGTACTAATATCTCAAAAATAAAAGGTGTTTATGATTGATAATTGATTTTCTTTAAAACCTTCGTTGTATTGCAAAAAAACTTTATCTTGAGCATACACGATTGTTTTTCAAATCTCTTTTCATCAATCAGTGAATCTCTATTCGCTGGTTCACTCACTCCGTGTTGTCTTCTTTGAGACGCTTTGGTTTGAGAACGGCTAGAGCACTGAAACTCTGTCAAGGAGATTCTTGAGAATTATACGATCACAGCGGCAGTACTTGTACTGATCAATGGGGAGGTGGGCCATGTACCTCAATTCATCGAAAGTGATGAAAGACACTTTCGTGCTCTTTATTGCTAACTGTTTTTTATCTGGTACATACACCCGACATTTGCAGTTGATCGAAATTTAGAGGTCAATCCATAGCCGCATGCTCACACAACATTCATTTCTAAAGAAATCATGATAAGTGCATCAACGACTCTGATATTTTCACTCCATACGCTTTCTGCTACGCTGTTGCAAATATCATGAATTAACTAAAGCTTCCGCTACTCTGATAAGAAGAAATCATGATCCAGAATGTGAGCATGTCGGTCCAAATGTCACAACATCACATAATACCAACACCACAAAGGATGAGTCAGAGATTTATGATAGCTGATGATCTCAAAGCTGGCTCAACACTCATTATCACGTGGATCAGTTAAAGACCTCCACTTGGATTATCCAAACATGCAAAAATGAAGAATCAAAGACTACGAGCTACTGAGCAAAGAACAGGAACAAGAATCCAAGAACAATCTTAATGTAATATCTGTTTGTATTCAATGAAATTTGAGGTGACCTCCCTTAGGGGGAGATTGTTAGGATTTAGTAAATCCAGTTGTTAAAGTGTCGGTCACCTCAAGTATACGTAATCGTTAGAAAGCTCGCAGTCGTAGTTATTTACTGTTAAGTAGTATTTAGTTAAGTAACACCATGGAGGACGGACGGGTCTTTACCCACTGTATGCCTGATCCACAGCCCGTAGGTGGCATTTTATGTAAGACTATAAATACTCTCTACCTCCCAAGGTAGAGAGTTGGAGCTCATAATAAGATTTTCACTTTCTCTCACTAAGTTCCCAAACCTCTAACTATTTCTCTCTCTAAAAACATCATTGTGTATGCCTCCTATGATCATGGTTTGATGTGTTTGTGAAATCCAATATGTTACACTAATTATCTAGTTACTACGGGTAGCTATGTCTATTTGATGTGTGCTCGTATGATGATTAAAAATGTGTTTACCTAGATACTATTACTCCCTAGTTATCTTTTATTGGTTGGTTGAATTATCACACCTTATCTTAACGCGTTGTATTCTTGAGGTCATAGGTAGGGGTGAAAACGAGTCGAGCCGAGCCCGAGCCTGGTAAAGCTTGAGCTCGGCTCGTTTATATTTTAGAGAGCTCGAGCTCGAGCTCAGCTTGAATCGAGCCTTAAGTTTTGAGCTCGAGCTCGGCTCGTAATATGTATATAAAGCTCGAGCTCGACTCGGCTAGGCTCGTTTGTGATGTGACTATTTAAAATAAAGCTTAGCTTCTCGAGCTTCCTTTTCCGAGCTCGTTTATATAAAGCTCGTTTATATGATAATTATAACCTCAGATCTACATCTTCATGGTGCAATAAGAAAAGAAGAAGAAAAGAAAAACAAATGGAAAAGAAGCAACACAACCCGTGAACATCATCAACACCCATCCACTGTCCTAGAACTACAACCAACAACAACATATCCATCTCCTAATATTTTCGAAACAAAACAATAACAGAAAAAAAAAACAATCTCAGTTTTTCTTTATAAACTCATAGATTCGAGTTAAAGAAAACGTCATTATAGATCTGTAACTATTTAATATCCGACACTTAAAAGAAAGAACAAAACAACTCATATTTCATTCGGTTATAAAAGAAAAACAAAAAAAAACACAACATCACACCTACCCGAGACCATTAAAGATCTTGAAGCTCGTCTTACAACTGAAGTTAAAAGAGTTTGCTTTGTATTTTATCTTTCATAAGCATTATGAAATAAATAAGTTGTTTGAGTTTGTTTATGCTTCTTATAAATGAGTATAATAATATAGAAAGAAAAAAAATACATGAGTTATTTGTTCAAGATTTCCTTATTAGCAGTCAAAGAGATGAAATGAAATTCTTGTAGGCGTGTGTTTGTTTTGAAGAAGTGATAGTATTAGGGTTGCAAATGAGAAAGAAATTAGGGATCTTCTTATTTATGTGACAAGATTTGGTTAAATTCTTGGGCTAGAATATAGAGGAGATGGGCCTTTAATTTCGTATAGGCTTAATTGATTATATATGTATTTACTAAGGTTATGTTAGTAAAGCTCGTTAGGGCTCACGAGCCTATTCGAGCTTTTTATATAGAGCTCGGGCTCGGGCTCGATTATTAAATGAGCTCTAATACAGGCTCGAGCTCGGGCTCGAGCTCGTTTAGGATCGGCTCATTCGAGCTTTTTACCTATCCGATCTCGAGCTTTTCACGAGCGGCTCGGCTCGTTTCCACCCCTAGTCATAGGGTATGCGTGCCCCCTAGTTCTTTGAGGTTATCTCTCGTACGTGACCTACGAAGTCGGCAAGCCTAAGCTGTTTCATCCATAGACCACATCATCATAAAACATACTCAAGCATTAAATACAATGAATGATGCCTAGTTGCACTCCTAAGCCAATTTACAATTAAGATAAGAAACAACCTAACAATAATCAATAACTAGGTTTCATAGATCCAAGCAAATAAAAAAGAAATTTAGCTAGACATGGTAAACAAGCAAGCATACACACAATCAATCGAATTTGGGATAGACATAATGTTTCTTTGGATTAAAGTACTTATCTCGACGTGTAAAATAGGGTATGGGACCCTAAGATACTGTCCAATTTGGACTACAAACGATTTAGGGTTTTTTCTTCAAAAGTCTACCTTCTTAAATGCAGAAAAATTGAATTCTATATATAGATTTACAAATGCGACGGCGTCACCTTTTGCATGGGACACCGTCAGCTCGCCGTCATTAGGGTTTCTTCTGGGCCAAGTCATCGATGGGACGGCGTCACCTTAGAGTTGTGACACCGTTGGTCTTCAGTTGGGCCATCAGCTTGATTTTAGATCTGGGCCGTCTGAATTGAAAACTGTGAGTGACGCCCTTCTTCTTTAAAGCGTGACGTCGTCAAGTTATGTGACCAAAATTTCCACTGAGCCGTCGCGTTCATGTTTTGATCAAGTCATCATAGGGGCACGGCGTCGCCCTTTGATTGGGACGCCGTCAGGTACTGTTGATCAGCTTTGAGTGGCTTTGATCTTGACTTTGCCATTTTCTTCATGTATTTGCTCCTTTTCGTCCAAATATGCATCATTCCAGCATTTTGCTTCCAAGAGACCTAAAAAGTGAAAAGGAACGAAATTAAGCAGCAACGGATATAAAATTGGTCGATTTAGGGCTTAAATGACCCCCTAAAAGCGTACATTTTAAATCCTTATCAATAATTCACAGTTACAGCATATTTAGTACAAGCAGGCACCTTTGGTGCAACATTCTCACCACTGGTGATTGGCATTTTCCCTTTTACCTGACTCTTCAGATTCTCAATTTCTTTTTGCAAAGACGTTATCTTTTCATTGTTCTTGTCCCGAGTGACCTTAATTGATTCATGTAACTCTTTGAAATGCAATTTAACCTTTTCATTTTCTGCTAGAAAACACTCATTTTCATGTTGTAATACATCAATGAGGTTTTAAATATGGAAATTCTGAGAACTCTTAGAATCTAAAGGAGGAGGCATGTGGGAGCCAGGCACTTCACTCATTTTACCCTTCAATTGAGAAATTTGAGCTTTCAACTTTTTGATTGTATTGCAATGACCTTGAATCCGTTCATCACGAGAGCTAATTTCAAAATATGTATCAAAATCAGGAGCATCCGAAGACGTCATGGCATTTAAAGTTTTAATTCGTTCTTCAAGATGTTGATATTTTAATTGTAAATCAAGATATTTAACTTCTAGTTTAGAGAAATGCCTGACCATGTTATCATGATCATCCTTTTCAATTTTGTCATGCAATTTCGAATTTTTGGTTTCAAGCTCATTGATACGATCTTGTGAGACTTTCAAAGCAATCGATAAAGCATGATATTGAGAAGCAGTAATGGAATAATTCGTGATAGTATAAAACACATCTTGAGCAATACATCTAGAAATCAAATTGTCATTAAGGATATGAATATTCTTCCTCTCAATCTCAATACTTTTAAGCTCACATTCATATTCTTTAACCTCGTTTTCCATTTCATTAAACATCTTTTTCATTTCGTTAACTTCCATATCCATGGCCTTTTAATACCTTCGAATTGTTCTTTTAGTTGTTTAAAGAATGGAATGACCTCATTTAGATAACATTCTTTAGTTTGCTCAAAACCTCTTTCCCCTTCAGTAATTTCTGTTGGTGTAATCCTCTTCTTACACATTTTCTCAAAGTCAACAAATAGTTGGTAAACTACATATAAGCTGATTAACATTTTACTTTGAGTGGGAAGATTTCTGGGCACTAAATGCATTGGTGTATTTGGAGGATACATAGTAGCTGGAGGCAATTTCCTAAAGGGAGGATTCTTTTCAACAAGTTCATCAGTCTTTTTCTTTTCAATATCTAATTTCCAAAACACTTGTTCAGGGGTTAATTGAGTCTGAGGTCTAAACTTATTGAAGGCTATCCAGTTTTCCTTAGTGTAATTGGGGGTTTTAAATCTTATATTCTGAGCCTTACACAAAGGATCTTCATTTAATTTATTTTCCATTTTCTTTCTAGAGGCATCTTCTAACTCTTTGTCTTCTTCAGTTCTCTCTATACAAGTTGGCTTTTGTCTAGGCTTAGTTATCTCACTACCATCATAAATCACATTGTGAGCACTTTTTGCTTTCTTAAGATATGCAGGATTGGGATCTTCTATAAGGCCAATACTATGCTTATCACTTAATACTCTATGCTTAGTGATCATGTGAGCAGTTTGAATGGTGTTGCCTTGTACGTACAACTTGTTTTCAAGTTTGTTCTTCAAAGTTTTAAGGTTGGAAAAATCATTTAAAATTTTTGATTCCTAAGCATTGAATTCCTGCTTAAGCACCTTTACATTTTCTTGAATTTCTTTCTTTTGCTTAACAGTTTTATTAAGTTTCTCTTGTAAGGAATTTAACCCTTATTTTAATATTTCTTCCCTTAACTTACTTTGTCTGATAAGTGTACGCATTTGGCAATCCATCTCCTACTCACGGGTAGTCAGCTCAAACTTAGCACACTGTTCATAGATGGCAACTTGATCTTTATAGATGTTTAGCTTAGTGTTCATGGAATAATCAGGTACATAAAGAGTGTATTCATCATACACACATTCATCATTGATGGCAGAAGATGCATCACTTGGTACAATTATACTTTCATCTTGTTTCACATATTGATCATATGGGACAACATTGCTATTACCCATATTTTCAATATCTGATTCAATGACTTCTGTTAATTGTACTTTGTTGTGAATTGTTTGCACATCAACCACATAGTATAGTTTTACTACCTCTGATATGATAGATTCCTTGGAGGGACCGGCTTGTTGAGGTGAAGAGACCATCGGTGAGATGTTAGCCATAAATATGGTCTGTGTCGTTGGTTCATCATCAACATCAGAGTCAAATGCATCACAATCTGCAACTTGAAAGACATTGGGATTGTTCTGAGACACACCATGCACCGGTTGTTCATCCACATCTGCATCATATGTTTTGGCATTCCCCTCAGCAAGAAACAACAACTCTTCCTCATCCAACATAGCTCCATTATCTTGAGCTTACACCAGCAGCATCTTATCCCTGAAGTACTCTGCATTCTGTGGACCTTTCGGCTGAGTGCAGTTCCTAGCAATGTATCCTTCCCCTCCACAGTTGTAGCACTTAACTGGTTTCCCTTGACCCTGACCAATGTTCCTTCCTCGGTTCTGAGCACCCACATAACAAGTTCCAACATTCCCTTGTGCATTATGTGGTAGATAAGAATTCTCCCTGCCTCGCACATTCTGAACCACAACCCTTCTTTCTTTAAGAGTAGCATTATTGTGTAGATTAGATGCGGTTCTGAGATGGTTGTTAGTGTGGGGAATGAAGTTTCTGTTTTGTTGAATCATTAAGACCAGTTGATTAGCAAGGTTTTCAATGAACATATCAGATGGCTTATATCTTGGGTCAGGAATAAGTTTGTGATTGTGATCCTCAGTAGGTATGACTTGTGATGCTTTGGTACTTATCCTCACATTTGAGAGAAATGCAGTAGAATCATTGGAAGAACTTGCAACAGTAGAATTAGAGTTAGAGTTGAACTTTTCCATGATCATACGTTCAAATGCAGCATGCTTCTCATGTTGGAGTAAGTAAGCATACAGTTGTTCATATTTGGTGTTCCTCAATCCTTTGTTCAATTTAACTGCAGCAACAAATTTGTGCCATTCAGGGTTCATGTTGTTCACGAACTTAGAATTGAGTTGGATATTTGGCATTCTCATTTTGATATTCCTCATATCATTCACAAGTTTTTGAAACCTCACATGATATTCAGTGACACTTTCCCCTGGGTTCATCTTAAAGTTCTCAAAGTCATCATACAACTGTGACTCCCAATCTTCCTTAGTCAGTTCTGAACCAGAGAAAAGCATCTGACATTATCCCAAACTGCCTTGGCTTCAGTATTGTGATTGATCATCTTGTAAATGTATTTTGGTAAACCTTGAAGTATAATGTTTGAAGCTCTAATGCCAACATCATATCTTTTCTTCTCCTTATCATCAAGCTCATCATACATTCTTGGTTTATCCAACCCTAACACAACAGTTCCATCAGCTGCAGTTTCTAGAATATCCCTGGTAGTTCCAATTTGAAATGGTCCTTCATTAATTGACTTAAGGATGTTAATACCATTCTCTTTACCTAAGCAATACCATCTGATTCTTTGTGCCCAAGAGTCATAATCTGTTCTATCAAGCATGGGAGGACGAGTATTAGACCATGCAGCTTGAACGTCATCAGCAACGAAAGAGATGAAAGTAGTCATGATTCCTAAGTACACGGGATTTTACTACTCTTTGATTAAACCGGGAAATAGATTCTTTCACAGGATTTTACTAAATCAAGAGAAAATCGTAAAACTTAACACGAATAAATGACAAATCTCAAGAGACAAGTCGCAGAGGTATCAAACCGCTTCAATCAAATTGCTGGAATACAAACCGCTAGAATTACAAACCTCTTAAGTCAAACCGCAGAAAGACAAACCTCTTTAATCAAATCGCAGACCAACAAACCGCTCAACTCAAATAGCACTAGATATCAAATCGCAAAAAGACAAATCGCAGAGTATCAAATCGCTTGAGAGAAATCGCTTAAATGTCAAACTGCTTAATACAAACCGCACAATTTTGACAAACCTCAAGGAGACAATAGTACTCCCACTACTTGTACTTTTGTCTATTTGTCTTATCACTCAAACCGCACAATGAGTATCAAATCGCACACTTTGATAAAACCGATTACTAAATAACTACCAAACCCTTGAGGAAGTAAAGGTCAAGTCGTATAAAAAACAGATCAAATCGCATAAAAGAAGCATCAAATCACAGCCAAATACTATCAAACCGCATACAAGAATATGCATCCGTGAGTCAAATTCAATGAACTACTTCAAAAACCAAACTTATCAATTCAAAAACACCACAACGAAGATGAATCTAGCCTTCAAAACTAAAAACTAAACACTTATGATAATTCTAAACACAAAAGTACAATCAAAATCCAAACTTTAACACTAAATAAGATCAAAATGATGAAAATGTCTCAAACCTCATTCAAACCCAAAACCTTATGAAAACCACTAAGAATTCAAGAACATGTAAAGTAGATGATCAAACCATGGCTCTTGATACCATTTGTAACATATTGGTTTTTACAAACACACAATCACACATAGGTTCGAATGAGACTTGAGTCTAGAGAGAGAGATTAGAGAAAAATGGGAACTTCTAGTGAGATAAAGAAAAATGTATTATGAAGCTCCAACCCTTTGCCTTGCTAGGCAAAAGGTATTTATAGTGTCTTACATGAAACGCCACCTACGGGCTGTGGATCAGGCATACAGTGGGTAAAGACCCGTCCGTCCTCCACTGTGTTACATAACTAACTACTAACTATTACTAAATGACTACGAATATGAGCTTTCTAACGAATACATATACTTGAGGTGACCGAGTCTTTAACTACCGGATTTTCTAAATCCCAACATATATGTACATTTCCATATTATGTAAACACTAGTTGTTATACATATGCATTTCTATAAGATGTAAACAATATTACTTGTTTAGAGTTTTATATGAAAATGTAAGTGTGTTATTAAACTGTTGACTCAAACCATTTACGTATTTTGTTTGTTTCGTTAAAATGATTTTACGTTTGTTATCGACAAAACATTAGAAGATCGTAAAATATAAATAAACGTTTTTACGGCTTATTTGTATTAACATACTTTAATTAAAAAGTAGTTTCAGGGTATGAATCTTATTAGAATTTTAAAAATGTAATTGAGAAGTAATGCAAGGTTACTTCGGGTCATGTTACGTTTCAAAAAAAAATATAGTTGAGTCACGGGCGTTTCAAACTAAGGTGGTGTTTGTTTTCATAAAGAGGCTCTTAAAAGCCTCTTAATCTGAACCGTTCAGATGCGGTCAGACATTTTGATCGTTCAAACCGTTTGTTTTTCTTTCCCGTTCAAACGCGTTCAGAGGCAGTAAGATCTTAATGGTCTAGACTTGATAGAGGTGTCTGAATGGCTCTTGCTGACAAAAAAAAAATAAATAAATAAAAATAGTACGAGCAAGCAAATGTGCGGTTCAAACATGAGTTTTTATTCCCTTCGTGATGCGGTCAGATTCAGACATTTACGCCTCATATTCAAATTCAGATGTGCGGTTCAGATTCAGATTTAGAGCTTCTTAAAAAATAAACACCACCTAATTCTAATAGTTATTGCCAAACACCTTATGGACAACATGCACAATCATATTTAGTGGCGGTTATCCTTAGCAACTGACTACATATTCTTGTAATGCAGCGGTTGTAGTTAGAGTACCTAAAGCGAATGGTGGCTTGGTTGCCTAATTTTCCTTAAACTTTATCTGAGCAAAAGATCATGTCTTTTGTGGCTGGTAAAGACAAAAAAACAATTCACTTATGATATGTGGTTTAAGCCGACGATTATTGGCTCTATGGCACCTACTGTATGGAGTTATTATTTATTTATTTTCAATTTAAATATGTTCGCATGTTTTAATATGTTATGTGCAGACATCCTCATAGACGTACATGTTTCATACTGCAATGCATTAAAGCTCACAGTATGGTGAGCTGATGGCTTCGTGCCATGCCACCAGTGCAACCACACGACGCGACAACTATACTTCACCTTGGCTGTTAGTCTCTCACGCCACTACCATCGGCCCACGCGGTGTGATTTTTTTTTCTTTATTTTGTTTTGTGTTTGTAAGTCTTGTGTTTATTTGTGTGTTTATATATCTTTGGGTGTTTGTGTATTTGTGTGTTTTTTTTTTTTTTTTTTGATGTCTTGTGTTTTGTGTGTTTAGTTTTAGCAGGTAAAGAAATGTTGTACATTTGAGAGGTAGAAGGGATGTTGTCTGCTGCAACTATAAACCGGTTTTTAAAAAAACCGAACCACAAAACCAGAACCGGTTTTCAAAAAAACCGGTTTTTACTAAACCGAAACCGGTTTTCTATAACCGAACCGGTTGTACCGGTTTTCAGTTTTTCCAGCCGACCGGTTTTTTACCGGTTCTGAAACTGGGTAAAACCGGTTTTTTCAAAAAATCGGTTAAAACCGATTTTTTTTTTTTTTATGGTGATTCTTGAATAGGTTGGTTGAAGGTCGTAGGTCAAAGAGAGGGAAAAAGAAGGCAATCGACTGAGATTGGGGTAAGACACCCTTTTTGCACCGATTAGGAAAATCTTGGGGACTCATGGAAGAAATCAAGTGTGGATCATTATCAAGAATAGAATGGTATGTGGGTTTGATGATTTTTGGGAAGAAGAAAAAGTAAAGTTTTGATAGGGAAAGATGGGAGCTTGGGTTTGTGAAGCAGAAGAAGACAAGAATGAAAAACAAAATACAAAGGGGAGTGGGGCGTGGGATACTGGGAAGTGGGAAATAGGGTAGTATTTTTAGGATTTATTTTTAGTAAATGTGTTTTATTATTAGCATTATTAGATAGTTTAGGTATTAGGTGTATTTCGTGTCCAATTGTTCGGATTATAAACGCATCGTCCCAAAATGGGAAAAATGTAATATTTATATTTTTGGACACATTTTTTAAAACCTGATACAATGATATGATCTTTGACTTTTTTAGTTAGTTTTCATATTTCATGGTTACTAATATGTTATTGGTACGCGTGCGGACTTATAAAATGAGAGAAACCTCTCGTGGGCGTGATTCAATTATCAGTAAATATCGGGAATTATTTATTCTCATCACTCGTCTACAAAGCGTCAACGAGTATACACGGGTGATGGCAATGCCGAATGACAAGGGACATTAACATAAACCTTTATAATACCTTTATAATACCTTACGTGAAGACGCTACAAAGCGTCAACGATCATCGGCCCCAACAAGTGAGTTGGGACAATATATGGCTACAAACTTTTTAACAACTTTAAGTCCCGATGAGTTTACAAACTTTGACATTTTGGCTTGGTGGAAAGAAAGTGAAATCAATTTCAATTTTAGCCGCTATGGCTCGTGACTATTAGCGTTCCAAGCTTCGACGGTAGCTTCCGAATCGGCCTTTTCTAATAGTGGTAGAATTATATCGGAAAAAAGGACAAACCTAAGCCCCGAATCCGTGGAAGTATGTGTATGTTTGAAAGATTATATGGACGGAGTAGATAGGGTACAACATGAAAGATCGTTGGAAGGTTCGATTGAAGAAGTTGAAGAAACTATAGCAGAAGAAGAAGATGAAATGGGGATATCACCTCCGGCTACCGAATTAGATGAAGGTGAATTTGAACCATTTAATGTTGAAGAGTTAGATGTAGAAGAATTTTTGGATGATTTAATTTCTTGAGTATACACGGGTGATGGCAATGCCGAAGCTCGATATACTTGAGTATACTAATATGTTTTTGGGTGATGGCCATGCCGAAGCTCGAAATGTATTAGTATTTATTTATTTTTAGTTCTATAATTGTATTGTTTAAATAAAAGTTATGATTGTATTCGAAATGTATTAGTATTAAATGTTTTAAATTCCAAAAAAAAACCAAACCGGTAAAATACCGATAAAAAAATGGATCCGAACATTTAAAACCGAACCGGTAAAAAACCGATAAAAAACCGATTCCGAACATTTAAAACCGAAAAAAATCGATTCCGAACTTTTAAAACCGAAAAAAACCGATTCCGGAAAAACCGAAAAAAACCGAAACTGATTTTTGGAAAAACCGGTTTTTTTAAAACCGGTTTTCCAAAAACCGAAAACCGGTTTTTGTGCACCTGATGTTGTGCAACCTTAAAAAAAACAGTTCATTGGGCCTGGGCCAATTAAAAGTCATTTTATTTGCTTACTTGTGTTTTTTGTTTATAAATTTATGAAGATAGCTAGCTAATTATTACTCCTTCCGTCTTAAAATTATAGTCTTCGTTTGACTTTTTTGGTCTTTCTCTTACAACTTTAACCTTGAGTATTTTTGTTTGTGTCCTATAATACTTGATGCAATATATATGAATGGATTCGGTTTTAAATGTATTTTCATTGGTATAATTTTTATCAACTATTGTATAACACAAACAAAAATATTTAACGTCAAGTTGAAAAGGAAATATCGAAAAACTCAAACGAGGACTATAATTTTGAGACAGGTGTAGTAATCAATTACTATATGATAACTAAATTAATAAAAAAAATTATAAAATATAAATAACCTTTAACAGATTGCAAATCTCAATTTTATATAAATAAATAAAAATAATAATATTAAAATGTAGGGTCCAAAGGTATAGTAGTGTGATATGTGGGGGTGTTTTTAATACATATCATCTTGCTTTAAATTTGTAAAGTGCTATTTTGTCTCATATATCATATCTATGATTTATGATGGGTGATAATTAGGAAGGGAGTTAGGATTTTCAAGAGAGTATTGTACAAATATTTTTTCTATCATAATAACTAAAATACGCATTGTAAAGAATTATTTAGCCAAATTAAAGTTGCATTGTGAAGAAAATAGCACAAATATCGAGGGTTGCACATAAAAAACTTGATACATTTTTGAAAAATTTACACTGTGTGACTCAAAATTAAGTATGGCCCGTGCCACATCCGACATCCATGTAGGTCGATAAAGGTTAGTAGACAATGGCCACAGTTTTAGATGACTTTGATGCTTCATGCTATCATGCAATTATATACAGATAGTTTATGATAATAAATTTGTTAAGTAACTAGTAACTACAAAGTCTACCAGATACATGAAGAATATTTAGTCTTAAGCAATCGGTTACTTGTAGAGCTGCTCAAAATTTATGACACTTGATGATCTAAGACTAGGCGCACCAAGGTCAGTCGACTAAGGTCGTCAGTCGGTCAGGGTCGGTCGGCCTTGGTGTGAATGTGTCGGTCAGACAACGTAGGAGGAGGAAGTGGGTCGAGAGGACGACCAAGGTCGTGCCTTGAATTTGTGTTTCAAAAATGTACTGTTCCGTAAAATTTAAATCTTTTTACAATATAAATACTTCATTTATTTTACACAATTTATATACACTTTATATACTTTCACAACTTTTTTAAATGGCTTGTTCGCTTCCACACAACGTTGATGAAATCAAAGCTAAGGTTCATAAACAAATCGTCGAGGATAAAGTTCGTCAGCAAACCCTTATGAACTTAGCCATAGAATTTGATAATGCAAGTATAGCTAAAGGTGATCTGGAAAAAAAAAAGCATACGCTGAATGCAGTGACATTCCACAAGAGAAACGTGCTTTGATCGACGCTTATTTGAAACAAGAATCTAATTTCTATTACGAGATGCATAATGTTTTGTTTAGAAAGGCGGGAAAATTAGAACAACAAATGAACTCTAAATTTGTTTGGATGCATCTAAATAATAAATAGGAGTATTATGTTTTTGTATTGTTTTTTTAATTTCATTTTGTAATATCTATTTTTATTTAAATGAATGAAAATTTATTTTCGAGTATGAAGATACAAAGTAGAATACGAACTTTTATTCATTGAAACAGTAAAGTCGAGTGCGACATTCAAATACAAGTACAAATTACAATACGAAAATTAAAGCACATAAGTTCTTCAGCTAAACATGGTTCGAGCTTTTATATTGCTCTGTAATTCGCAATTAATTGTTGTTTCTCATCAATGCTTCACAACACTTCTTCTCTTGTTGTCCTCAAATTGGTTGCAGTATGTATATCTGCTTCATGGCCCATAAGGAAAGTGTGTACATCATAGCTAAAAATAGGTTGGTCTAGTGGCATGGAATACAACCTCTCCAATTCTGAATGACGGCTTTGCAGTTGCTCAAGAATACGTTTCAACTCGGTTAACAATTCATTTGTCAATGTCACCTCAGCAACTAGTTCCCTTCGTAGTCGTATAATGATTGTTTGTCTCACTTCATTTGGGTTATCAGGCATATTTTGTAAAGTTGAAAAAAGTTGTGTGTGTGAGATTTTATTTTATTTTTATTTTTTAAATGAAAATGTAGTGGATATACATAGGGGGAAAAATTGGTTTTTTTTTTTTTATAAAAATAGAAAAAGAAAAAAATATATATATGGTTTTTTTTTAAAGAAAATAAAAAATAAATGTCGTTTCGATATGATAAAACGTTGAAGAAAAAAAACTAGTGTGGCAGACAAAATGAAAATGTCACTAGTGTGCCTAATCTAAAGTCAGCCAAGCATTAGTGCTTATATCAAATTGTCGAACACTTTCTCACTTACGAATTCGGAATTTAGCATAAGCTCACCGTCCATATATTATTGTCAAATTTTCTAATGTGAGATTGAAATTTTATAGCCTTGAATTAACTATTGGTGAAAGAGTTTAGTAAGTAAAGAATTTATGCAAAACATGTGTATATTAGCTGGTAATATCTCTTAACAAAGATCCGTCATGGTGATGGACTGATGGATATCAAATTTCTTTTGGAATGTCATTTTATTATAGAAGACAGGTCGATTTTGATTATATTTAAGGAAAAAATGCTTTATTTTGGTCGCTGTTAAAATACCTTTTAAAGATCGGTCGACCCATCAGTCCTACTTGGTCGCTGTCGGTCGCCCCTATTGATCATGTTCTCGACCGATTATTACTCCACAAGCAAACAAAAAATACACTCTCCCTTCACTTTATTTTTTCTTTTTATTTAAAAAAAAATAAAAGTGTTTTGAGATTCGCAGGTACTTACGAAGAAGTAGACTAGAAGAATATCCTGTCTATTTATTTATTTATTTTATTTTATTTATTTTTTATTATTTTTTTTGTTATTTTTATAAATAACTAATTTATAGAATATCCTTTGATTTAATTATCATCTTTATTTATAAACGAGTGTGGAAACCCGCGCGATGCGGCGGGATTGCTTTTGTAGACGTGAATTTGGAACAGATGAATGACCGGAAAATTTGTTTGTCTATTTATTTGGCTAGTCCTTGAAGGACCTACGTTGCAAAGACAATTCAAACCTTAGGGACTATTTTTCGTGGCTACAAAGGACTTACTTTGCAAGGACACTTAAACCTTAGGGACTATTTTTGCCAAATTGCTATAGATAGCAATTAATGCTACAGGACTTACTTTGCAACGACACTTAAACCTTAGGGCTATTTTTGCCAACTTGCGAAAGTTATTAATGCTACAGGACTTACTTTGCAACGACACCTAAACCTTAGGGGCTATTTTTGCCAACTTGCGAAAGTTAGCAACTAATGTTGCAAAACTTATGTCTTGCTCTATAGTATATATATAGTAATAACTAAGTTACATTAATAACTAAATTTCTTTAAACAAATCTAGAATCGTGGAACCATTCCTTCTAAATATCATTTGGTTCCTATTGCTCCATATCATGTATAGCGTGGACCAAATCATAGATTTCCATCTCTCTCTCTATTTATACCATTAAAAGAATCGATACCAGGTAAATTGAGAGCAACCTGAACCGAAAACACATTGATATTTTCTAACCCCCACCATTCAAATACCCGCTTCCACACCAACTGAACCTTTGGGCATAAAACGAAACAATGGTCCAAAGATTCAATGGCGTCATCACAACCAGGACACAAGAGAGTATTAAGATCAATACCAATGTCATCGAGAATAGTGTGAACTGGAAACCTCCCATGATACAACCGCCATATAAAAGCACATACCTTTTTGGGAATGCTTTTGCACCATGGAGTAACGAATTGTCTCCCGGTTGACCCGAGTGTCTTTTCATCTATCAAGTCTCTAAGATCATTGACTGAGAACTTGCCGAGATTTATAGATAAAGCTGGATTAGGCTTGCGAGCCTAAACAAGCCCTAAAAATATATTAGTATATATATTTTTTATACATATAACCATGTATAAACGAGCTTAAAAAAATAAACGGGCTCGAGCCTAGTGTGAGCAAAGAGATTTCGAGCTTTATTTCATTCAACACGTTACATAATTTAGTCGAGCCCGAGCCCGAGTCCTAGTCCGAGCTCGAGATTTTAAAAATTTACGAGCCTGGCTCAAGCTCAAAATATAAGACTCGAAACAAGCCCAAGCCCGAGCCCGAGTTCAAGCTTTATATATATAAACAAGCCGAGAAGGCTCGGGCTCAATTCAACTCGTTTCCACCCCTACAAACTACATCGTTCTATCTACATATAACTGATTGCATTGAATGAACGAGCTTTTTGCAATAACATATAACATATTACTTTTCTATGAGATACAAATAAGTAATAACACACAAATTAAAAGTGTAATCATCTCAAACCAACCTCAAATGTTTTTACCTAACCCAATTTGACCTATTCCCTGGCTCGTGTGACTTGCCGGTTTTGCCATCCCCAGTATTGGAGTAGATTTTAGGAACTGAATTGACTATGATCAATAAACATCGGCGCATCAACCAAGAGTTTGTGTGTTTAAGTTTTGTTTGAATCATATGTGAGATATGATATCTGAGAAAATATCCGCCATTCCAATCAAATGATTAAAATGCAACAGTGCTTAAAATAAATGTTGAGAATCTTTCAAACTTGTTTGGAGCCCTTGGACAAAATTAATGTATCGAGTCTTCATATTGTTTATATCATTCCAAATAACTAGTAACTACTTGTTACGATAATTATGCGAGCCGCATAGTTAACTGTAAGGACTGCTCCTAATGTGAATGGAGCTGCAAGTTAATTCAAACAATCAAACCTACAGAGATAAAGTAGACTTCAAAAGTTCTAAAAATTCATAAAATAAGGTTAAACGAAACTTCCAACACGCGTCAACCGGATCACTAGATCCAATTAACACGAGGACTGGTGTCAAATAAATTTGAGGGGAGGCGCATATCTCGTTTGTGTAGCTCAATCTATCGAGGTAGTCAGGTAAAGTATTTTAAGCAAACGGGACCGGTTCTATGCTTTTTTTTTAGGGTAACCATGGTTTCCAACCTTTGACTGACAAATTCACGGGGTTTGAACCCACTGCCACATAGACTCAAACGGGGTAAAGCCCTACCTTTTTACAAGCTTGGCGTGGCCACTTCAAAATAAGATGCAAATACAAATAGCCACCATTGATTTTGCAATACAAAAACAAAGAAAGAATTTAATTCGTAGAAATAGTGACCTCAAACACTATTCCTTTAATGACGCAAATTTAAAGGATACAAGAAAGTGAACAAAGGCATGGAAATACTTGTCAACACAACCTTACAATTAATTCACATACTTGACGACAACATGTAACAAAACAGAGCTACATCAAAAGACACTTGAGCATAATTATCTTTTAATATAGTATGGAATCATAAGATATGCTATGCTAATCGAATACCTTACTCACGGGCCCGAGTAACTGAAAGATGGAGGGTGGATTCCTTGAGGATGTGGTACTCGGCAAGGGTATAGTTGTCCTGGAGTAGCTTTCCACCCCATATAACAATTTGCCGGACCGTGGGAGTACCGTCCTTATCCTGGATCTTGGCTTTCACATTGCTGATGGTATCTGACGGTTTGACTTTCAGAGTTATTGTGATTCCGCTGCAGGTCTTGACAAATATCTGCATCAATTTCCTTGATTTGATCACAAGTTTTAGGATAGATTCCTTGTTGATGTGGTAGTCGGAAAGGGTACTATTGTCCTCAAGAGCCATTTCATTGAAGATTAGCACCTGCCTGTTGGTAGGGATACCTTCCATATCCTTGATCTTTGCTTTCAAGTAGCCAATTGTGTCCGAGGGTTTGACTTCAAAAGTTATTTTCTTTTTTGTGCGGGTCATGACATATATCTTCATCAATCCCCATGATTTAAGCATAAGTGTGAGGGTGGATTCCTTTTTTATGTGAAAGTCTGAAAGGATACCACTGTCCTCAAGAACCATTTCGTTGAATATCAGCGCCTGCTGTTCAGGAGGAATACCTTCCATATCCTGGATCTTGTCTTTCACATGGCCAATTGTGTCTGTAGGTTTGACTTTTAAAAGGATGGACTTTGTTGTGCATGTCTTAATGAATATTGGGATCAATCCCGTTGATTTAAGCAGAAGTGTGATAGTGGAGTCGTTGTTGATGTTGAAGTCAGCAATGGTATCACTGTCCTCAAGAACAATTCCATCAAGGATCAACACCTGCTGGTCATGGGGAATACATTCTTTTTTCTGGATCTTAGCTTTCACATTGCCGATGTTCTCCGAGGTTTTGACTTCCAGAGAGAACTTCTTTCCAGTGAAGGTCTGAACAAATATTTGCATCAGTCCCTTTGATTTAGGGATAAGTGTGAGTGTGGAGTTGTTCTTGATGTGGAAGTCGGCAAGGGTAGCAATGTCCTGGAGAACCATGTTATTGAAGATCACCATTTGCTCGTCTGGAGAAATACCTTCTTTATTTTGGATCATGGCTTTCACATTACCAATAGTGTCTGAGCATGCGACGTCAAGAGCGATGGTCTTTCCAGTGGGGGCCTTGACAAATATAGCTGAAGAAGTAAAAAGAAACATGATTAAACTTTGAACAGATTTAACCACTAATAAGCATGAAACAACGGACCAAGCACGAATCAACTACTCAGAAACTTTTCATCATTCAGCATTGGGATCATGAGCTAAAAGAGTTTGCGTTACATCCAGAATCCAACATAAGAAAACACAAGTTTTGTTAATATCTTAATATTTGCTTCACTGCTGTTCGTTTTTGTAACTGAATTTGGATTTATGGAATCTAATATCTTTAAAGTAGATACTGATACAGTATGGAATGTTTTTCATATGTTTACATATTTGAATTGCGGTTGATGAACTTTATGGTAGTATTCTTGCTCATTGACCTATCATTTTGTTCATTTTGGTCATTATGCTCATGTATCCGCTTTCTCATCCACCTCAGCTCTCAACGGTCAAAGGAGAGAGATGGAATCAACACCACCAGTACCAATGTACATGACGGCTGGACTTGGGCAATTAATAGGAAAACACAACCGTCGAAGAAACACCATCCCACCTCTGCCATAAACAAACAAGAAACCTCCATTAAATAAACCCCAACAGCTCAATCATCACCTTTTACTTCACTAGTTTTCCCACAAACTGGGACAACAAACCATGCTGGAAGTTTTTAAAAGCTATTGACAAGCTGTTAGTGTGTATATTACCGGAAAAGAGAACAAGATGGGGAAACGTTTTGGCTTTTGCAGAGTTTCGGGTATACGGGATAACATTGCTTTTGAGCGAAAACTAAACACGATATGTATAGGCACCCAACAGATTAGATGCAACTTGGCACGTCACCAAAGATAACCCGAATGGCGGTCCCCATCATCTCCACCTATCCGAACCCCATTAGGTGATACTAATCAATCTACGCCTTCCTTTGCCGCAATCCTCGCTAGAACCAAAAACAACCCATCTCACACCCTAAACATTCAACTCAACTACCCTACAAACCCCCACTCACTTCTCGACACACTACATTTTACAAAATTGAAATCCCGTGTTGGTGCTACTAAAACTCACAACTTACTTCTTGACCAAAAACTTGAAGACTTTAGTATCAAATACATGGGGTTAAGAGCGGCCTACACCTCGTCATTAAGTTCAACAACCATGCCGCGGTGGCAAATGCCGTTACCAACAAAGATCTCATCTTACTTAACTCCATGACGCCTTGGAACTGTGAAACCCGCATCGCCAAAATTCTAATACGAGAGTGTAGTATAGACAATTCAACATTACTTATGGCAAGGTCTACATTCTTTCGGAGGTGGTTTGGTCATCCGGATACGAAAATTTTGTTGGTATGTTTGTTTGGTTGGTTTGGTGGTCGCCGCTACGGCTGTTTGGTGTTGATTTGGTGAAGGATTGAATGTTGAGGTGGCAGTGATGGGTTTGGTGGGTAAGTGTAAAAATCGACAGGCATACAGAGTGTTGTGTTGTGTTATGTATTTACAAAAGAAAATTAAACTTAGGTTTTTTTATATATATGAAACCAAAACCATGCAAGTGGCAAAACACCTCAAAATTAAAACATAGATCATAAATTACAAATTGATCATAAATTAAAACATTACTTACTATACGTGTCGTCATTGATTGAATCGTCTTCATCGTCGCTAGAACCAGACTCGCTTTTCTCGACAGAATCTTCGTCGTCGCTTGACCCATTTTCTAAAAGATAGTCGTGAAAACTTCTTTTGCCCTTATTATCCGCCATTTTTCTTCGGTCTTCCCAGTAATCTTCGGTAGAAAGACTGAGCTAAGAAAGGTTTTTAATTGATTTACGGCCTCCAAAGGTTTTGTACGGCCGGAGGTTTAGGGGGTGTTTGGCTATCAACATTAATAGGGGGATTTTGACTATATGTGCTTATCTTGTAAATATTTCATGACATCATACATATCTTATTTCGGGTAAAAATGCTTTTATAGTTGTATATATATTACTTTATAAATCGTTTAAGTACGTGGATATGAACCCGTTACATAGGCGATAAAAGCTAACGTAACAGACACTACTGCTTGTTATTGTTAAATTTAGTATTTATGTATCCTTTTGTGTAATAAAAGGAATGGCTATTACACGTTTAGGTGTATTTTGACAATTTATTGGTGAACTAGCACTATTGTCAAGTTGTCGTTAAATTAAGTCTGCTTTTTATTATTTAAAGAAAAAATTACATGTTAGGTCTGCAGTGATTTCTTCATATTAAGTTTTACCTAAAGTCGTTTAAATTACAAGATACCTATTTTGAAACCTTGCACTCATTTAGTCCCTATTTTGGATGAAGTTAGTGCGGTCAGATTATTATGTTTTCGCTGTTAATCATTAGTTAATAAATTTTGCACCGTTAGTCCTATTTTTTTTAAAATATAGTTTTCCACGAGTTAGTCCCTCAGTTAATAATAGTTATGGCAGATTTTTTTCACGTTTTGTTCGCTTTATCCGTTTAGTTCGTTTATCGTTTCCCCATTTTTTCGCTTTTCGTCCGGTTTTTCACGTTTTATCCCTTTACTTGTTTTTATATGTTTTCACGCTATTTTACGCTTTTGTCCGTTTTATCCGTTTATGTCGTTTTTATCCGTTTTCGGCCGTTTTTCTGATTTTATCATTTTTACGTTTTTTCCGCTTTTTTCGTTTTAATCTGTTTTTATCCGTTTTAGTTCGTTGTTTATTCGTTTTTTTACGTTTTGTCGTTTTTTTTCCGTTTTTTTCGTTTTAGCTTGTAGTTGTTTCTCGTTTTTGTCTGTTTTATCCGCGTTTTTATCCGTTTGGCCCTATTTCGTTTTCTCTGTTTCATCATTTTTCGTTTTTATGTTTATGTTTTGTCCGTTTTTTCCGTTTGCTTACTTTTTTTACGTTTTTGTCTGTTTAAATCCGTTCGTTCGTTGTTTAATTCGTTTTACCTTTTGCATCGATTCGCCAGTTTTATGCGCTTTTGTCCATTTTTCCGGTTTAAATCCGTTTTACGTTTTATCGTTTTAGTTGTTGTTTATCGGGTTTCGCTTTATTTCGCGTTTTGACATTTTCCCATTTTCGCCGGTTTCATCGGTTTTATTGTTTTATCGCCGTTCATTTTATAAGTAAGCGTCAAAAAAACGGGCAACGGATCATGCGCGAAAATGCAGAGATAACTCAGATAAAGAAAGCGGATCAAACGGGAACAAAAACAGTAAAAGGGAATAAAGCGATAAAACAATGGTTTCAGCGCTGAAAAATCGGATGCAAATCGCAGGCGAAAAACAATCGTCAAACATAACGGATAAAAGCAGACTCTAAGCGCAGCAAAACAGCGTAACGACAAAAGCCACAACAAGGATCGGCCGATTAACCGGATAAAACGTCAGGATAAAAGCGGACGAAAAAACGAAAAATGGGGAAACGGATAAAAGAAGTAAACAGTATAAAAACAACGAAAAAAAACGGCAAAAAATAACAGATAACTAATCAGGTGAAAACTAAAAAATAAGGACGAAGTTAACTTGAAACACTAAAACATACAAAACCTTAGCAGATGCGTATCAAATAGGGACTAAATGAGTGCAAGGTTTCAAAATAGGTATCTCGGTGGCGACTTGGACTCTTTGTATGAAAGAGGCAAGCGTGTAATTTTTTCTTATTTAAATAACAAAAAAATAGGATGAGAGAGGTTTATCTCCACTCTCTTCCGTTCATCTTCCACCTGGATTCTAATAACTTGACACGTGTTTACATTAAAGTTTCTCCCCAAAGTTTCTCTCCATTTATATTTCCACTTCCATCTTCCTTTGGACTCAACTGCTTTTAGTATAATTTACCCATCTCCACCTTAGACTCCAATAACTTAATAAGTGTCTACCTTAAAATGTCCTTCTATCTGTTTGATTCCCAGGGGTGTTTATTTTTTCTGCTTAATGCAATGTGAGTCTCACATCAACCAACTTGTGGGGAAGAGATTAAAATTAATGCCTTGAGGATTGATCCTTAGGAAAGAGATCAATAATAGAAGTGTGTAGTATATGGTGGGTAACTCAAACGTGTTTAGGTTTGAGCAGCGAAGATCGTTCAAGCGAGGGAATGATTTTCAACTCATCCAGCGATTATGATTTCAATGGAAAAAGGGATAATTTGATGTTTTCTATTCTAGGGCAAGGGAAGCATAAAAGGAAATTATACGGGTCCTAAATAATCGAATAAAACTAAAATGTAATAAATGAAACGTAAATAAAATGCAACTACGTCTAATCTAAATCCTAAATATGATCTAAAATTATTTTTAAACTAAAAATGCAATTTGAAAATTAACTAAGAATTAAAACTAATTTATATGATTTTTTTTGAATTTATTTGAATTAAAAACTAATTTCTAATTTAAAAATAGAACTAAATAACTAAAAATTATGAAAACAAGTGGGAAAATTATGAAACTATTTTCAAAAAACTAAAATAACTAAAAAGATTTTTCAAAACTAATTTTATATTTTTTACGATGATTTTCTATTTTCTATGAATTAAAAACTATTTAAAATCATTAATTGGCTAAATTAAAATCTGTAGAAATTATTTTTTTGCTTTTTTATATTTATCTTAATCTGATAAAATGAAAAATTATTTTTTTTGAAGTTTTTTTTGATTTATTTGTATTAAAAATAATTAAAAAATCTTAAAAGCGATTTAAAATGAGAAAAATAGTAAACAGATCCAGAAAATTATGAAAAATTCAGGAAAATTCTAAAATTATATTCTAAATTTAGGAAAAATACTAAAACTTATGCTAGTGTGCAATAAATAGGGGCTGTAGTGAAATTTGCTTAAAAATAAGCACTTATAATTAAGCTAAAAGCACCAAATGAGCACCAAGTGAACACAGCAGCTAGATTATATTAAAAATACCTAAAAGCAACTAATTCCAACTAGCCTAAACCTCTAAAAAGCAATCTACAATGATTTGGCTAAATGAATTGATAGAAATTCAACAGCCTAAACCTCCTACTTTAAGCTTATCCAACTGCTTATTGAAAGAGCTTATGTGAAAACAAGAAATGAGGAACTCTAGACAACCAAGCTAAGAACTGCTAACCCAAATTCCAGGTCCTAATGATCTAAATTGAATCAATGCAGTCTGCAGAGTGAGCAGATTCACACTGGTTATCTTTGAGTGTGAGCAGGCAAAACGATAATAGAATGCTTATTTAGTGCTTATAAGGATTCCCAAAATTCCACAAAATCAATTTCAAAAATAGATGGCTGAACTTGAAAATCCCAAAGTTTCAATGATTTTGACTTCAGCTGCTATATGAAAAATCTATAAAGTTATGTGGAAATCCACTTTTGCAACTTTTGACTTTCTAAACAGATTTGCAATTTTTGACTTTCTCCAAATTTGAACTTCCCAAACAGATTGTATAAGTTGTTTTATGATGCAACAAGACCTAAACAAGCTAGTTTAAATGATTCTGAACCTAAAGTGCAACATCTCTCAAACTTACACTAACTTATATGCATAACAGATTAATTTTTTATGTAAATTTGACTATAAGTGTGTGCAGATGCAAAATGAGACTTAAAATGACTAAGTTGTACCTAAATTGGATTAGAGCAACAGATTCTAACCAATAACTAATCCTTTAACCTAGATTAATTGACAGATTCAAACACTACTTATACTAACTGTTTTGCAATTTAACTCTCCTAACTGCTGAACTAGCTTATGCTAACACTAAAACTGAATCAATATAACCTAATAACAGTTTAATGAACAGATAAGAACTAATTCTACCCACAAATTCAAATTCAACAATTTATCAGACTATATCGGTTTATGAGAGAAACAAAACTACAAGTGATCCAACTTATTTGAAGCTTAATCAGAACCAAACTACCCTATTTTAAACGTTCCAATCAAACCGGCTCACGCATCAACCCAAATCCATATCCATACGCTTAACCCAAAATTCTCCAGGTTTGACTTTGGTTGACTGATTTACGAATTTGTGAATTGAGATTGAAATGGAGTTAAACTCATCAAAGCTATAAGAAGCTTAAGTGAGTTTAATGAAACATTAGCTAAGCTTTTGACAAGCTTAAAAAATTTAAGAGTATTTTTTATTTTTCAACTATTTTTTAAGTTTTTTTTATATTTTTGATTATTAATAAAACAAAATTTGAAAACTTTAAGAATAAGCTAAATTTATAAAGAACATTAATAAGCAACAATGAACAATTATAGAAGTTTGAAAATAAGGATTTAAAGTAAAGCGAATTCTATTAAACTTTGGAATTAAGAGTACAAGTACAAAGGCGAAAATTCTTAAACTTAAAACTTAAAATGAAATACAATTATGCTACTGAAAATTAAAAGATATGAAAGGTAAGAAAGGTGTCTTCAACTTGTGATGGAAGGGCCCTTTTATACTTGAGCTTGAGGTCATGGAAGGATCTGGAAACGTGAATTTGTGCTTTCTCAAGTCCTCTTTCAACCTTTGGATTAATTCCCATCAATCATCCATTCATCACGACCCTTGGATCATGTGCACATGCACCTTGGACCAATCAGAGGCCAGGAATGAGAGGAATGACACCAGTTACCAAAGGCATGTGTATCATGTAGGAGTGGCCATATTTACCTCATTTTAGTTAATTTGGCGTGAGTCTAGGGCATTTTAGGGTTATGTGAATCACAGGTAACTCATGAATTGGGGAATATTTTGGCGTAAATGGGAAAAATTATTTTTATTTGTTTGTGAAATTAAATGGGATGACCGGGTTGGATAAATGGTTGGACGTCATGGGTTTTGGGCTTTTGTTATTTAGACTTGGACTTAGGATGTAATTTGGATCCAAAGTATATCATAGGGATTTAAAAGTGTCAAATGAAAATCGGGGACCATGAAAATTCTAAAATGATCAGGGCTCTTGTCAACCTTTAAATAATCCAAGGGCCATATTTGACATTTTGAAACTTGAGGTATATTTTGCCAATTGATGAAAGTTCAGGACCGGATTAGAATTCAAAACTTGATCATATCTTCAAAAATCATCCTCGGAGAGTGAAATCTTCACAAATGCACAATTCTCCTTTCGTTTCGGCTTTAGCACTCTTCTTTCTCTCGTGCTCGGGTTTTGTGCAGTTGGCTTCTTTTGTGCTTTGACATATCAAGCGTCATAAACTCAAGACAAATATTATTAATAAGCGGCTCTTTCTTGGTTATTTTGGGTCAATTTTATAATGAAAAGGGTATGTGTTTATGCATAATCAAGTAAGAGAAATAGTGGTTTAGAAATAAATAATATTAAATAAGTTTGTTGGACTTCTTGCTTAAGGAAAAAGAAACACGCCCTTAGTCCCCAAAATTAAGAACCCTCCCATTATATAATTCCAAAACATTTCATTCATATTCTCTATCTAAAAAAAAACCATTTCATTCAGCTTCGGTATCAACCCCAACTTGCAGTTAAATTTCAAAATGAAACAATTTCCAATTATAGTTTGTTATCAGAGATCGCATTATCAGAGGCAGCATCACCTCAAGGATTCGAAATACTTATCAGCCATAAAGAAAATAAGCCACCGAATACTGCAAAATTTATAGTTTATTATAATTTCTTAACAAAAATTCAAAGCACGCATGTTTCTTTAGAAATAGGTTTTCATTTACTTTATTATCCGGTTAAACTTGGATAACTATTGTGATCATCGTTGAGACTCCTTTTAACATCAAATTCAACTTTTTAAAAGACCTATCTCGGCCATCTTCTTTATCAACTCTAACCAACCATTTATGTTTAAAAGGGAACAATTTTGCAGCCAAACTTTGTTATGCAGTATATAAAGAAACCTGTGTTTTGAATTTCAGCAAGAAGTCTTTATAGACTATATTTTGTGTAGTATTTGGTAGCTTATTTTAATGCTCCCTCGCAATACAAGATGAAATGCTCTTTTTGATATAATGTTTTGTGGATGCAACTTTATTATGGTTAGCCGTATAATAGGAGTGTAGTATTTGTTTTGGCAAACAAAAAAAATATAGAAAAAGAAGAAAAGAAATATAAAACTCACCAAATCGTGCTCTGAATGTCGTTGTGATATTATTAACCAACCTATACAATTTTAGGGTGTATTATCTTTAGAGTGTTGAGATAAATTTGTTGTAGTTGTGATATAATGGCTGATCTTAACTTAGGAAATAATCTAATCTTTCAACTCATAAAATACCGTCGTATACAGACACTCCACAACGAAGCGTAACTTGAAATCCTTGTTGATTGACAAGAACCTGAGTAAATACTTACAAAAACAAATACTCCACTTTAACTCGACCTAATATTGTATCCAATATAAAAGTAATGCTATAACTCTTCAAGTAAAATTGCTATTTCAGATGTTAAGCTACTTTTGAAAAGAATTTTGTACTATTCTAAAGAAGACTTTGACCAAAGTATTTCATCTTCTTCACTTAATTCTGCAGCTATAAAAACGCTACGGCCAATATTTTTTTTCCCTTTTGAGTCTTCATCTTTCCCTTCTTAGTTATTAGTTCCAAGGTGGTTCCTTGAGCGTTTATAAGGTGGTTCCTAAAGAAAACACAATATTACTTATAAAATAAAAAAATCAAGATGGTTGCCAAGTACTATCAGGGCCAGATATGAACCTGTACGGGCTAGTCCACTCCACTGGGCCCATAGTCCATTAGGGGCCTCAAAGTTTTATGACATGTGACCCCAAGTCTAGTCCAGATCATTTTTAATCTCATTTTGAGGAACATGCGAAGCAAATTACATCAAATAAGAAATCCCATAGACATCCTTGTAAAAAGAAGACCATTTAATTTACCTCCACCTATATAATTAAATCATAATCAATATCATCAAGTACCTATCTTAGGAATTACTTTTTGTGCTTCTCTTTTGAACCTTTTATTTGTTCAACTTTTTTGCTTGTAGTATTTACTTATTTTTAATATAGTTTCATCTTCATAGTTAATTGTTAGGACTTGATTATAATTTGATTTGTTTTAAATAACACTGCTACGTTTAGAAATTGATATTATGAATTAAATCATTAAAAAGGTAATGGCTTTGATAACAACTAAAACCTATTGAAAGTTAATTATATGTATATTAAAAACAACTTCATCAAGAATAACAGTATATAGGAAAAACAAATCATGTACATAGGATAAACAAATCATGAGCGTAATTATGTGAAGTTATGACAATTTGATAAAGTTGTTTTAATGTTTTTAACAGTTTCGTAATATTGATGGATTACTATTATACTACGTAAAAGAAAATATTTGACTCCAAGGGGACAAAATTTAGGTACGTGCACAGGGCCTCTCAAGTACACATGATTGTGCCCTGGGTACTATCTAAGTTGTTCTTAGGTCCTCCTCTGCAATCAACTACAACCACAACAAACAAGTTAACAACCACAGTCAACACAACACAATCCCATCTCCATATCAAACAACAAACTTCACTCGAAAATCAAAAGGAACAAGATCTAAGAAGTTGGAACAAAAACACATCACTGATCTTAAACGAAAAAAATAAAAAACTACCGGACACCTTGGATATCAAGATCTTGAATCCGAAAAGAAAATAGGTTACAAGAATCAATCTCTTTTGTGGTTCGGTTTGAGCAGAAAGAAACCATCGGAGTTTCAGTGATGTGATGTATGTGTTTCGATTTAGATAAAGTGAAGGAAGAATTTGGGTTGTTAGCTCGGGGAATGTGTGGTGTGTTTAATGGGGAAATGTGCAAATTTAATTGTGTGGTGGATAATCAGGAGGCCAACAATGAAAAATAGTGCGACAGGGTGAAAAGACGAGTATACCTATCGTGTGTAAGTTACATGTGAAAGTTAAAGAGAAAACCTAATGTGAGTTAGGGTTTTGAAGAGCGTGAGGGCTTGAAAAAAAGCGCGTTGGAGACTCGGGAGGCGTAACCTTAGATCTGAACATCAAATGCGCAACTCGCCCTAACTTTAAGGACTGGCAGTATAATTTACCCTAAATTAAAAATACTTTACAAAGACTTTCTAGCATTCAAAAATATTTATGTAAATGACTAATTAGTTTGTAAAATACAATTCAATATCAATTTGTTAAAATGTTAAATGCAAAAAGACTTTTGATAGTTTAGATGCTTTTAAGATAAGACTAAAAGTAATAAGACCCAATCATTTGGTTGAACTGCCCTCTCCCGTTCGGACACCCCTCTACGAGAACCAAGTGCAATGCACCCCCCCCCCTTCTAAAAAAATAAATAAAATCAATTGTATGGAAAACTATAGGAGGGGTTGAATAGTTTTATCGATTAAAATTTTGTTTTAAAGTATTTAGATCGACTTATGTCAATCTATTTAGATTGTGTGTTGGATATTGATAGATGAACATATAAGTAAGTAATACAAGAGATAAAGAGTAAAGGAGCACAAAACCACGACACGAGTATTTATAGTGGTTCGGCTACAATGACACTTTCCTTGCCCTACTCCTCCCGGGTGCACCCTTTCGAGAGTTTCTAAGCACTACACAACACAAGCTCAAGCATATGGAGAAGCCTTCACAGCGTAGCTTTACTCTTTATCGGTACAAGGCAGACAGAGTTCTTCCACATAGGTAGAACCAAACCTATCACAACGTCGCCTACACTTTATGGACAGGCGGATACCGAGTTCCATGACAAAGGAGGAACTACTACCCAACACTACACCACAACACAACTACCCAAAGGAGACATGATAATGCTACAGCTGCTGCTTAGGGTCAAAACTTCCTTTTTCTTGAGCAAGTTTTATAACACCCTAGGCGATGAACCTAATCGTTGTAGTAGTAATTGAAGATAAGCAGCGGGTATTGATATCGTTCTCTGGGGAATAGGAATGCTAGTGAGAAGTTACTACGCTAAGGTTGGGGTTGAGGAAGATTATTTTTTATCTTTTTTTTTTTTTTTTTTAGAAATTGAAGGTAAAGATCTCGGGGTTTGGATTTGGGGGGTTGGTATTTCTTCCGATTACTCTACTTATCTAATTATCTAATCTAAGGTGTATGTAGTCTATGTCTAATTATTGTGTGTTCGTATGATAGTTTAAAGATGTGTTTACTTAGGTTTTACTACTCCTTATTATCTCCTATTGGTGGTTGAATTGTCACGTCCTTATTCTTAGTTCGCGTTGTGTCTAAGTTGTAGGGTATCGTTTCTCCTAACTCTTTGAACTTACCAAGGGTCTCTTCTACAAACCGCTAGGGATAATAAACTCTTACTCTAAGCACTTTGGATGGTTTAGCTTAAAACTACTCAAGGAGTTATATTCTAAGGTTCACAAAGATTTAATCAAGCATTAAGTACTTGTGAATGACCTATCGCATTACTAGATCATTAACAAACTAAGATACAACCAATCAATATTCAATAATTAAGTTTCATATTCCCTAAGCAAACACACAAGTAAATTAGCGGACATGGAGAACATGCAAGCATACACACAAATAATCAAAGACATAATTGAATTAATGAAGTAAAACACTTATCTTGGTGTAATATAGGGTTTGGAACCTAAAATATCTGAAAACAGCCTTGGTTGGTTTAGGTTTTACTCCAAAGACTACACACCATCTTGAAAATTCGGTTCTATATATAAGATTACACATCACGTGGCGTCGTTATGTTTTGTAGCAGCGCTGCGAGGGCATCATTAGGGTTTTGTCTTGGCGCGTTAGTCTTGCGGTGTCACCTTGTGCTTGTGGCCGCTCCCTCTTCGCGGCGTGTGCGGATTGAATCTAAGCGTCCCGAGTTGCGACTGCCTACTCTTCTATAACTTGACGTCGTCACCAGAAAATAGGAGTTTTGGCGTCCGTCACAAAAATCCTCATACGGCGCGCGTATATAAGGATGTGATAGCGCCGTCACCTTGTATTTTAGCAGCGGAGTGTCTCGATTCTTGACTTTGGCCATTTTCTTGATATCCGCCTTTTCGTCAAATAAGTGCCATTACAACAATTTGCCTTCAAGAGACCTAAAAGGTGAAAAGAGTATTAAGTAACAGATAAAAGTGATCAAATAAGGGCTTAAATGACCCCTCAAAAAGGTACCTTTTAAAACCTTATCAAGACACACTCTTTTTTACAATACTAGAAAGGATATCAACATCCTTTAACCCAAACTAAATAACTTGTACATCGACGCACTATATTGATTGTACACCTTCTGCACCGTTCACTAATGCCTTCAACACGACGTTTCTATGGAGGAGGAAGAACTATCAACAAGATGCTTCAGTGGTCTTGATGATGATGAACTTAACAACTCATGACCTGAGCTTTTTACGTCTTCAAGAGGTGGTGATCTCGCCTTTAAGAGGAACCTAGAGAATCACACAAAGATAAAACTATATAGAATGATCCTTTGGATATGTGGTTAAAGGTTAGAATCAAGAGAAAGTATATATAGAGTGGTTTGAGTAAGACATAAATGACTTGCACTTTTTATAGGCAAATGTGCCTCTTGTCCCCGATTACGCGGATCCCTCACCAAAGGGATTGGCTGGAATTACTTGCTAGGATCCGCTCTTGGTTTAGTCAATTTTGGGTTGCAAACAGGGTTATGGGTTATGGACCATGGGTCGTGAACATTGGATCATGGATACCCAACAAGATGCAATGTACCTAGTCAATGGTTTATGGATCTTGGGTCATGGGTCATGGATCATGGATAATTTCCAACATGACTTCATGCATGATGTCATGCAATGGGTCATGGGTTATGGATCATGCTCCATGGGTATGGGTTATGGACTTTGGTTTTTAACCAAAAAAATTCATTGTACCTAGTAAATGGATCATGGTTCATGGTTCATGGGTCATGGGTTATGGACTTTGGTTTTACCCATTATTTACCCATTACACATATACAAAATACATATACATTTCTATAAGATGTAAACAAACAATATTACTTGTTAGTGTTATATAAAAAATGTCTTTGGTTTTATATAGCTTATTTACTAAACATGTTTTGATGGTTTTAATATGTTTAGTAAAAGTGTGTTAGTAAACTATTGGCTCAAAGCTTTTATGTATTTTATTTATTTCGTTAAAATGATTTTACGTTTGTTATCGACAAAACATTAGAAGATCGTAAAATATAAATAAACGTTTCTATGGTTTATTTGTATTAACAATCTCCCCCTTTTGTTGATGACAAAACATAAGATTTCTTTAAGAAGAAAATAAAATTCATAAAAACTTGAATTGGAGTTTTTACTCTCTTCTTCCCCTTTTTGTCGAAACAAAAAGAGCGTAAAAAAGAAACTAACACATTTTGGAAAATGTTTTTGAGAAAAACTTGTGAAAGGAAAAGGATGAGAGAGAGTTAGAAAAGTAAAAGTAAAGATAAGTAGTAAGATAAGAGAAAGATTCTCGTCTTAGCTCCCCTTGACGTATGCTTCCTTTTGTTGAGGGCGTCAAGTAATTAGGAAGGAGTAAAAGTAAAGATAAGTAGTAAGATGAGAGAAATATTCTCGTCTTAGCTCCCCCTTGATGTATGCTTCCCTTTTTTGAGGGCGTCAAGTAATTAGGAAGGCTAAACGAGTGTATTGCAAGTATTTTTGCAATGGTTTAAACTTTGTGAGATGCTCCCCTTGGAAGTGCTCCCTTTTGATAAGGGCATCAAGTAGTTAGGAAGCCTATGGGAATGTATTGCAAAGTGTTTTTGCAATGCTTTGCTTTGACAAAAAGCTCTCCCTTGTTGAGGGTGTCAAAGTCTTCATGTGTATTTTAAAAATCTACAAAACAAAGGTTAGAAAACAATTATATGGTGCATTGTTTCCTGCAAATGAGCTTCAAATTAGTTCAAATTTTGATTACATTAGGCGGTTTCCGGGATCCTTCATCACGAGGATCCATCTAGGAAAATTATTGGGGCAGTATGCAGGTATAATTGGCAACCTTGATATGAGTAATGACGTAAACGTTATATGAGTAATGACTTAAACGTCCAAATGAGTTATGTATTGTTGCACCAAACATATTAACATAACTATATAGCATACAAACATGTAGTTTCATTTAATAAGATAAGAGAAATGATACACATATCTCTAAAACTAAGAAAAATGATACAAACATGTAGTAAATTTCCTAACAATTCTAAGTTACCCCTAAGACTAGAGAAAATAACACTTGTGCTTGCATTCCTATGTTTTAGGGACGATTAGATTTGTTGACTTCATCAAAACGTTCGAGATATTGATAGAACATGAAGCGTAATTCGTCACGTACTTCATGGACTAACCCTTGGACATGTTGACAATGAAAGCAATCAATGTCATGGATAGGGAATGGTGGTGGTAAGAATGGAGTGGTTTGAGGTGGAAATTTTGAGGAGGAAGGTGGAGGTTCTAAAAAGGATGGAGGGATTTGTGGAGGCAAGTTTGATGAAGTCGGAGGTGGCTCAACTAGGGTGAGTAGTGGTATATATGTGTGGAGAGGTAGGTAAGGAAGTATCTACTTCCATATGGTCCGGGGTTGTTGAGTTTGGTGATTCCTCATAATCCAAAATGGACTATTTAAAGTGAAGGAGGAATAGATATAGGTGCTAGTGTGGTTTCAACACCAAAGTCTTGGTGAGAGGGTTGTTGTGGCATCATTTTCTCAATTGATGAGAATGTCGGCAATGGTGGTGGATGAGAAGGCCTAGGTGGCAAGTCTTCTAAGTTGTAAAGGTTTTGAGATGAAAGTGGTGTGGTGATAGTTCTAGGTACTAGAGTTTCTTTGGTGGAGATAGGAGTGTTTGGTTTAGGCGGTATAGTAGTATTTGGCAAAGGTTGTTTTGTGGAAACAAGCCTTTTGGGAGTTGGTTTGATCAGTAGAGTTGGTTGTGAAGGATTTTTCTAGTGTTTGAGGCTTTGATAGGTGATGACTCGGTTGAGGAGATTTCATGAACCACACGAGCAATTTTCTTGGGAGGTCCTTTGGTTGATGAGTTTGCACTAGGTGCCTTTCTCATGGTGAAATGGTAAGAATGAGAAATGTAAAGAAAAGGTTTTAGCTACTGAGAATGAGTGTTTGAATGGTGATTTGGAAGTACAAACACAAGTGTTTTATAAAGGAAGAAACTTGGCAAGTGAATTAAAGCCTAAACCACTAAAAGTCTTTAAATTGCAATGATTTGCATGCACAAGTCAACTTCTGAGTTTTTACGTCTAGGGTCATTTAAGACAATGTGGAGTGTTTAGATTAATAGAGGGGGTTTGAAATGATTATATCAAGTAAGATTAGTTAGTATGTGCAGACGGTTCTCACGGATCCCTCACTTGAGGGATCTAGCTAGCCTAAAGCTAGGGATCCGGCTCTCAGGAGCCAAGAAAAAGAGTGATGAGGTTCTAATAGGGTCTATCACCTATATATCTTGAGTGATTTAGTCTCCTAAGTTGTCTCAAATGGTATGAGACTTAAATGATCAAGCATAATGAGTGAGGATAACTAATAATGTCTTTTATGGAAAGAAATGGAGTTTTCATGAGTACCAATGAGTGATCAAGTATGACACTAAGAATTTTGAGGGTGTCAAATGATCATAGAGACCAGATGGTGAGCAAAGGAAAATTTAGAAAATTCCTTAAAAATCACAAGAAATGAAAAACTAGTTTTTAGATCATTTTAAGGTAAAGACGACTAAAATCAATTTGCTAGAGCTGAGAGAAATATCAAACTAGATGTTTTGAGATAAAAGGAACAATGTGTGCACATTGGGGTGGAAATATTGTGAGTTTTGAAGTGTCGATAAATCAAAAACACCTTGAATATGATCCTAAGTCATCCATGAGTGAATGTGAGATTAACTGAGCCTAAGGAAAGTTTAAGTGATCCTAATGAAGCATATATAACTATGTTAATACAAATAAGCCGTAAAAACGTTTATTTATATTTTACGATCTTCTAATGTTTTGTCGATAAGAAACGTAAAATCATTTTAACGAAACTAATAAAGTACATAAATAGTTTGAGTTAATAGTTTTCTAACACACTTACGTTTTCACATAAAACACTAAAACAAGCCACAAGTGATTTTATGATACATATGTACAACAACTAGTGTTTACATATTGGGTTAAACATATATATTTAAACTAAGTATACTAAAATGGGTAAATACAAGTATATACTAAATGGGTAAAATACTAGCAAATGGTTTTGACCTGCCCATGGTTTTATATATACCACTTAACCAAGTTCATTGTATCCTTAAGATACATTTACCTAGAAAAGAATGCATGGATCAACCCATAACCCATGACCCATGACCCATAACCAAAAAAAATACCCATGGGCAAGAGAGGCGTACCACGGATCCCTAGCTTTGTGCTAGCGGATCCCTTGGTAGGGATCCATCAGGATCAGAAGCAATAAATTTTCCTCTATAAATAGTGAGCCATCTCTTCATTATTTCTCACCCACTTTTGAATCCCTTTCTACAACACACTTTCCCCACAGGTTAAATCTCTAACCTTAGATCCAAGAGATCTATGTTTGTAGTTTTGTTTTGTGTGATCTTTTTGGGTTCCTCTTAAAAGCTGTCACCCACCTTTGAAGTCGAGCAAGCTCAGTCCATGACACCATGCTTCCTCATCATCAAGACTCTTGGAGTCTTCTTGTTGATGATTCATTTCTTTCTTCAAAGAAGTGTAGTGTTGAAGACATTAGTGAAAGATGTTTCAAGAGTCAAAGGCGAAGATATTAAGTGAAGGGTATCTATCGTCTATAGGATAAAGCACTTGTGGTAGGTGCTTGGAAGTCAAGACAAAGAAGCATTAGTGAAAGGTGCTTAGAAGTCAAGACAAAGAAGCATTAGTGAAAGGTGCTTAGAAGTGAAGATACAAGACATTAGTGAAAGGTGTCTTGTAGATCTAGTCAAAGGAATTAGTGAAAGGTGCCTTAGATGTACATTCGATATTGTGTGTTTTGATGTACAAGATAGACTAGTATTAGATCCAAGGATATTGATATCCTTGATGATGTTGAGTAGATCTCCTTTGGGATTAGTCGTTTGTAGTGTGGTAGTAGTTCCTCCATTGCAATGGAACTAGGTGCTTAGCCTAGTACCTAATAAAGGGTAGGCGACGATGTGAAGGTGTAGTTCACCTAAGGTGTGAAAGAACTAGGTACTTAGCCTAGTACCTTATAAAGGGTAAGCGACGTTGTGTAGGTGTGGTTCACCTTGGAGTGAAAGAACCCGGTTAGCCACCGAAAAAAGAGAGCGACGTTGCTAGAAGGCTCCCGCCATAAGGAGATTGGTGTAGTGATTACTGAACTCTCGAGTGGTGGGGAGTGGAGTAGGGCAAGGCGTGACACCTTGTAGCCAACCACTATAAATACTTGCGTTGTGGTTTTGTGCTTATATCTTTCTTTATCATTATCCAACACACATCCAAATAGATTGACATAAGTCGATCTAAATAGATTAAAATAAAGTTTTAATTGGTAAAACTATTCAACCCCCCCTTCTAGTTTTCCACAAATGGCATCGAGCTTCTACCAAGGTTCTTGAAGTATATTGTATTTTAAAAACTTGATACGATCCATGGTTAATTGAAAACTACAAAGAAGGTTTTTCATAAAAGCAAACACCATGTTTTTTTTCCTTCAAAACTATATGTTTGAATGTTGAAGTAGATAACAACATTTTTTTTCTTTTTCTTTTTTTATTTAATTGCACTAATCTTCTTTGTCATGTTGATTAGTCAAAGCTCATACCCACCAAGCTTTAGGAGTAGCTTGGTAACAAGAATACCTTCTTTAATAAGGTATCTTAATCGAAGGACGGGAATCGCCTAAGTGACATTTGTTGTGTCATTTGTAAAGACACCCTAGAGGTATGATTCTCCTTTTATTGTGCTTGATAATTAAATATACCTATTTAGGTATTTATATGATTATCCTCTTTGTTATACATGTTTTTATGGAAGCTTCGTTAGGAAGCCTTTTTCTTACAATACGTGTTATATTTCTCATCTATGGTCATAGTATATAAAACTTATGGTTTATTTCTTTTCAATCCAATAATAAAACAAAACACGAATTTCAAAAATTCTCCCTTCCCTATTTATAATCCCACCGTCGGCCACTCCCCCAAAAACCCTCACTTTTTCAAAATCTTCTAATTTCAAAAATTTCCTTTCATTCAAAAATTTCATCTTCATTATCACTCCATCTCAACCGAAACCAAGAAATATCTGTCTTCAACATGGTTTACATCGCACTCGTGCTCATTGCCATAACACTCATCGCACTTGTGTTCCCTATGATGAAGTTCACATACGGAGACATTTACTTTGTGTTGTTAATCTACATTGGGATCATATACCCAATCCTTTGTATCATCCTTAGTCTTGAAATGCAATATTATTAATAATCTAGTTTATCTAGGTTGTTGTTATCATAATGTGTTTTTTCACTTATTTTGTTCTATATGTTTTATATTCTTTTGTGATACATTAGAAGTCATGTATGCATGCTAAAAGAAAATGTAGGTTAAAACATATATCGTGGTATAAAAAATGTAAAACCTATGTTTTATCAAATTTGCTTCTACTACATCCCACGAATCCGAAGTTATACTAGCCGGATCCTTTTGAAAAGGAACCGAGATCCGTCTCTTCGAAAACAGCTTTTAATGCTAATCAAAAACCTCTTTTCTTCTAAGAGTAATACTCTACTTGTATGTCAAAACCATAAGTGAGTTAAGTGTATTTCTTGTTAAAAAACCATTGTTAATAAAAATCTAGTAAAAACATTAGATTATCACAAGTTGACCACAAATACCTCCCTTTATTAACTTGTCAATTCTATAGGTTCAACTATGTCGCATGAATATGAGTTTGATTTTCACTCACTAGCGTCTACACTCTGAACATCTCTCTCGAACCCAACACACCGGCAATCATGTCTCGTGGGTTCAATAATCTCGAAACCCGTCACTTCCACGAAGGACGTATTGTAGACACCTCTCTACAAAGAAGGTATCAATACCTCCTTTTCGGCCATAGGACTAGAATGTCTTCTTGAAATCAACGAGAAGATATGTCCAAGGTTCATAATGGAATTCTTTTGTCAAGTCGAACTCGTCAGAATTGAGGATCGCTCTATCTCTTTGGTTTTATATCAAAACCAAAAGTTCACTCTAACCCTTGGGCATTTTGCTCACATCCTCCGGATTCCAAATCATGGACAATGTGCCTTCACTGAATATTGGTCTCTTGATTCTCTCTTCAACTTTCGTGAAGAAAATAGTCCATATTGTTCACACATACCCTCTCCGGAAGATTTAAATCGCATAATATGCAAACCTCGACCATATCACTCTGATCCAAACATTATCTTTAGGGATATCCGGAAGAGTACAAGCCTCTTGCACTCATCCTACGACAAAATGTTTGGAATCTTAGGGGAAATCGAGAAATCCTTCCCGCTTGTTGTGCTCACATGTTGTAATGTTTGCTAACACAACAACCATACAATCTGCCTACTTCTTCAAGGCGAATTGCAAATCTTCAAGGCTCCAAGAATAAACTCATCCCTTATGGAATGTTCTTGACACGCTGCTATCATAATGTTATGCACTTCCATCCTCAATTTCAAAGTCATTGTAATGTTGTGAACAAGATCATGGAACCGCTAAACATATCCCTCATGAAGACTTTCTTCATTCTTGATTCCACCAACACTCATCAATCACATAATGATCCTCCTAGAAAAAACACTCAAGGAAACTAGTAGTATTCTAAAATAGGATCAATTCTCTTGTACTCGTGCTTTATCAATGTAAACCAATTTCTTTCATGAAATAAAACATCTTACATTTGATATCTTAGTATTAGAACTCTTTTTAGACTATCCTTGAGATATAAATTGTCAAGATCATTGCATACCTTTAGTAAAGGTCCCGCCGAAAGCGTGAGATGGGCGGATCCCAAAGATTGTAAGACGGATCCCTACACTAGGGAACCATGGGATCCGAAAACGAAAATCAATTGCAAGCATTATATTTCAAACATATCCTTAGAACATCTCACTAAGCTAAACATAGGGTCTTAAGGCAGATTAAGTCCTTATCAAGATAGGTTGATCTCTCCTACTCATTCTAACTCAAATAGATCACACTCTAAGACGCCTGTAGATCTACCGTTTGGTTTATCCATTACTCTTCCGCTCTTAAACTCACACCTCATTTTCTACTTGATCCCTCACATCTAGTCTTAGAAATCTTTCAATTATGGCAAAATTGATCATAAATCATCCTCACCTCCAAGTTGATCAAAGTTGATCAAAATCTAGTTTTCTCATCTCAAAGCTTCTAGGATATTTTCCAAAACACTATCCTAAGACACAACCTGATCTCTAGGATCATTTAGCTTCAATTGACACTCTAAATCTTTAGTGTCATTCTTGCTCATCCATTGGTACTCTTGAAAGTTCCAAATCCTTCCATAAATGACAATCATTAGCTACATCATTTATTACCTTCAAGTACTCAAACATCCCTTCATTTAAAACACTTAGGAGGACTGAAACACTCAAGATGATATAGGTCTTAGATCTTAGAAACATCATTTCCACTCTTTCATAGCTGCTGAGAGCCGGATCCCTAGGATTAGCCTAGACGGATCCCTCCGAGGAGGGAACCGTGGGATCCGGATGACAGTTTATGTCAAATCTTGCAAAAACAATCATTTCAACTTATCTTCCTAACTCAAACACTCCATCTCATCTTAAATGAGTTCCTAGAACAGTGCAAAATCTGAAGTTGACTCTTGTGCATGTTAATCATCACATTTCAATGAATTCTAGTGGCTTAAGGCTTAAATGCACTTGCCAAATCTCTTAGTTTATAAACCACCTTGTTAGGACTTCCATAGTCATCACTCTCATCCTAACTTTCAGCTCTTTCAACCTCTTGAAATCATCTCATCATGAGGAAAACCCCAAGTAGTAACTTATCCACCAAAGAACCACCCATGAAAAGAGCTCGTGTTATACACGAAATTTCTTCAACCGAATCATCTCAGGTCAAGCCAACAAATGATAGAATCCTTCATCATCCAATCAAACCAATTCCTAAAAGGATAGTACCCACAAAACTACCTTTGCCAAATACCACCATACCTCCTAGGCCAAACAATATCATCCCCACTATCATCACCACACCTCTACAATTTAGAGGACTTGCCTCCTAGGCCGTCTCATCTGCTTCCACCAACAACATTCTCCTCATTAGGAGGAATAATGGTTCAAAATCAAGGTTTTGAGTCAACACTTGCTTCGGCTTCCTTCTCGGCGTTTTCATCATATAATCCCATTTGGATTATGACAAATCATCAAAGTCAACCACCCGACCATATGGAAGTTGACACTTCTCTACCACCACCATCATTCTTGGTTGAGTCATTCTTAAATGCACCTCCACCAATCCCTCCATCGCTTGAAGCTCCATTAAGCACCTCACTTGATCCCTTCGCGATCAAGCCATTTCATTTCCTCCACCACCACTACCTAGCCATGACAAAGATTGCTATCATTGTCAACATGTTGAAAGTTTGATACATGAAGTAGGATAAGACCAATGTTTCATGTTCTATCATCTCCTTGAACGTTTTGACGAGATTAAACCTAAACAAAACTTGAGCTAGAAGATTATAGTGGTGTCTTAGCTTCAAGCGTTAGGTGATCTAGAAATTCCTAGTCATGTATTGTCTATTTTCTTGTTTTTTCGAGTCATGTATATCATAACTCTTGTTTATTAAATGGAATTACATGCTACTTGCTATATTTCTGAGTATGTGAGTATACTATATAATCCATATCTCTTTACGGTATTAACATTTCTTGTTATACCAACTTGCCGACTTTATTTATCGGACGGATCCCTCAGATTGCCTAGACGGATCCCTACTAGGAGGGAACCGTGGGATCCGTGAGACATAAATATTTCTTTCTTCTAACTTGAATCACATTTGCAGGAAATTGTTAATTATACTTGATTTCTAACCTTTGTTTTGTAGTTATTCAATTTACATATGAAGACTTTGACATCCTAAAGCTAGGGGAGCTTTATGTCAAAGCAATACATTGCAAATTACTTGCAATACTAGGTTTACATTTCGTGACATCCCTTTACAATAATCAAGGGGGAGCTATTCGTCTCGAGATCTATATTTGCAAACTTATTTGCAAACAAACTAGATTAGTATCATTTACATGACGCCTTTACATAGGGATGGACTCGTCAAGGGGGAGTAAAAGACGAGATCCTTTTCCGCTATTTGCTCTCTATTCCTTTTTACTTTTTCCTTCACATGTTTTTCTTAAAAACAATGTGTTGCCTTCTTTCAAACACTTTTTGTTTCACAAAAAGAGAGAAGAAAGTAAAACTACAAATTCAAATTTCTACAATTTTAGTTTTTCCTTAAAATAATTTTATGTTTTGTCATCAACAAAAAAGGGGAGATTGTTAATACAAATAAGCCGTTAAAACGTTTATTTATATTTTACGATCTTCTAATGTTTTGTCGATAACAAACGTAAAATAATTTTAACGAAACTAATAAAGTACGTAAATAGTTTGAGTTAATAGTTTTCTAACACACTTACGTTTTCACATAAACCACTAAAACAAGCCTAAGTGATTTTATGATTTAGATACATATGTACAACAACTAGTGTTTACATATTGGGTTAAACATATACTTAAACTAAGTATACTAAAATGGGTAAATACAAGTATATACTAAATGGGTAAATACTAGCAAATGGTTTTGACCCACAACCCATGGTTTTATATATACCACTTAACCAAGTTCATTGTATCCTTAAGATACATTGTACCTAGAAAGAAAACCATGGATCAACCCATAACCCTTGACCCATGACCCATAACCAAAAATACCCATGGGCAAAGAGGAGCGTATCACGGATCCCTAGCTTTGTGCTAGCCGGATCCCTTGTGGTAGGGATCCGTGGGATCCAGAGGATTTTTCCTCTATAAATAGTGAGCCATCTATTCATTATTTTTCACCCCTTTTGAATCCCTTTCTAACACACTTTCCCCCCTGAGTTAAATCTCACTAACCTTAGATCCAAGAGATCTATGTTTGTAGTTTTGTTTTTGTGTGATCTTTTAGGTTCCTCTTAAAGGGAAGATCACCACCTTTGAAGTCGAGCAAGCTCAAGTCCATGAGTTGCCATGCTTCCTCATCATCAAGGCTACTGAAGTCTTCTTGTTGATGATTCCTTTCTTTCTTCAAAGAAGTGTAGTGTTGAAGACATTAGTGAAAGATGTCTCAAGAGTCAAGACGAAGATATTAGTGAAGGGTATCTATCGCCTATAGGATAAAAGGCGTGGTAGGTGCTTGGAAGTCAAGACAAAGAAGCATTAGTGAAAGGTGCTTAGAAGTCAAGACAAAGAAGCATTAGTGAAAGGTGCTTAGAAGTGAAGACACAAGACATTAGTGAAAGGTGTCTTGTAGATCTAGTCAAAGGCATTAGTGAAAGGTGCCTTAGATGTACATTCGATATGGTGTGTTTCGATGTACAAGATAGACTAGTATTAGATCCACGTATATTGATATCCTTGATGAAGTTGTAAAGGAGTAGATCTCCTTTGGGATTAGTCGTTGGTGTAGTGTGGTAGTAGTTCCTCCATTGCAATGGAACTAGGTACTTAGCCTAGTACCTAATAAAGGGTAGGCGACGTTGTGAAGGTGTAGTTCACCTAAGGTGTGAAAGAACTAGGTACTTAGCCTAGTATCTTATAAAGGGTAGGCTTATTGTGTAGGTGTGGTTCACCTTGGAGTGAAAGAACCCGGTGGTTAGCCTAGTACCGGAAAAAGAGTAGGCGACGTTGTGAAGGCTTCTCCGCCATAAGGAGATTGGTGTAGTGATTACGAACTCTCGAGTAGGTGACTCGGAGAGTAGAGTAGGGCAAGGAAGGTGACCTTGTAGCCGAACCACTATAAATACTTGCGTTGTGGTCTTGTGTTTCTTACTCTTATCTTTTCATTACTCACCTTTATATGTTTGTTTATCAACATCCAACACACACATCTAAATAGATTGACATAAGTCGATCTAAATAGATTAAAATGAAGTTTTAATTGGTAAAACTATTCAACCCCCCATTCTAGTTTTCCTCAAACTAGTTCAATAATGTCTGGAAGGTTGGATTGATGTAAGAAAGCAAAATGATAACTTCTGTTTACCCGGATCCCACTGATCCTTCACTTGAGGGATCCGACTAGTTATAGCCCAGGGATCCTGCATATGGGACAGATTTCTTAACAGTGAGTGTGCATTATTTTGCTCTAGGTATTGAATTTAAAAACTAATGATCTCCACAGTAAGCACACATGTATACACATAATAAATAGTAAGTATAGCATGCCAAATGGTCAAGTTAATGATCAACAAACACATAGACGTGATCATGTTACATTGGTGAATTAAGATAAAGCTTAATGATTGATACTCTAAAGGAAAACTTTTATTATTTGTTGCTTGATGGATCGTCAAGTGGGTTGTGAGGAGTCGATGATTCAGGAGTGAAGAATGAAGTGATGAGAGATGCATTCAGAGGTTCCATAATTTTATTCACAAGTGAATATTGAGGGCTTTGAAATTGTGGATGATAGTACATGACTTGATGATAGAGGCGTGTCAAGAACATCCCATAAGGTATTAGTTTGTTCTTGTTGTCTTGGAGGTTTACAATCTTCTGAAGAAGTAAGCGAGGTTGTATGGTTGTTGAGTTAGAGACAAGAATCATGTGAGCAACATGCGGAAAAATCTCAATTTTTCTGAAGACTCCAAACATTTTCACGTAGGATGACATCAAGAGATTTAAGATCATCCCAGAGTTCACGTCTATGAATTATGTTTGGATTTGAGTAGATGAAATGTTGAGGAGTGCATAGAAAGCGAGTTATTTCTTGAGGATAGGGTATGTATGAACAGTATGGATTGTTTTCTTCATGATAGTTAAAGAGAGAATTAAGGGACCAATCTTCAGTGAAAGCACATTGTCCATAGTTTGGAATTCGGAGAATGTGAGAAAATTGCTCAAGAGTCAAAACAAACTTTTGGTTTTTGATCCAAAACCATAGTGATAGAGAACGATCCTCATTACGAACGATTTTGACCTGATGCAAGAATTCCAAAATAAACGACGGACAAATTTTCTCGTTGATCCCGAGAAGACCTTCTAGTCCTATGGTGCGGAATAAGGTATTGATACCTTATTGGAAGATTAGAGGTGAGTCAACAACACGTCCTTCATGAAAGAACGAGTTTCAAGATTATTGAGCCCACAAACATGATTGCCAGGGGTTTTAGGTTCAAGAGATATGTTTGGAATGTAGACATAAGTGAGTTGATGATCGAAGTCATACTCATGGGACATGATGAGATCTATAGGCATGAAACGAACATTTTACATGAGTATGTTAGTACATAGTAAAACTTCGAGAATGAGAGTGTTTTGGTTGGTGATACCTTTAAGTATTTTAATCATAGTTTTGAGTTATGGTAAAGCGATAGGATTTCCTAACGTTTTTATTGTCTATTAACAATGACACTCCTATACTTTAACTTACTCCTTTTTGACATTTTAGTGAGGTTTTCCTTTTATAGTAAGCTTTCATGAAATGATTTGTATGTTGTTTGCATGAGTTTCTGTCATCAGTTCCTCCGGTTCTACCAGTTCCCTTTTAAAAGGGATCCGGCCAGTTAAAAATCAGGGATTCGGGAGATCTGCAGGTTTGACAGAAATTTGTTTTGACGTAGGATCTATTTTTACAACTCATATGTTACAAAGTGAAATATGTTTTAGCTAATGTAAATTCTTGAACATACATTAATTTTTTCAAACTTGTTGAGGTTTTGAATGTGCGAACAAAAACCAAATAACACATTATGCGAGAATGAAACGAGAAAACTATGACATCGTTTATATTTCATTTCAATGCTTAAGCAATACAAAAGATCGGATAGATGATACAAATGTAAATCAATAGAACAAAGAACATGTCTCCATGCGAGATATTGATCATGGGATACACGAGAGCGATGAGCGAGACGATGATGATCACGAGGGCGATGTAAACCATGATGACGAAGATCTTCCTTGGTTTGGATTTCTCGAAATGAGATGATGAAGAAGATGAATTTTTTGAGTGTGTGAAATTTTTGAAAGTGGAAGAGTTGAAAAATGGGATTTGTTGGTGAGGGGTTTAACAATCGGAGGGATTTTTATGGGGAAAGAGGAATTTTTGAGATTTGTATTTTGTTTTATTTTTATTTAGAAAGATTTGATTTATAGAGATTAGGTTTAGCCAACACATATTGATATACCTAGGTTTAGACGGACGATGACACGTATGCACAAAGTTTTTCTAATGAAGCCACGTATATCATATAAATATGTTTTTAGATATTTATATAAATGAGCAAAAAAATATAAACACATAATTTTCCATTTAGTGACATGCAAGCATACACATGATTTACTAATATTACTTAGAGATAAGTCTTATGAAAGTCATACCTCTATTGCAATTTGAGTGTCCCTTTTTGACGAGTTTTATCAACAGACAACTCCGGTTTCTTCGAGATCTACTTGGTAATACATTTAGACAACTTTTTTGAGAAAGTTATCTTATTACCAAAGAATCTTGATGGTTTGCTTATTTTGAGATTAACTAAACAAAACGACAAGAGAGGTTAGTGCATTTTGTAAGACAAAATAAAATGTAAGAAAAGAAAATAATTACTGTTATCATCTAATCAAAACCTAACAAAAATATTCTTGAAACATACTTTTTGTTTGTAGAAAATTTTCTTCTTTGTAGTTTTCAAACATACACATATCGTATCAAGTTTTTAAAGTAAAATATACTCTAAGAAACTTGGTAACGAAGCTCTGGTACCAATTGTGGAAAACTAGAAGGGGGTTGAATAGTTTTACCGAATAAAACTTTGTTTTAAGGTATTTAGATCGACTTGTGTCAATCTATTTAGATTGTGTCTTGGATATTGTTAGAGGAACACATAATTAAGTAATCCAAGAGATAAAGAGTAAAGGAACACAAAACCTCGACATAAGTATTTGTAGTGGTTCGGCTACAAGGACACCTTCCTTGCCCTAATCCACCCCCGAGTACCCCACTCGAGAGTTTCTAAGCACTACACAACACAAGATCCTTAATGTAGCGGAGAAGCCTTCACAACATTGCCTAGTCTTTATCCGGTACAAGGCTACACACCGAGTTCTTCCACGAGGTAGAACCAAACCTATTCAATGTCGCTTACACTTTATCTGGTACAAGGCTAGATACCGAGTTCAATTACAAAGGAGGAACTACTACCCAACACTACACCACAACACAACTACCCAAAGGAGACACACTCCTTTTTACAATGCTAGAAAGGATATCAACATCCTTTAACCTAAACTACACAACTTGTACATAAACGCACTATATCGATTGTACACCTTCGAAACCGTTTACTAATGCCTTCAACACGACACTTCTATGGAGGGAGGAAAGAACTATCAACAGGATGCACTTCAGTGGTCTTGATGATGACGAAGCTTAGCAACTCATGACCTTGAGCTTACACGTCTTCAAGAGGTGATGATCTCGCCTTTAAGAGGAACCTAAAGAATCACACAAAGATAAAACTATATAGAATGATCCTTTGGATCTGTGGTTAGACAGGTTGGAATACTGAGAGAAAGTATATATGAAAGTGGTGTGAGAAAGAGAGAAAAGGCTCACTATTTATAGGCAAAATGTGCCTATTGTCCGATGGTTCTGGCGGATCCCTCACCAAAGGGATCCGGCTAGTGAAAATGCTGGGATCTAGCTACTGGGTCAGTTTAGTCCGGATTTTGGGTTGCAAACCGGGTTATGGGTTATGGACCATGGGTCATGAACATTGGATTATTAATACTCAACAAGATACAATGTACCTAGTCAATGTTTTATGGATCTTGGGTCATGGGTCATGGACCATGGATAATATCCAACATGACTTCATGCATGATGTCATGCAATGGGTCATGGGTTATGGATCATGCTCCATGGGTATGGGTTATGGACTTTGGTTTTTACCCAATAATATTTATTGTACCTAGTCATTGATAACATCAAATAGTTCTGAATATTAAGTGTCAATTTCCCCCGATTATGCTCGTTATTTATATCATTTACATGGATTTACGCTTGTTTTCCATTGTTTTCCACTTTCAGGTAAATTACGAGCATTGGAGCAAAAGAGACGCGGAAATGGAAACATTATTAAAGATTTATTACAGTATGCCTATTTTGAAGAAGTTCCGGCGTAACTCTCTCTCACATTACGCCGTAACTATTGCGTGACTCAGAATACCAACTTATCAAGAGGTTACGGCGTAATTCTTCCCAAAGGTTACGACGTAACTCCATTAGGTCAAAAGAGGTTCCACGCTGATACTTACCGTAACTCATGCATCACTACTTACGTAACCGAAGTTTATTGAAGACTACGGCGTTACCACTAATAAGGTTACTGCCGTAACTAGTAGATCTAGTTTTACGAAGAAATATAAGGTTACTGCGTAACTCCTTTATTGGTTACGCCGTAACCTGGACTGCCTATGAATACCCCACGAATTCCAACATTTCTAAGCATCCCATTCCACACACAACACTCTGAGAACGTGGGAAAAAGCTCAAGGCAGGTCTAAGGGAGCATACGGAGTTGTTTCCAAGGGAGAAGTCACTCCATTACGATAAGCTTTAGCATTTTATATTTATTTTACTTTCAATTCATGTATTTCGTACCTTTGAATATTGAATTGATTTTCATGATTAATATAAGCGGCTAAGAACCCTTTGGTTATAGCCTAGTTATGATTCCTTAATTGTTTTGTTTGCGTTTACCTTTACTTCCGTAAAATTATTTCTAAGTGTATGCATGCATAGTTCTTTGGTAGTCACCCTTGATTCGGTAGTTTTGAATAGCGATAGAGGCCAATTGCCTAGGAGATATGACAAACTGACCCTAGGTGAGCGGACTGAGACGGAAAGGGTAAGATATGACCAAGCAAGAGCCTTTCTACTTGTGCGATTTGACCAACTGATCACCTATCGTTTGGATGAACTTAAGAATTGGGGTGTAGTGTCTAAGTTCCTAATGGCCGGGCACTCACTATTTTGAATCTAGCATGTAGCAGCTTAATGACTTGGCTTAAGGGACCAGAACAACAGGACTTATGACGGTGCACCGATTTCTCGGTAGCATCTTTGTTGATAGGTTAGAGGGAATTGACCAAATGTTGTCCCTCTCGAATTTGACCCCACCAAGTAATTAGAAGTAGGTAGACGAGACATAACTAGCTAGGAGGATTGACTAGGTTAGCACCACTATTCCTCTATAGATTTCCCTTTATCCATTTATCGCTTTATTTCATTTCTGCATTAGTAGTTTAATTAATTAAATCCCTATCGAAACCATTTTTATTCCGTGACAATTAGACTTAGTAATTATCCGACACACATAGCTCTTGGGACGACCTCGGCTTTACCATTTACTACACTACACACGACCGGGTACACTGCCCGTTAGTGCACTAGTGTAGATCATAGGTATAGCGAGACACTATAAATATTAAGACCTGGTCAAGAAACCCTGCATCAAGTTTTTGGCCAAGTTCGGGAGTTATATAAGGATTGATATTAAGTCTTTCATTTCATTTTTAAACTTTTCTCATGATCATATTTCAAGTTTTCATGTACCATGGAAGCTGTTAACATCGATAACCTCAGTCTTGAGGAATATTTGGCATTGACAAGAGAAGAACAAGGCCGTGGATTGTTAGGCCGTCATTGCGTAAGATGCTCAATTAAATCAAACCTCAATTCATGAGGGAATTGCGCGTTCCTTCTTTGGAAGCATCACCGATGATGCCCATGAACAAGTAGACAATGTCGAATACATTGTCAGCCTATTCAAAATCCCCCGAGTCTCACACGATGCTATAATGCTACGAGTATTCCCTATTTCTCTTACGGAGCCGCAAAAGATGGGTCGATCGATTACCTGCAGGGGACCAACACTTGGCCTATCTTAAAAAAATATTTCATTCAGAGATATTGTCCTCCATCAAAGACGGCTAAGCAAATGGAAGAAAATTCATAACTTCAAGCAAGAGGGTGATGAAACGTTATACCAAGCTTGGGAAAGATACAACTAATTGTTATACAAGTGCCCTACTCATGATCTCAACACCAACAAAAGTGAACGCTTCTACAAGGGATAACATCTCTTCAAGACAAATGATTGATTCTCAAGGGCCGATTCCTAGTATGACACCCACTATGGCTTTGGAAACTATTCAAGAAATGGCAGACCACTCTCACAAATGGCACAATGGAGGAAGCAATAGATGTAAGAATGATGATATTGAGGGCCTTGCAGTGATAAACAACAAATTAGAAAGCCTTGGAAGAGAAATGAAGAAGCTCAAAGAAAATGTGCATTCCATTCAAGTTGAGCGAGATGGGACTCGTCCTTCTAAAGAATGTTCCTCCAATGAAGAAGTTAAAAGGATCAGAGAAGTGAACTATGGAAAATAATTCCCTTTCACCACAATAATTACGGACCTAGGTAGCGTGAAAAACCCGTTTTTTACACTAGAATCAACAATAATCCTCCTAAACCTAGCCTTGAAGAAATAATGCACCCAACACAGAAGAATCTCAAAAAAAGGAGATAGACTCAAGGAATGGATGGTCAAAGTAAAGGAGGACACCAATATGAACCTACGTAACCAAGATGTTGCAATTAAGAATCTCGAAACACAAATTGGCTAAGAACCTTGAAACAAGTAATGCTAAAGCCACTTCCGCAAGGCCATTTGGCGCAAGATAAAGCAAAAAGGAGCAATGCACATCCTCTATCACTAATGATCTCTCCGGGATTAACTACCTAAAAGAGGATGATAAAGCGAAGACGACGAAGCCTCGCCAAGCCAACTTCCCAAAAGTCGCAATACCAGAAAGTTTCTTCTCCCTTGCACTATTGGTAACATTAAGATTCCCACATTAGCTGATTTAGGGGCCGGGGTTAACCTTATCTCTACCACTTTATTTGAAAAATCAAACTTACCAATTTAAAAGAAACAACTATTATGATTGAAATGGCTGATTCCTCTAAGGCTTTACCGAGGGAAATTGTGAACAATGTGCTTTTAAAAATTGGAAAAATTTTCTTCCCACCATTTTGTAGTTATTGACATGGGAAAGCGGAGGCTTACAAATTGTTGGAAGACCTTTTCACTGAAGGCTTTTAATTTAGGTTTGAACAAATTGAATAACCATATGAACAGTGAAGCAATTTTAATAATGTTGTTAATGTTCAATCGCTAAATCCCACTCTACACTCTAAACCTATTAATGGTAATCGTAAAGAGAGTATTGATCATTATAAGCAGAAACAATATGAAATTGTTCAAAGCATTGAGGAAACTCTGAATCCAAACAAACATTTTTGCAACTCGATGTCAACCAAAGAAAGCGAATCAAGATGCCACCGCACTCAGTCCCTAAAAATGTGAAAGAAAAGCGGATGAATGGATTTACCCTCATAAGGGAGAGAAACATGATGTTGAATTAGCATTGGAAGATTGGTACAAATTAAAACTTGGAAGCTCGAAATTCATTAAGGAACGGTTAAGTGATGGGTGCAATCATCTCATCGACACCATAGGAGGTACAAGATCCAACATCGCGATATCGAGAGTATTATTACTAAAGATGATGACCGAAGAAAATCATGTGATAAATGGCTTTCACATAAGTTGGGAACAATTGGACTCAATCATTCTACAAGGAAAAAAAGGCTTGATAATTGGATGAATGAATACCAACGAATGATGGAAGTGGGGCAAGTTCAAAAGCCCATAGGATAGAGCCTCTGAAGTCTAACTTATTGTTTTATTTCCTTTCGTTGGGTTTTGTGTTTTCTAACCATTTTGCGGGAAACGAGGAAGTTATTACCGCTGTTGAATTTCAACAGTTACGAACTTATCTTGATGATTATGCCAACATTTTAGGCAGAATTCTTGCGCATTACCAATTACGCGTAATACCATCTCTCGGTTACACAGTAACTACTCGCTGATGTACCATACAGGTTTTGCAAGTTACGCGTAACTCTCTCAGTAGTTTTACGTAATTAATTCTCTTTTAATTCTTTCATTTTAAAACACATTGACCTTGTATTAGTTTTAAATGAACGCTTGTGGTGTGTTCCCTATAAACCCTCACGAGACTTCACTCGTCCACTTGGGACACCAAGTGGTTTAAAAGCTTGTTGCATACACTAAATGCAACCGTGATTCCTACCGAAGAGTTAGGTTTTTTCATTTTATTTTTTCTTTTTAGTATTATGCTTGTCGGTATTGTGATTTCAGGGATTGAAGTTTGTTCTTGACGCTTAAACGAAGGCGGTTTTCTCGTGGGCCTTCTTCTTTTGGAGCAAAGGGGAAGTTCTCGCTCTAATTCTACCTTTGTCTTCACCTTTATTTTAATGCCTAGTACAAAAGGGACTTTGTACAATTCAGTAGGGACGGAGTAGAATTATCTCTTGAACTTTATTTAGCCCTCATTTTTCTAGTTTATTTTGAAAAATTATGCCATTTTTAAAATTTTGACATGTTTTTCCGAACCTAACTAGATTAGACCTTAGCCGAGCACATACAACCCTTGACATTACATGGTGAGATTAGCCTTATCCGTTTCCAATATTTTACCCAAAATCCACAAAATTATGAGTGTGCTGGTAGCTTGTAAACTTTAGAACTTGGCCTTTGCATCATTTTGAGACCATATAATGGTATGTTGAGTTAGCTCGATGTATTTGGACTTTTCACTTTTAGAAGGCAATATTATAGGATTATCACCCAAACAGCCTACCATTGTGAGTCTATCGATTAGTCACCTCGACTTTTCGACACCCATGTAAAACCCTTCTGCTGCACTCCCTTTAGTGCAAGATACCCCTAGATACACCCTTCGAAAGCCATTCCTTTCATTTTGTCAACCCAATATATTGTTTCGTTACACCTATACACCTTAGCCTACCCAGTAGTCTTTATTTGTGATTAGGAAGTCATCATTTGCCTAAGTTCAAGGTTCGAGTGAAAAGGTTTGGAAATCACGCCATCATTTACATTTATGATCATTGAAGACCCTCAATTCCATTGTTCATCTCAAGTGGGGGGGGGGTGTTATGTTATTATGTTATGTTGAAAAAAAATAGTTGATTGAGTTATGATATTGTAAAGTGCGATGTTATAAGCATTGTAGTATGAGCTTTATTGATTAGTATCGAGGAGGCCACCTCGGTCACATTTAAATATTGGAGTTTGGTAGTTTTGCCGACAGAAGAAGAAAAGGTAGTGTGCCCATCACGACGCCCTCTAATGACACATCTACCTTGCATTTCATGATCCGGTCTCTAGACTTCTAAACTTGAACTTTGTGCGGTAAGTGGTGATGACTTGGTTATAGATTTAGACTACCTGCTTGTTTTCATTTTACACCAATTATATATCCCATGTCTTATCCTACCCTTTAGTCATGAAGCGTGTCTAGGTGATGCAGTGAGCAATCTTTGGTGTCTTGGCCATGGATTTGGTCATGTATCATTGATTTTGTCCACTTAGGCGTGACATGTTAGTAATGACGAGTCACCCCTTAACCTTTGTCGTGTCTACCCATATTGCCTTCGAGAATTGTTTAGCCCTTAACTCTAGTAGTGGAGATTTGTGTAACCGCCAAGCTTATGATAGAATACATGATATGATCAAAGGTTATGATCACCAAATTGACACTTAGAATAGTTGAGAGATTTGAGTGTTTGTTCCCCTTTCGCGAGGTGTTCGGCTTTGTTTTATTCTAGCATAAGGGATTTTTAAACTCATATTTTCCATGTTTTGGGAGATATCTTTTTAGGAATCTATCTAACATGGTCTACTTGAGGGCAAGTAGAGTTTAAGTGGGGGGATATTTGATAACATAAAATAGTCCTGAATATTAAGTGTCAATTTCCCCCGATTATGCTCGTTATTTATATCATTTATATGGATTTACGCTTGTTTTCCATTATTTTCCACTTTCAGGTAAATTACGAGCATTGGAGCTAAAGAGACGCGGAAATGAAACGTTACTAAAGATTTATCACAAGATGCCTATGTTGAAGAAGTTCTACGTAATCATCTCACATTACGCAACTATTATGCGTGACCTCGAATACCAACTTATCAAGAGGTTACGGCGTAACTCTTCCCAAAGGTTACGACGTAACTCCATTAGGTCAAAAGAGGTTCCACGCCGATATCTTGTACCGTAACTACTGCATAACTTCGGACGAACCGAAGTTTATTGAAGAGACTACTGCTAACCACTAATTACGTAATCAGCGCATCTAGTTCATTTACGAAGAAATAGAAGGTTACGCGTAACTCCTTTATTGTTACGCCGTAACCCGCACTGCCTATAAATACCCCATGAATTCCAAAGCATTTCTAAGCATCCCATTCCACACACAACACTCGAGAACGCGGAAAAGTTCAAGGGGTCTAGGGGAGCATACGGAGTTGTTTCCGGGAGAAGTCACCCATTTATAAGCTTTAGCATTTTATATTTTTTTACTTTCAATTCATGTATTTCGTACCTTTGAATATTGAATTGATTTGCATGATTAATATAAGCGGCTAAGAAACCTTTGGTTATAGCCTAGTTATGATTCCTTAATTATTTTGTTTGCGTTTACCTTTACTTCCGTACAATTATTTCTAAGTGTGTGCATGCATAGTTCTTTGGTAGTCACCTTTGATTCGGTAGTTTTGAATAGCGATAGAGGCCATTACCTAGAGATATAACCAATCAATTCTAGGTGAGCGGACTGAGACGGGAAAGGTAAGATATGACCAACTGACGACCCTTTCTACTTATGCGATTTGACCAACTGATCACCTATCGTTTGGATGAACTTAAGAATTGGGGGTTGTAGTGTCTAAGTTTCTAACGGACTGGCACTCACTATTTAGAATCTAGCATGTAGCGGTACTTAATGACTCGGCTTAGGGGACCAGAACAACAGGACTTATGACGGTGCTTGATTTCTCCTGGTGGCATCTGTCCCGATAGGTTAGGGCAATTGACCAAATGTTGTCCTCTAATTTGACCACCACGGTAATTGGAAGTAGGTAGACGTAGACATAACTAGCTAGGAGGATTGACTAGGTTAGCACCACTATTCCTCTATAGATTTCCCTTTATCCATTTATTTGCTTTTATTTCATTCTGTATTAGTAGTTTAATTAATTAAATCCCTATCTAAAACCATTTTTATTCGTGACAATTAGACTTAGTAATAATCCAACACACATAGCTCTTGGGACGACCTCGGCTTTACCATGTACTACACTACATCACGACGTACAGCGTCTGAAGTGCACTAGGATAAATCATATGTATAGCGAGACACTATAAATATTAAGATTCGAACAAGAAACCGCATCGAGTCATGGGTTATGGACTTTGATTTTTACCCATTATTTATCCATTACAACATATACAAAGTATATATATACATTTCTATAAGATGTAAACAAACAATATTACTTGTTAGTGTTTTATAAAAATGTCTTTGGTTTTATATAGCTTATTTACAAAATATGTTTTGATGGTTTTAATATGTATAGTAAAAGTGTGTTAGTAAACTAATGGCTCAAAGCTTTTACGTATTTTATTTATTTCATTAAAATGATTTTACGTATCTATTAAAACATTAGATGATAAGTAAAATATTAATAAACGTTTTTATGGTTTATTTGTATTAACAAATTGGTTTGTTATGTTAGTAGACCAACAAATGGTCTGGTTTGTGTGTGTGCTTTTTGTTTTTATTTAATTTTGTGGGGTATGTTTTTTGTTGTGAGTGTGGTCCTTGCTACTTGAGTGTTTAGTATATGAGATAGAAAGGCTGAGTTGATGTGGGGGTTGGATGTGTATCAGTCTAAGAAGTTCAAATTTCAAAAGATAAAAAAAGCAAATTACACAAATATATATATAGATAGTGATTTTACTAATTCAAATATTTTTCTTATTTTTACCAAATGAACAACATATGTCGCCATCATTCTTTTCATTCCTTTGTAATCGCCTTCTTTACTCAAATATCACTTTCCTACTTTTGATATTTGTTTCACAATACTAGGAGTCTTCAAAATGTGGTATTATTTGGCAACAATTTGTGTCTTCAAAATGTGGTATTATTTGTTTACAAGTGGCTTCTTATGTTTGATTTATTTTTTTTTATGAACCCAATATAGAAAAGAAATGTAAAAGGATCACTAGAGACATAACATGCCTGATTTCTCACCAGTATACCCTTTTAGACTTTGAAAATGTCCTTCACAAACTATCTCGCCCAACACTTCCCATCACTACTAGCATTCTTCATTCACATCGCTCTAGCACTCACCAACATTTAAACTCGCTTAGCATTCATCATTCAATCTTAACTTGCCCATCACTAACTTGTGTCACGAAAACAATACATAAAAGAATACAAATTTCAGGCTGAAATGTCAGCTCGCAATTAGTTATTAGAGACACGTGTATGGTTAAGAAATCATCTACTGATCAACCTAACACATGATATTTAAAAGTCTATATTAAAAAAAGGGAGAATTATATGTATATCATTTTTAAAGTTCAATATTACGTAAATATCCTTCTCATTTACATAAATATCCTTCTCACTTTTATACTTACATACATGTCCTTCTCAAACTTTTTTAATTACATCAATATCTTTCCCAAACTATAAATTCTCACATATATCCATAAATCAATTAAACTATAATTATATTGATTTTCAATTCAAAAACTATTATTTATCTCTCGATATTCATATATTTATAATGTTTATATATATATATATATATATATATATATATATATATATATATTATTGACATTGATGAAAGAATATGATAACGTAATTACAAAGTTTTGATATATATATATATATATATATATATATATATATATATATATATATATATATATATATATATATGAAAGAACTTATTGTTCGTATTTATTTATTTGTTCATATATACTATTTAGCCTCGAGTAATGAAAGAAAATGTCTATTTTGGGATATATTGAGAATTTAAAATTTGAGAAAATACAAAAGAAAGATATTGATCTAATTAAAAGTTTGAGAAGGATATTGACGTAATTACAAAAGTAAGAAGGACATTGATGTAATATTAAACTTTAAAAGGCTTGTTTTGTTTATTAAGAGCCTCAATCCGAATCCGGATCGCCATTTGAATTTGAATATGAGGTGGAAATATCTAACCCCGAATCAAATTATGGTTTGATTTTGTAACAACTTATGAATGATATAAACGTAAAACAATTTCTTTTTTACGAAAGATCTATATTATTAACACAATTCTCAACCTCTAATACAAACTTCACGATATTAATAAACAACAATTACGTTTGGTTGATACAAAAATTTAATATCTTGTCAAAATAACAAGTAAGCACATTCTTTTAACATAAACAAGATGTTTGTTTATTAAGAGGCTTTGCATAAACAAATGTCATTTATTAAGCATATATTCTAATCAATCTCATTCGCATTATTTGGACTAACTGGCGCTGAAATGCCCGAATCAATCAAATTATGTTATAATTTTTAAACAACGTTTGATAGCAACGAAACAATATCATTTTTAAAGATCTATAATATTAACACAATTTCAACCTCTAATACAAACTTCAATTTATATTAATAAATAACAATTAAGTTTATTGATACACAAATTAAATATTTGTCAAAATAACAAGTAAGCATATCTTTAACATAAACAAAACTTATTTTACACACACACAAAAGACAAACCAAAATAATAACTTCTTATATATGAAACAACAAGACATAAGTTTGTTTACCCAACCACAAAACCAACCATTATCATTTATCACGTGTTCATAAAATTCACAACCCCATAACCTAAAAATCAACCAACAAGAACATAGATAACAAGAATCGTTCATAACTAATGGTGAAAAAAACATTGTTTTCGCCAAAGCGACGTGAACAAGTGGCCGAGACGCCCAACCGCTAAAGGTCGTATCATAGAATACCGCTGTTATGAAGGTTTCGGCTTGGAGTTGTGTTGAAAGTATAAGTGGTCGGGTGGGAAACATGAATATATGTGTAACACCCCAACCCGACAAGGGTAGAAGTGTCACATTCCGTGTCATATCGTAACATACAAATAAAATTCTTCGCGAAGTCTTAAAGAATAATGTACCAAGTCATTTAAACAAAAGATTTACAAGGAAATTACAAAATCCAAATGTCTAGATAAACCATAATTTCAAAACAATAGCCCGCCAAAATAAGTCCAACTAGAAAGGTAACTAGGGTTGGTCCACTCGATAATCCAACCTCACCATCAAAGCCCATCTCAAATCTAAAACCCCGCCACAGAAAAGAAATGCTACCGAGCTTAAAAGCCCGCGAACAGATATAACAAAACAAAGCAATAAAAATCGAATGCAAAATGAAAGAAAGGAAACGATAACAAAGTCGCAATAAAAAGAGAACAATGAGTCAAAAGAGGAACGTGGTAACGTGAATTATACATATCAAAGGAACATATAACAAGGAGAACAAAGCAAAGCAAAGCATCGATGACATAAATACAAGGACATACAAACCAAGCGCATAAGTAATTTAAACATAAGCCGCATGGAAGACGCCGCACCACACAAATATATATGGCATACAATCACCACAGAAGTTTAAGACATACAAGTCAAACCAAATTTAAAGGCAAGCTTTAAGTAATTAATATTGCTGATCATGGCAATCACACAAGTCAAATAACCCACGCTTAAAACATAACCAAAGATTATAACAAGTGGGAAGTACCACAGAGTCAATAATGGCAAATACATCGAACAAGTAGAATACAAGATGACGATAAAATTGAATGAATTAAAGACATAAATAGACAACTAAACAAAAGAACAAGCCGGGACGCCACAAGTTGAACCATTTATCAAATTGACAAGAGCCTAAATAGCAATGCCATACGGCGACATCAACAATGAGCGATAAGGATACTAATGATATTCTCAGAACCACCAGGTTAACGTAATGAAGTTTACATGATAAACCAACAAAACAATTATTTACATACTAGCATGGTCACCGACAAATCAAAGGTCACATAACCTAGGATAACATGTAATCCATGACAACAAGTCGATCATAAAACGCGCACTAATCATATCGAAAGGTGGTAAACAAGAGTCACATAACATGTACAGCATAATCAAATTCAATAATCATATAACAACCCAAAGACGCGAATGGAACGGCGATCCGTTAAACGGAACCAGTATGACGATCAATGAAATGGAGTATATATAACATGGTAGTAGAGCGAGTCACAGGTGGGCACCGGATAAAGATAATCACGTAATATGATGCGGGGAAATACGTAAGGTATAATACGGTATATCAATAGTGTAAGGTCTCACGTAAATCTACCACTTAGCCAACAAACAAACCAATATCAATATGGCAATAGCATCCAAGTAACCAATAAAACCATTGTAATTTGAGGGTAATTTCGAATACCAAAACCAATATGAAGGGGAGAGCTCAAGAACCAATGGAGTAAAGGCAATTCCCAATGATAGGTGTATCAGCACACACGCACATCACCAAAACAATATATCAATATCAATACAATACAAATCGAACCATACTCGCAAAAACAATAGTGGCCATTAATATCCAAGCGCCGCGATAATCAATACAAAATGGGATCGCGTGTGGAACATCACTCAACCAGTCATGCCATTGGTGCATCAATGACATCTACATGGAACCCCATGCCTAGTTAATGGCTCGGTATCAAACTCCACAGTCAAAACAAAGGTCCAAAGTGTAGCAATATGTAAGTCTTCATAATCAAAGGTTCAATATAAATGGTTCCCAATTCAGAGGTTCATAGCAATAGTTCAATATCAAGGTTCATATCAAAGTTCATATCAAAGGTTCATAGCAAAGTTTCATATCAAAGGTTCATATCAAAGGTTCATATCAAAGGTTCATATCAAAGTTTCATAATCAGATGGTTCATAATCATAAGGTTCATAATCAAAAGTTTCAGAATCATAACAAACGAATATCATAGCAATAATCATATCAAAGGATTATGTCAGAATCATATCAAAAGGATCATAGCATAAGGAAAATCATAGCAAAGGAATATCATGACGAAGCAAAGTCAAGGATTGAAAAGTCGAGAAATCCCACCAAAAGTGGATAGAATATCTGCATTCTAGCAACGCAAATCAAAGCAAAACAATAAAGTTACACCGAAGCAACGCCGATCTCCTTCAATGTATCTACACGAATTGATATCATATATTACTTATATACTCATTTTATAAACTTCTTATGCATGTGTAAGTGTTTTACTTATTGATATCCTTTTTCTATCTTTCATTTTCTTAAACTCATATTTGGACCAGACTTTATGCATTTTTATAAAATACTTACTTAGCTCAAGTGAAATCAAGGAAATTACCAGGGGTTCCCATATGATTTAAGAGACTCTACAAAAATTGGTGGGTTCTATTTCCATGCTAAATGGCCTACGGAAAATCATAAGTCCAGACCGGTCCAGAACTCACCCAGATTTACACACACCAAAAGTATGGCCCCGACAAACACACTCAACCTACTCAACACATCAAACCAAAAGCTACAAGTGTCACACAATATATAAACATCATACCCACCAAAGGAAAAGTTCCAGAACCCCATAGATTAAATACTAAAAATCATTTACTACATCATAAATTTCAACTCAGCAATTCAGATTCAGACACCCTAACTCCAAAAATATAAAAATCATACTTCCACGTTTGCAAATGATACAAGAATTATTTTTCCAGAAAGCTATTTCAAAGTAATACAGTTTAGGCTCAAGAATCACCCAAAAACATGCAAGTATCATCAGATAACACCTAGATGAACCCAACCTAAATTTCAGACCCGTTTTCTCAGCTTTGACACTTGATCTTGTAAAATTCAAAAATATTTAATTTAGACAACTCCAAATTCGACCAAACCACTTGGAAAACTTAACTAAGACATAAAATAAACTTTTCCAAATAAAACCCAGATTATTGCACTTGTAAAATTCGATCTA